>JAPMIB010000084.1:615000-720460 GCA_034770305.1 Trichogramma dendrolimi | reverse complement strand
TTATCAATAATTATTGTAATTTTATCGAACATACATAGAATTCAAGTAGTTGGTGAGAATTTGTATTAACTTGCAAAAACATGAAAACTAAGAGAGCACTTTGATAGCAGCATGCAGCAGTGTTGTTGCATATGTAAAGTACTATGTACCATAGCCTAGTTCTTCTACACTTGTAGATGTATACAAAAAAAATATTTGTGTCTCTCCCGTAACGTACCATGAGCCCGTTAAATGAAGGTGCGTAAACTTCAAGTGAAAATATCAACTTTTTAGTTCATAGATAAATCCCTAAGATTAAACAATGTCCTCTAACTTTTTGCGTAAAGTCAAAATTGAATCAATGTTCGTTAAAAAATTATCAACAATTTGCGATAGTGTTAAAATAATTAAAACTGAAAAATATCCAGTTATGAAGATGCTTCAAATAGAGGAAAAATGAATCGTCGTAATAATAGTTTGAAAATTGTTTTTCTTGGCCTACCTGGTGTAGGTAAAAGTAGTATTATCAACAAAATAATTGGCAGACCGGTTAGTATATACTTTAATAATATTCAATATTAATAAAAATATAATTCGATTCTGATAATTAATTCTGATTCAAGAATACAATTTTAGATGAATGAAAAAAATTTTTATGCCTAAAATCTAATTAGTCAAACCAGAATTTGAACATAACAACCATATTTTAAATTTCAATAAAGTTTATTCTAAATTTCTTAACCTCTGAAATGTATTATAAGTAGATATTTTAATTTTTTTAAGATATTCAAGGCCTATTACTAGTCTTTTTTGAATTAAAAAAAAAATAAAGACTAAAGTTTGAATATAGTTGAATAAAACCAAACATTCAAAAAACAATAAATCACTGCTTTTTCTGTGAATTTTTTTTCTTATTTCATGTTGCTAAATTATTGTTGAGCAATTTAAAAGTGTCAAGTAGAGATTAAAAAAATTTGTTAAATAGTTTCATTATAATGCTATAACCATGAGATATTATAAAGCAAGTTTCAAGTTTATGTAACTTGCTTGATATCTCAATAAATTAATATTTGTGTTTATATTCACAATAATATTTTAGTCAACATTTTTTATTTAAATAATACACTCTTTAACTGTACAATTTGTTATGGAAGTATGTCATTGGACATTTGGTTTCCTGAATGTCATACGTAACAAACTTTAAGTTAAAAAACTATTAATTTTCAGTTAATACAAAGAAACTGATTAATAAAGTATTTTTTTGAAAAAGCTTTTCATAAGCTTGTAGTACAAATAAATTAGTACACAAATGAGTATTTTGTGAAAGTGGATATTCTGTGAACTATTAATTTTAATTCAACAATTGCTTAATGAATTATCATTATATTTAAATCATGTAATTTTAGTATAACATTATGATATTTTATTCAATGTCGATGAATATCGAGTATTGCCTAGTTAAAAAAAATTTTGTGATATTTACATATCCATTGATTTTTTTTAGTTAGAATATAGACAGAGTTAACCCCTGCAACTACTGGTTTTAAGTCACCAAGCCCTTGAAAGCCTAACAATATCACCATGACTTCAGTGGGTCCATATGACCAATATGCTTACATCTTTCAATGAAAATATTGAATAAGTTCTTAATCAAGTTTTTAAAAAGAACTTATATAAAATCATGGGAAGGATCTAACTTATGATTATCAACAAAATAAGTTTTTACAAAACTACTTATTAGTTCAGTCAATAGGAAAAAAACCAATTCAATTAATGCATTATTTACTTCCAGGTTACAAGTGTATAGGTTTTGCTTGCCTTAATTTTAACATTAAGTAGTCTTCTTCCGGATTTGAAATAAGCAGTCGTAAGAAGTGGTTTAAAGATGCTGAAAACCATATTTATTTTTCTGCAGTTTTTCTACAATATTTTAGTATACAATAATCGTTGGAATTATCTTCAAACAAAAGTTTTGAGGAATTCCAAAACCTTTTATTGTTCATTTTTTTTCATTTTAATTATTATTAACTACATTGATCATTTTTTTATTTGTATAATCTTTGAATGTACAATTGTGAAAATAGAATGAATACCCAATTTTTGTTTTCTAATCAGACTTTTTTTTCTTAAATTGGACCTATTTTTACTTTTAGAACGATCCGTCAATTTGATGCATCAGGTTTCGATATAGGTCTAACAGCAACTTCCTCAGGAATTTTCATTGTTTCCGGGTTGCAATGGGTTGAAAAAACACATGATTATACATTAAAAACTTACCACCTTTCGCACTGTGCTAAGTTCACAATTATGTCCCCTTTTCCGAGTTATAAATCGCACTTTCTGCGCAGCGAGTGTGCCCCTACTGAAAATTCTGAGGTGAGATCTGAGGTGAGATTTTGACACGAGATCTCACCTCAGATTTCACCTCAGAAGTTTCAGTAGGGTGATAGGAGCGACGTGGTGCCAGAATGTGCGACTTATGCCACAGAAAAGCGTGCCATAAATGTGAACTTTTGCCACACAGTGTTATAAAATTACATATTATACACGTGTCGTAATAGTACTTTATAGCACTGTGTGGCATAAGTTCACATTTATGGCACGCTTTTCGGTGGCATAAGTCGCACATTATGGCACCGCTGCGTTCGCATCAAACTCGCATACGCTCGTAAGCTAACCTCACTTCACGCTACCAGAAAGTACGACTCATGACTCGGAAAAGGGGGCATAAATGTGAACTTAGCACAGTGCTATAAAATAACGTACGATACTCGTGCCATGGAGACTCTTTTCGGACCTAAACTACGCCGTGCCAACAAGATGTTTTCTTACGTAATTTGTGTGTAGAATCGAATTCCGTAGTTAGTTTTGACCTAGGAATACGATAACATTGAAAAAAAAATTCGAAATCGAGAAAAGTTGATGAAAATTTCAAATTGAAAATTTAACCGAAGAAAAGACTCTAAAGTTTCACTTTTGGTGCTAATTCATATACAATGCATTCTAGAGAATCTAATCACAAGAAGTGAAATTTAAGAGTCCTTTTCTTCGGTTAAATTTTCAATTTGAAATTTTCATCAACTTTTCTCGATTTCGAATTTTAGTTTTTTCGAATTACATTGTGACTTGCTTGAACTTTAATTTTTTTATTCCTCTGACTTGTTTTGACTTTTTTGAATTTACTTACTCTTGACAATTACATTGTGACTTGTTTGAAGTTTCACTTCCGAGGGCTGCCCATAGACAGCTAACTTAATATTTTTGATTTACTCAAATTTTTTAACTGTTCTTTTTAATTTAATTCATTTTAAAACGCAACGCGATAACTAATTCGATTTGCTTTGCAATTTACAAATCAATTTTGATATATATTTTCGATATATTTCAAATTTCGGTAGTGAGTACCGTGGCCGCTAACGCGGCCTCGACTCGCACATCATTACATTGCAAATGAATTTGATTTTATTCAACATTTCCCAATGAATTATAATAGATGTTTTTCGATTTATTTCAATTTTGGTAGTGAGTACCGAGGCCGCTGACGCGGCCTCAACTCACACTGTATGACTTCGATTTGATTTTTATTTCATACGGGCCCAGCGCAGGCATCAGCGCTCATGCAGCCAGTAGGCCTACGTGTATACGAAGCATAAGTCATATTACATGCGTTGTCGTTTGACCAAATAACTCACACTAACACGCACAGCGCGTGCAAGAGAGACAGAGTTACACAACGCCGCATAAACGTTACAAAGGCATGAGCATCGACACACAGCCGCTGCCGTGACGTGCCGCAATAGAGGGGGACTAACAGCATCTTGCCACTGCCGAACGCCGGCCAATCATAGCGTACTAAGCATACAGACGCTACTGCGACTGAAAAAATTCTACCCGTACGCCCGCCCGGCCGTACGGACGCTCGTTTTTCACGGCTTGACCTCCCATACTTAACGCGCGTATAGAAATTTCACTTCAAAATACACTTTTTCGATATTTTTTTTATGTGAAACATCTTTATCGGTGTTTGTCATGAGGGGTAAACCCGTGAAAAACGAGCGTCCGTCCGAGCGAGCGCAACTTCAGTAGTATAAGTGTCTATACAGTGTCGGTTTGCGCTGTGCGCTGCTATTGGCGGCAACGCTAGCTACATCGAATTCGATGACTGTTTTCTGCTCCTGCCGAGACTTGCCATGTGTATCTCTTACTCTCTCGCTCTCGCACACGCGTAGAACTGTGTTTACGTATACACACGAGGCAACATAAGGGCATAAGCAAAGGCAGCCAGCGTATTGCTCACGGACTTGTTGACGACGTCGAGTTGTCTTTCTCTCTCTTGCTTGTTCATATTAGAAAATGCGTATGTACTGTCAATGCGTATATGTCACATTTTTCAAATCTGATTTGATCGATGCATGTATTTATAAGTGTCTATGAGTGTGTGATTTCTTATTTTATAAATTTCGCAAAGTTTATTTTCGAGGGTGCGGCAAATGAACAGAAAAAATCTATAACATTTTTTGATACTGTCAAAATAAAAATCCAACGGTATATAATTATGTATACAGTTGGATTTGTCAGAAAAAATTCTAACTTTAGTCAGTATCAAAAAATTTTATAGATTTTTTCTATTCATTAGCCACGCCTTCTAAAATGAACTTTGCGTAATTGAAAAAAAAATATCAAAAAAGGGCATTTTTTTAATGTTATCGTATGCCTAGGTCAAAACTAACTACGAAATTTGATTCTACACACAAAATTACGCAAGAAAACATCTTGTTAATATAGATTTTACCCCCAGAGCACAGTAGGCAATCTATAATCTTATTTAGCGATGCTGCCCAATTTTTGCACCACGTTTTTAAACTTGAAAAAGCTATCGACAGCTATTTAGGACAACTTGCGAACCAGGTAGACGTCAAACTTTATGTTTTTTGGTTTAACTAAAGAATTCTGCCAGTGCTCCCAATATTAAAAAAAATGTTTTTAAAATGAACCGGTCTAATATGCATGCTTGCTTAACATTTTATCTAGACCCATTTTCGAAAAATGACTCTGTGGGGCTCTTTGTATTTTTGCTCTGAACAACTGTACAAAATTGTTAGTGAAAGATTCTACTTTTATGTTGCCGTCTGTCGAACGCGAACCCTTATTGAATTCTAAATATTAAACTCTATACTACCAATAATACTTCTCACAGGACAAGACTATATCGAGAGACCATATTTATTATACTCAACGATACCTTACTTTTATTGCCTAAGTGGCAATGAAAACCAGAGCTGAAAACATCTAGCGATGCTTTATCAACCTCTGTTAATTATTAACAAATGCACACAAACGAAAAAAGATGTATCTTTTTTCTACATGTTTTCAGCTCTGGTTTTCATTGTCACTTGGGCAATAAAGGTAAGAAAAAAAATATATCGCGATTATTAATGAAAAAGGGTGTGTAATCATCCAGTAATCGTTGAGTATAATAAATATGGTCTCTCGATATAGACTTGTCCTGTGAGAAGTATCATTGGTAGTATAGATTCAATAGGGTTCACGTTCGACAGCCGGCAACATGAAAAGTAGAGTCTTTAACTAACAATTAGAGTCTTGAACTAGTATGATAAAAAATACGAACGTGGTGTAAAACCAAAAAACTGAAACTGTACAAAATTTCATTCCATTTCATTGTAATTTTTTCGTAAAACAAAATCGAAATTACAATCCTTAGTAAAAAATCAAAAATTTTGATCATGATTTCCAGAAAAACTACTAAATGAAATGAGATGAAATTGGGTAGAATTATTCAGAATAAAAATTCAGAGGGCTCCACGGGATAAATCAAATTTACATTTTCAGTAACAGGTCGTAACAGTCGGGGCTAAGGCATCATCTCATGAAGAACTTTTTTTCATGGCCGTTTACCTGATTTTAAAAAATTAGATATTTCATTTGATTCTGTTTGATAATTTTATTTTTATATTTCAGATATGCTGTCAGTCTTCTGAAATTCTCACTGTACAAAATAATTTTTCTTGTATTTCACGAAATGAAGAAACAAAACTTACGTTTTTGGATATACCAGGATCAATGTACAAAACAGAATTAAATAATAAATTAAAGTTAAAATCCTCATTCAACGATATTGACGATGCAGTTCATAATTCTGATATAGTAGCAGTTGTACTAGATGTCATGAATGTTCAGTGGGAAAAAGTATTAAATTTGAGAACCAACTTTTTTGGGAATCATTTAGAATATAAATTGAACCCAATTCTAATTCTAAATAAAATCGATATGCTTAACAATAAATCAAAAATACTTAATTAATATCAAAAGTAAAATTAAATAAAAATATGTTTCAAGTAAATGATATTTTTATTGTATCGGCTTCAAATGGCGATGGAGTAGAGGATCTAAAGGTAATACTTATAAGGTGAAATATGTAAGAAATAATTATGCATACTCTCTTTTAAATTTCAGAATTACTTCTTAGATGTCGCGGAATCAAAAAATTCGTTTCATTTCTGGCCTAGTTTCTAATCCAAAACCCAAATTAATTATTCAACAAACAGTCAATTCAATATTTTTTAAAAACTTTAAAAATGAATTGCCTTATTTACTAAAAATAAATATAGATTATTTAAAATTTAACGATGATGATAGTATTGACATAATTGTAAATGTAGAATGTCCATCTATTCGCATTGGTCGATTAATTGTAGGTAGAAAAGGAAATAGAATAAAGTCAATTGCCAGAGAAACCGAGCAACTATTAAGTTCAATATTCCAAATGACTGTGAGATCAAAGATTGCCGTGTTATTAAAAGAAGAGTCAAAATGACCAGAATGGACTTTGTGCTGTACTCGATGGATAATAAAGTCTTATCATGATTCAAATAGCTAATCACTGTATAATATTCTTTGTTTTTCATAAAAATATTTTATAAAAATTTATAACACTATTGGTTTATCATTCATAACGAAGATGACGGTAATAAATAAAATTAATTATAATTTGTTTACTTCATGTGTAAATTTAATTACAATCCACTTAAATAAGATGGCATCAAAGAAAATGTAAGATTAGACAAAGTGTTAAGAAATATTTATGAGAAGTATAGTAAGATCGCACTCAGAAAGGCCATTGTAGATTTGTGAAAGCGAAATGCACTCAAAAATTCATTACAATTGAATTAATTATTAGCGACTATTATCAGAGTTTTTAAATTTTGATTTATCGAGAGGTACAGCCTATTTAGTACTCATACTTTTATGATTATTACAGTAGAAATAAATAAAACGACTCAAAAAAACATTGCCGTTCTTTCATGAATCTCCGGACTTTCATAAGTTGGTAGCGTCATCTATTGATACTCGTTTTATTCTTTGGTTATAATACATCCAGGAGAAATTTGTTTGTTTACATGGCTACTGGTGTACAGCAGTGTTGTCGGAAAGACGCCTTAACTCGTCTGCTGCGCGCTGCAGCTCGCCGCAGCGAGTCTGCCTTACCGGCCTAGGTAGTGTAGCCAACCTACAAATAATGTACGGCATAAGATGTATTTGCTAATCTACAATGAATATAAAATTATTACGATAAAAATTATTATTACTTTTTTAATACATTTTTAAGACCCTTTTGAGGTATTAAACTTTTTCCCAATTTCATTTATGATACTCGTAATAATTCGATTTTTCATAATTTGATTTTTATAATAGTAATTTTTTCAATGACTATATATAACAGAACTTCATCAATTTCATTTTATTGTGATTCTTATAATATTACGTACATAATAAATGAAATAAACAAAAAAATTTTCCCGCCAAAATTCAAAAAATTTTTCCCGCCAAATTTTGAAAATTTTTTCCCGCCAAAATTCAAAAAAATTTCCCGCCAAATTTTCAAAATTTTTTCCCGCCAAAATTCAAAAAATTTTCAAAATTTAGAGTACAATAACATTGAAAAAAATTCACTTTTCCGATTTTTTTGTTTTCATAAATTTCGAAAAGTTCATGTTCGAGGGCGTGTCAAATGAACAGAATAAATCTAGAACATTTTTTGATACTACCAAAATTTAGGATTTTTTATGACAAATCCAACGGTATATATTAGTATATACTTTAAAATTATTGACATACAAAAAACGACGTTATCCCAAAAACGACATTACATAAAATTGAAAAATTGAAAAGTGTATTAGTTTCTTCTAGGTAACGGATAAGTAAAATCAACTACGGAAAAAATTGCATGAAACCATCTGATAGATTTTTTCTCACCTTTCAAATGCCGTTTACCGATTTTAAAAATTCGCAAGATTCGCTGAGATACAGTGGTTTTTGTACAGTGGTTTTTGTACAGTGGTTTTTGTTTTACACTTGTGATGTTTATTTCATTTATTATGTACGTAATATTATAAGAATCACAATAAAATGAAATTGATAAAGTTCTGTTATATATAATAGTCATTGAAAAAATTACTATTATAAAAATCAAATTATGAAAAATCGAATTATTACGAGTATCATAAATGAAATTGGGAAAAAGTTTAATACCTCAAAAAAGGGTCTTAAAAATGTATTAAAAAAGTAATAATAATTTTTTATCGTAATAATTTTATATTCATTGTAGATTAGCAAATACATCTTATGCCGTACATTATTTGTAGGTTGGCTACACTACCTAGGCCGGTAAGGCAGACTCGCTGCGGCGAGCTACGGCGCGCAGCAGACGAGTTAAGGCGTCTTTCCGACAACACTGCTGTACAGTAAAGCCACCACTCGCAGCACGTGACTTTGGGCATATCTTTTGTCTCTCTCACTTTCGTGCGCGAGCCCGGATCAAATGTCAACAACAGTCTGCTGACTGCTTGATTTTTCCAATGGCTAAAAATTCTATTTTTTTGAAAGTGAAAAAAGTATATGTAGAGTGCAATTATATCTTTGCAACTCAACATAGTGTTTCATAATAAAGCTTATGAACAAGTTTCAATAGCTTTTTCTGAAAATGTGACATTTTTAGCAGTACATATGTAAATTGACATATATACATCAGTGTACATGTATGTCACTGTACTTTGTATGTGTATATGACTGTATCATATATATTATTGTATACTGCATGTGATAAACAAGACTAGTGATGATTGATCAATTTTGAGTGATTTTATTTCCAATTATAGATCCAGTGATTAATGCTTTATGAATGTTAGTGAATAGGTAGAGGACTGGGTTCAAGTTCTAATGTGAGATTGTGTATATTTGTGTGAAAAGTTGATTTGGACCTAATCAACTTAGTTACCAGTTTCCACAGGAAACCCATATTAGCGTATAGTAACATTTTAGCACAACTTATAAAATGTAGTAATGAAATTGGCGCATTTGGCTTTGTGTGGCTGTCTGTGATAATTGAACATTGTCCTTGTGGGGCAAATATTTTGAAAATTTATATTAAATAGCTATTTTTCTATCGCTCAAAAAGTTTTAAGCAGTTTCATAAAAGTATTTTGATTACATGTATTGGGGTATTTTTGTTTTTTTCAACTCTGGGGATGTTATATTACAACTCAAAATTGCTCTGTTGCCGTATCTTTCCATGTGAACCCTTTGAGCAAATGAGCTGAAATTTTTAGGGATTTCTCTACATGAGAATGGCTACAAACGCAAGCACTTTTAAAGGTATTAGGACAAAGGAGCACTTTTTTTAGGCTATTTTGTAGCATAATCTGTCATTTCATCATATTATACTAATGAATAAAAGTGTATATATGGCTGTCAAATTGTGTATAATTAATTAAAATATCTGAAAGTGCTTGCGTCTGTAATCACACATCTATGACCATAAAATCTACACCTCAATGACCATAATTAAATCATCGGTTCTAGCTGGATCCTATGGCACAGGTGTACCTCTCAGGACTGTGGGTTTGCTTCATCGTGGAGAGTTCTATGGTGATTGGGACCTCAATTTTCATATTCCGGAGTGAAAAATTTTGGAAAAAGAGTAAAAAAAACAGAGTTTTCTCTGTATGGTCCAAAAAAAAATTTTTTCTTCCATTTTTAATAAATTTTTGATAAATGTAGGTTTAAGGCACCTTTCCCCCCTTAACAGTCTCTAGACCCCTCCTACTGTGTGAGCATGCTCAGAAGTGTGATATTCGCAGCGCTCGTATGTATAATACATATTACGATTTTGTGAGCTCAGCTCATTGCAAATACATATTATGAGCTGTGATCGGGCGATCGATGGGCAAAATTAATCGTAGGTTGATACCCGACCAGAAACTAAGTACGGGTGCCTGATGTGATGTTCCGGCCCTGATCCGAAAAATAGGAGGCGAGCTTAGGACGCCTGATCAGGCGCGCAATATGGTTTATGTCCGGGCCGGATTTGATTTTCTGACTTTGTTGAAACTACAGAAAACCTACTATGGCCCTGTTCAGGACCACATTAATTACCTGATTGATGAACATCTTCCGTTGAAACCTTTCTGCTTTATTTCACTTTCATTTCGTGTATAGCTATCACCTTACACTGTGTAAATCAAAGTTCATAAAATGTATAATCGTAAAAGATCTGCTAATCGGTTGGCTTCTGTAGATTGGCGTAAAAAACAAAAACTCATGAAACAAGAATACGTTGGAGATACACGCGAACAACCGATTAATATTGCCTTTCCTGTAGAAAATGATACATGTAATCGTTATCATGATGGAATGGGTAATCGTGATAGTAATGAAATGTGTAATGGTAATCATAATAATTTTCAATTAGACGAAGATTTGATTCAAAGTTCAATTCAAAATTGTAGTTCAAATGACTCTGGTATGTGTAAAAGTGACGATGAAGATGCAACCAGTTGTGAAGAAAGCGACGATGATGATATTAATAATTACGAAAATATAAGTAATGACGTTCCTGAAGCAAAAATTTTAATTGCCTTAAGGACATGGGCCACGTATAACGTAATTCCGTATGGACAAGTTGACTCCCTTTTACAAATACTTAAACCTTTTCATCCAGAACTACCTTTGACTTCCAAAACTTTATTTAAAAAACGCGTGCTTAAGAACAATTATTGTGTTGAAAAATTTAATCCTGAAGATGAGAATGACAAGTCAGAATTTGTTTACTATGGGATGAAAAAACAGTTGGAAAGAATCATTCCTCCTAAAATTCATAAAATTGACAACATCAAGTTACAATTCAACATTGATGGTTTACGTACCTCTCTACAATTCTAGTGCGACGGAGCTTTATCTCATTTTAGGGAAAATTTATCGCAGTGATTACATCTTTAAACCTTTTATTGTGGCTATTTTCTGTGGTAAAGGTAAACCTAAGAATATAGACAACTTTTTCAGCCAGTTTGTTCAAGAATTGAACATTTTATTGAAAAGTGGTATCACTATTAAAGAAAAACTGATTCCTGTTGAACTTATGTGCTTTATATGCGATATGCCTGCTCGAGCCATGATTAAATGCACAAAAGGGCACTGGTTTTGAAGCATGTGAAAGATGCACTGTTCATGGATATAAGGATGGTTCCGTTATATATCCTGTTGATCAATGCAGCGAAAGATCTGATGAATCATTTAGAAACCAAGTGTACCCCCATCATCATAATAGTACATCTCCACTGACTCATATAACTCCTCCAGTTGATATGATCAAAGATTTTGTACTGGATTTTATGCATCTGGGAAGTTTAGGAATTATGAAAAAATTGCTTGTAGAATATTGGATGAAACCCAAAAAAGTAGGTCTACCAAGACAAGAAATTTTACGCATATCCCAGAGACTTGTCAACTTATCTTGTCAGATTCCTGAAGAATTTCAAAGAACAACTCGTTCTCTTGGTGATGTTGGAAAGTGGAAGGCGACAGAATTCCAGACATTTTTATTGTACACAGGTATATTTGTATTGAAAGATATTCTTCCTCAAGATATGTATAAACACTTTTTGTTGTTCGCTGTGGGGTGTAGAATACTCTGTGGCAAAAGTACTTGTACTAAGTACGTTGATCAAGCTGAAGCATATTTGAAAAAATTTGCTGAGCTGTCAAAACATGATAGTCTCTATGGACCTAAAGTACTGCGACAATGAACATGCATTGCATTCAACATGTTGCAGATGATGTGAGACATTTTCAAGTGCCATTGGAAGATATTTCTGCTTATTCATTTGAAAGTGAACTTGGAAAATTAAAAAAGTATATACGAGGTGCAAAGAAACCACTGAATCAATTATGTCAGCGTTTAGAAGAGCAGAATTGTTTTCAAAGCGAAAAAGACTATGCATCGACAACAGAAATAAAAGTAATACAATCAAAACAACGACATGGAATGGAAATAATTAAAAAGATACATTATAAGTGCTATAATTTTACATGTATGAGTCCTAATAATATAGCTATGCTAGAGAATGGAGATTTATTGCAAATAAATAGAATTGTACGAGAAGAAGAAAATGAAATATTTATAACTGGAAATCTGTTAAAGACAATTTCGCCAGCTTTCACATTTTCAGTGGACTCCTTCAAACTGCATATATATAAAATTGAACCAAAAGTTCTTAATAAAACTGTAAAAACTAATATTACAGGTAAAAGATACATTAAGGTAAAGATGATCAAACTTTCAATATTTGAACTAGCAGGTGACTCTGTTGAAACTTATGTGATACCTTTTTTGCACTAAATATGACAATTTAAATAAAATATTCATGTCTGTAGAAAATTTATCTTAATGAATGTAATCTCTATAATTATAAAAATAAATTTTTTTTTTTTGAATTAACTAAAATATTTCAGTTGTGGTAACAAAAACGAATTTTGTTGTTATAACTAACGTTTTCGTACCACTTACCGAGCTTTTTTCCGTGAGTCAATACTCAAATGACAACAAACTGATATTTCCGCAGCGCCACTCTCTCAACCAATCAGAACGCTTATAAACTGTCGACACTTTTAGCGGATTAGCGGATGCTTTTTCTAGAAAAGGATATTACGAGCACTGTGAGTGTCACACTTATTATCATGTACACACCAAAGAAGGGATCTAGAGATTGTCATTTAATCATTTATTCACTTAAAACTCATCTGTGCCGAGCTGTGGAATTTTCGAAGAGAACAAGGTATAAGCCAAATTGAAAAAAGTTTTTTCCTCGCTCGTGTCTCGCTCGAAATTCTCAACGGGCTAAGAATTGTCTCGACGAGAACCTGACGTCCGACATAAAAATAGTGTGCAAAAGCTGCGTATCCTTCTGAAGCAGTAGAGCACCATCGAACCAATCATCGCCATTTTTCTCCCGTCACCGTATTGCCGTTGCTCATCGCCTCGCCGCGCGGCAATATTGGTTATTTGGCGGTTATTTTGTGACATCGAAAATCGGACGGCGGGCAGAATCGCGCCAGCTTCGTCGACATATCATTTGGCGCTGTTGCCGCATCTTTGCTGCATTCGACTTAAAGGAGCCGTTGCTCGACGAATAGTCGCACGGCAATCTACACTTTGTTGAGGCCATTTCCTGCATCGACGCGGCTTATCATCATCAGAGTTCAGTGACCCAACTGCCAAGCAGCAGCAGTAGCGGCAGCCGCCTCAACATCTTCGTCTACATCTCAACGGTCGCAGCGAGTCTTCGCGCTTCGTTTTGGCTCAAAGACAGATATCTTGCGCGACGGGGCGAGCAGAAGCCACCTGCAAACGATGAACCTACTGCGCAGCGACGACACACGACTCAAACTCGATAAGGTACAATCAGCACTCGTAATAATTTTAGTGAGAAAGTACATAGAAAAACTTTTTAGCAATTAACCTCACCTTTTCTTATACATATATAATATTGTTCATAAATATATTTAATATAATTTGGAAAGTAATTCAGACATCGACACGCGTCGTCTGGTCTCTCGACATAGCTTCTCGCATTTTTCGAAGATTTGTCTTCCTTGCGAGTCGACATGTTTGTCGTTGAACGTTTGCAGCGTGCTCGAATTGTTGAATATTAATTTATTTAGAGTAAACATATTTTGTTTTTCTTGAGTATATTAGTTTGCGCTCGCGACTCTTGCAGAGACTCAATATATGTAAACATAGTTTTATACATGTGTACATTGATTTTTTAAACATATTGTGAGTTGTTCCTCGAGCACGTGTACAGGCCTAGTCTATGTAAGGCTTTAAATAATTTGTGTGTGTTATTGCCTTTCTACTTATAAAAAAGAGAACGTCCGAAAAATGAAGCCGCGTAAAACGACCTCTGATTGGCTACACTGACGACGACGCCCGACGCGAGCTGACTCGATACGAGCGCAACCTCAAAACACAAATGAAAAAATTGTCGCGCGCGGAGCGCGTTTGAAACATACTAGTGATTTTATACTGTAAATATTTTAGTCGTGCTCATATCGCGGTGATTCGTTGTGTGAGTGATTGTTTTTCATACGCAAGTTGACTTTAACGTGTTGTTACGTGTACGGGCATATGTGAGGTTGAATCGGTTCGGTGTTCATACTTTAGAGCTTTTTAAATAATTTTGCAGACTTTCAAGTACGCGTACAGCTGCCCTGCTACCCAGTCGAACAATTTGATTTTTTCTCTCTCACGGTATAGATGTTTTTTAATTTTAGATTTTTTCTCATTCATTGTGACCTTGTAAGGCTTTTTTGAGCTGACTTTTTGATAGTTTCCGGCCTTTGAGAATGGACGTTCCTCATACATGGCGTGGAGCGATCTCCACCTAAAAAGAATCCAAACTACCTTCGAAGAGGTAACCTCGCAGACTCCACGCTTTCTTCGAACCCTCCCTCGGCCGAGACCGTTTCGACGGATACGCGGTCGGTGAGCAGTGACATTGCCGACATGGCTTCGCAGATTACAGAGAATAGCCTTTCATTCGCGGATTTAAAAGATTGAAGGATAAAATGATTTCGCGTGTCAGAGCACTTTTCGTGAGTCACTTGGCCCAGGCTAACGGTGAGCCCCGACATCCGTCTGCTATTAGTTAGCTGGCGGCTTTAAGTAGTGTACTGCGCGAACCCCCGAGGCCCGAGATTAATTTTCAGTCTTTTTAGAGAATCTCAACAGTTTGCTAAAAAGAACATAGTTACCGATAGCGATAGATATTTTAATGCCATGCGTAATCTTGACGAAGATTGGTGGAATCTTTTCTGTTTCTGCCACGTTCGCGCCTCCCGACGCGAGATATAGAATCGAAAGAGACCCTTATCAGCAAGCTTTCTCTCAGCAAGAGAATCTTAAAAACATTTTAGAAAACGTAAACATGGGTTCTCGATCGCCCTCCGAATTTTTGAAGTGAAACTTCTTTAGTCGCGTTAGGCATGAGGGGTAAACCTGTAAAACCGAGCGTACGGGCGAGCGGAGACTAGCGCGATAATCGTAAGAATATAGACTGAATACAGACAGGGTACTTCTATGCCGTCCGCGCTAGCAGGTGCTGGCTATCCGCTGAGGTTACCGAGTTTTAGGCGCGTATATACTGCTACACGCTCGACACTCATGTCTACGCAACGTCTACGCAGCGTCGTGTAACTTTTTCTCTCTTTTTCGCGCGCGCAGTGCGTGTTCGTGTGAGTTTCTCGCTCAAACGACAGCGCATGTGATATTTTATATAGCTTGTGCTTCGTGGAAGTATACTAGGCTTCAGCCAAGTGAGTATTTATGCCTACTCTGTATATCCGTAGAGATAGTTATTATACTTTCTCTCTCGCACTCGCGGACTTAGTTGCAAGGAAGTTAAGCTAGGGCAAGATCCCGATTGACACACACAGCAAGATTCGCCGCTCAACTTGGATCTATAAGACGGACACCATTAGGTGACCGAATCACTACTGAAAATTGGTTCCGATCCGAATTTGGCGGAGGGTTCAGGTCGACGCCCGGGACAAGGTGGTTCGGACACCGCTGCAATTAGCTGTGGGGAATCTTGTGCCGAGTACAGTAGATGTAAAGTAAAAAAAAAACACTAATTTTAATATCTAGCGCGGGTAACATTCTGAGCAGAAATGCGGTCTTGCGCATTTGGCGAGAGTGGGAGGTAATATTTTAACCCGTTTTTATTTGTTACCCGATCTTACTTGCAAACGTTTGGTATATGCATCGGGCGTGATATTCGGTGAAGGTTTTGTTTCCCGCGTCGACGAAACTCAGTTGACTATCTGCAGTTTGTCGGTCAGCTATGATAATAATGTTCTTATATTTTGACAAATATCCCGATTTTATGGGACTTGTTAAACCTAAGGCAATCGAGAGTAGTGATGTGTCACACGATATTAAAACTTGAGGCATATTGGGAATCGCGCAAGGGCGTAAACGGACCATATTTACCGTTGCCGCACTAGGAAAAGTTCGCCCTGAACCTTTTGCGTAAGAGTCGTTCGAGGAAATGCGTTGCTGGCAATGTCTGATTGATGTCCGAACGAGACAAGCTCTTTGTACGACAGATATTAGTACTCGCTATTTTTGTACGTCAGCTCGCATTTTCTCGTCTATGATTCGATTTCGCTCACGACCTATTTGTTTTTCTCTGAGCTCATCGAGCTGATTAAAGATTCTTCTCGATAGATAAACTAATCATCGCAGATTCTAGCTGTGTACTTAGTACAGCCAAAGAAGATAGACACGTATAGAAGCACAGAACTATAGGCGCGATTGAGGCTGGCTCATATGGTACCAAAACCAACTTCAAGGGGGCACGGCGAGCAACCTAAGCCTGTAATGCATAAGCAACATTTAGTCCCCCCCTGGTAATGTCTTCGTAGTCGAGTGGTTCAAGCGTTCGGCTTTGTCTTTTGCGTCGACCGGTCGGGAATTGGTTCAATCCCAGGCCACGGATATTTTTTTTATACGTTTTTTTCTCAAATTACTAGCAATAAAGTAAGGATTTCGTTTTTAGCTGATATTGGTCATAAAATTAAAATTACATTGATAATCAAACATTTTTTTTCATTTTTTTTTTGACAAAACAATAAAAAATCACATTTAATTCAAACGCAAATTAAATTAAATTAATGTATATGTATGCATACGCCTCGAAAAAAAATGTGTCAATTTAGTTAAATGAAGTTTCTTTTTTATGAAAATATCCCATAAATATGGTAGAAATCGAACATTTTTTTGACATTAATGAAACGATTTTTGGACCATTTATTGGCCAACCTCCCCAAATTGGTCATTTAATGGCCAATAAATGGTCAAGAAAACGTTTCATTGATGCTCTGAAAAGATAAATTTCTACTAGGGATCTCGGACTCAACTTTTAAATGGACCGTATCACTTGATTATTATTTTTCTCATTTAAAAAAATCCTTTAGATTTTGGATTGAACCAATGCCGGACCGGTCGACGCAAAAGACAAAGCCGAGCGCTTGAACCACTCGACTACGAAGACATTACCAGGGGGGGACTAAATGTTGCTTATGCATTACAGGCTTAGGTTGCTCGCCGTGCCCCCTTGAAGTTGGTTTTGGTACCATATGAGCCAGCCTCAATCGCGCCTATAGTTCTGTGCTTCTATACGTGTCTATCTTCTTTGGTACAGCGTTTTCTAGGGCGCGGGTAAGAATTAAAGTAGGTCTAGTGTACGTCGGAGTTGTGGTGCATCGAGTCTTTGTTTATTTGTTATAATGAGTTTCTTATGAACTCTTTAACATCGCTAAGAACAAACAAGTTGAAGCTTCTTGAAGTAGAAAATAAACTATGTAAAAAGAAAACGAAAAAAGTTTAACCTAGTTTGTATTGAACAACTCATTTTTGCTGACAATGTATTTAATTTTAAGTGTATCAAGTGTAAGACAATGATACCAGCTTTCCTGGAGAGAAAAATAAGGGACAGAAACTTAAGACTCCAAAAGGAAATAGATTGTTTAATTTTGTCTAATTAATACGTCGTTTATGTATAAAATATAAATAAAGCTTTGTAAAAGTGTAATTAAGATTTAAGTGAAATGTACACTTGGTATTTTTTTTTAATAATTGCATTCATTACGTCACATTAAGTGCGTGTAAAGGTAAGCGTTGCAATTTATAAGGTGTGCTCGTATGATAATTTGGATATTAAATCCTAATGAAATAGCTAAAATTAATTTTGAAACTGTATAACTGTAATTTTGCTTCCTCATAGAGGAAGCTCTGTGATAGGCTCGAAAACGAGATTTTGAACCAGACTTCGTAGGACAATTTGGTTTACATATTTGTAAACTTGATTGAATTCTCAACAAATGTCCGTATGTATGTGTGTGTGGGTGTGTGTGTGTGTGTGTGTTGTGTGTGTGTGTGTGTGTGTGTGTGTGTGTGTGTGTGCGTGTGTCCGAGGCAAATTCTTGAAAATGTTACGGTGGATTGTACAAATTTCAATTGCATTCATTGTCGTTTGTAGTATTAATGAGGCCAGAAAAGGTTTTTTGGCAGTAGACGGGAAAAAAAATTTTTTTTTGAAATTTTTTGAAATTTTTTTTCGTAAATTTGAAAAAAAAAATTTTTTTTCATTTTTTCACGTATGAATGCCGGAATTTCCATTTTTTTTGTGTCGTCATGAAAGCAGAGCAGCTAAGCTTTAATTTAAGACCAAAAAGATAGAGATTCACCGAATATTATGAAAATTAACGACTCGAAATGAACAGTTGTACGTTTGCTTCCTCATGAGTAAGCTCTGTGATAGGCTTGCAAACGAGATTTTGAACCAGACCTCGTAGGACAATTTGGTTTACATATTTGTAAACTTGATTGAATTCTCAAAATGTTCGTACGTATTATACACGGCCTTTTGACTAAGATTTTTCATAAATTTGGAAAAAAAATTTTTTTTTCATTTTTTCACGTATAAATGCAGGAATCCATGATTACAGGAAATGTATGGTGATTTTCATAAAATATTTAATTTTTTATACAAAAACAATATTCTTATTTAAAAAAAAATGTAATTGGTATTTTTTTATGAGGAAGCTCTTTGCCAATGAATTGGCAGCGGTTTTTTTAATCATTTACTGCGTGTAAGTATTGCACACGTTGAATAGAGCCAAAGTTAAGTTTAACTTTATAAATGTTACAATAAGATAGAAGTTTAACTCCGTACGTGAACATGTAAATTTATTTTTGTTCAACCATAACTGCTTGAATCATATATACAGTAAAACCTCGATAGTACGGACCTCTATAAAATGAATCCTTCTATAACACGAACTCAAGACCATTAACCGTCGAAAAACCTCTCTAATACGAATTTTTACATGTAATAATTAAACCTCCCTAGTACGAATTTAAATTTTTTTAAATTTGCACAATATGAGGAAAATTTTCTCATTGTTTACTTATACTCAAACTTACTGTTATGATATATTACGATTAGTTCACAATGGTCTTTCTCCGAGTAAGGTATGAATTCTTCACGACAGAAACGGGCTATAAGCCTGCTTACAAAAAAGAAAATTATTGAAGCAGTAGAAAAAAATGAAAAAACCAGAAAACAAATACGCACAAAATTCAATATTGGTTCGAGTACTATGTCAATCATTTTGAAAAACAAATCAGTGATTTTAAATGATCTAGCCAATGGTTTAAATATCAATAGAAAAAGAAAACGAGCTACAAAATTTGGTGATGTAGAAGAATGTCTAGTGACCTGGTTCAAGCAAGCTCGTGAGAAAAAATTTCTATCAATGGGGTAACTTTTCAGGGAAGGCCGAGTTTTTTATAAAAAATTTAAACCGGGAATTAAGTACTAGTAATGGCTGTCTGGCAAAATTTAAATCTAACACGATATTGAATTTAAAAATTATACGGAGAAAGCAATGACATAAGCGAAGAATTGTGCGATGATTGGAAAAGCAAGCTTTCTGAAATCATAAAAGAATATGAACCGAAAAGTATATTTAACGCGGATGAATCGGGCCTTTTTAATAAGTGCATGCCAAGCTGAACATTACTTTTTAAGAAGACGAATGTCATGGAGGCAAACTGAGCAAAGAGCGATTGACGATATTATTTTGTACAAATATGACAGGTAATTTTTTATTTGCAATGACTCTACTTTAATTTTCAAGTATTTCCACTGAATTTTAATTTTTACCGAACTTTTTTGGAAACTTTACAGGTTAAGAAAAGTGACTCCCATGCGGTTTTGGGAAAATATAAAAACCGCAGGTGTTTTAAGGAAATAAAGAGTTTTCAGTGGCCTATGATGCCAATAGGAGGGCCTGGATGACGGCTGAACCTTCCAGTAAATGACTACTAAAGTTAGGTAATAAAATGAAAAAAAAAACAGAAAAATTTTGATATTTATCGATAACTGTCAGCGCATAAAGTCACAACATCATTGACCAATATAAAAATTCAATTTCTACCAATTAACACCACAGCAAACTTAGAACCTCTAGATCAGGGAATCGTCAAAATTTTCAAAGGATTTTATAGGTACGAATTAACAAAAAAATTTTTAACAAAACGAATTAACAAAAGAATTTTTAACAAAACGAATTAACAAAAGAATTTGTAAACATCGATGAAAATATCTCAGTGACAGATATTCTCTCAGATACCCAAAGTGTACAAAATGTTGGTATGTACCTATCTACTGTTATGCTTAAAGTTTTCAAATATCGTTAATCTTAATTATATTGTATTGTACTTGTATTGTAGATCGATCGAATTATGATAAAGATGGTGGTGATGATGACGACGATGATGATAGCTGTGAGACTTCTTATAATATTCACATGACAAAAAGAGAAGATGCAATTTCAATGACCGGTGTACGCACTTAATAGGAAAATGTAATAACATAGACGAAAGTGTCTTCGCTGCTCTATTCAAAATCGACACTGTTATTGATAAGATCACCACTGAGAATTTGTTTCAAAAAAATATTACGGACTATTTTAGAAAATAATTATAGTTGAACAAATACTTTTTTGTATAATATTTATTTGACTTTTATTTATACACACCTCTTTAATACAAAATAACGATAAGACGAAATATACAGCCATCCCCTTGAAAATTCGTACTATCGTGGCTCTTCTGCATATATATTTTTGTTTTTGAAGAAGTTTAGCTACCTTCTGCAATAGATAAAGTTTTTATTGGCTCCAAGCAGTTATGTTGCATATTATGTACATGCATCGGAAACATTTTTTTTAAGTGCCTTCGTACAATTTTGTTTGTATAATCGTGTTTCCTCACCACCCTCGCAAACACTATAGGGGGAGCTATGTGGCGATACGCATTGTATCAGACACGTCCGGTGACGCTATACGCGCGTACTATTGTAAACCCCTACAGGGTACAGGGTATAAGGGTATAAGAAACAGGGTTGTAGTTTGCGCAGCGACTACAGGGTAAGCGCGATCAGATACTCTCAAGCGAGCACACACATCGGACGCTCTACCAGCGATCTGGCGCCTTTTAATAAACGCCCAATATCAGACACTAAGCCCACTGTCTTCTCTTTCTCAACCTTTGCCCTGCTTCCACCCGACTACCTCATCTCCTAGGCTGTGAGGCAGCCGGTACAACTACCTAAGCCTACAGTTGGATCGATCGTTATCCCGAGCTGTTACAGTATGTTTGCTGTGTTCAATGTGGAGTCTGAAAACTCCTTTGGTTCTTCAGTTTCGACGATCGTGTCATTCAACGTAAACTTTGTCATAACAAGTCATAATATGCACTTGTTTTTATTTCACTCAATCATGAACAGACCAACTCGGTCTCGCAAGTGGCTATTTTTCGTGTACTACACAGAATAGTTTTTTATCTCGTCACCAATGTGATGGACTCGTTCACGTAATAAATACAACATCAAGGATCAGGGTTATTATTTTAAATAACAGTTTATTAAAGGCTCAAAAAGTGAAAAAAATGTTTTTTAAAAAACAGACTTAAGATTTTTTCAATACCCAATTTGAAAGTACTTTGTCTAGTTAGATATTTACAAACAGTTAAATACACTGGTGTAAGTCTAAAGACCTTCAGCGATAAGCATTTGTCACCTCTAAGCTGTCTGTCGTAAGTTTATAAGTGTTCGCATGACACAATTGAGTTCTATGTGGTTTCATTTTGTTCGAGGACCATTTGCCATCAATGCAACTTCAAGCTAAGTATAAAATCAACTTTTACTACTTTCACATACAATTTAATAGAATATTTGATTCATTATTGATTATTTTTGATCATTTTTAACCTTATCACTTATAAACCTACGATAGACAGCTTAGAGGTGACAAATGCTTGTCGCTGAAGGTCTTTATTCTTACACCAGTGTATTTAACTATTTGTAAGTATCTAACTAGACAAAGTACTTTCAAATGGGGCATTAAAAAAATCTTAAGCCTGTTTTCTAAAAATGGGGTATTGAAAATATCTTAATCCTGTTTTTCTCACTTTTTGAGCGTAATACTATAAATAAAAAATATAAAATTATTTAAGCCCCTTTGAGCCCTTATTTACTTGCGTGTGGCTTGTCGGGGCGATATATCGGGGCTTTATATTGTTCGATTGATGCGCGCACATTTGGCATATTAAACATATAAAGAGCGTTACTCCGCTACAAACACTTTTACATGTTATAGTGATTATTGATATAGAATTGCATGAGAAATACATTGGTAAAATTATTTTTCCGATATCTTTTATATTTACTGAGATACAGGGTAAAAAGCATTTGACAATTGGTTCATCACTCCATAGCCCAGAAACGAACCTATTTTTGTCTTGCAGACCAAGATTTTCGTAATCTACGCCCCAAAAAACATGAAGAGCACCTGTCCATATCCAATGGGATTAACCTCAAAGCTCCAGCGACCCAAAAATATATTTTTTAAATGAGAACCTCCATTTTTTATTGCAGATTTGAAAAAAACGAAAAATTTTACATTAAAATATGTAATTTATTTTTTTTTCAATGTTGTTTTAAGGGCGCTACAGACTCAAATAAAATCTTTTAATCAAAAATTGAGCTAAAATAAGGAATTCATTTTCGAACTGTAGCGCTCCAAAAATTACCATAGAAAAAAAAACAAAATGGCACATTCAAACGTAAAATTTTCTGCTCTTTTCAATGGTGACCTTGAACATAACCTCAAACCTACAGTGAACCAAAAATCGACTGTTACTCGGTGGCCACCATTTTTTATTGCAGATTTGAAAACAGCGGAAAATTTTACGTTTGAATATGTTGGATATGAGGTTTTTGAATTTTTTTCCCGCTCATTGTGCGAGATTTCCAGGGGTTTCCATATTTTTGCACCACCCTGTATATCAGCAGTAATAATTTACAATATTAAACTTATTTACGTGATGTAATACGAAATCATATATGACAAGCTACGTTCTCTGTGCGATGAACTACAGCGGGGCGAATGTGCGCTAAGAGGAGGAAAAAGCAGAGAGATCGCCGAGGCGGTCGTCAGGCTACGGGACACGGCAATCTTGCCATCTCCTATTTCAACAATTGGCGATTACACATAACTATATTAAAAGTAAATTCACTAGCTATAGTAAAATTAGTTATACTTAACTTTGCTATCGCTAAAGGATATTTCTAGCTAAATTGGGTCACTTTCCAATCGTTATGACATTCATCCAGTTACTGTTGACGTACATCTCTTCGCCTGCGTTGGCCGCTCGCGCTTTCCTCACTCTCCAGCCCACACGCGAGCACGTCCGCGTGAAGTAGTATAGTGGTAACAGAAGTACTAGTTAGTATGAATGTCGATAATGTGACGACCGACACAAGTCTCAGAGGGGGCTACACGAAAATGTCAAAAATCGGTTAGACATTTGCAACCTACGTGTCTTTATTTTAAGAACTCTTGCAAAATTCGGTATAGGATAAGATAATGAGGCCAATTTTCAGTGGAATCAAATGTCCAAAAAAATTTTATTCTGCAAATATGAAAAACTAGTAACTCATGATGTCAAGAATATCCTAAAATTTTATTAGAATTTTGGGACCTTCTATCGTCTTTTTTTAGAGGCTAGAAGTTTACATTTTGCGGAATTTCCTGATTGTCAGAAAATTAAGATAGTTCTTTATCATGTAACAAGATTCTTTTTTCTAGGCCTAAGTAATTGCTATGTATGACTGGTTATTGGTTGTGTAAACCTCTACCTACCATGAAAGAATTTGTGAGCACCTGAGGTCTTGGAATAGTTGAGACTCTACCTCTCGGGGATAGGTTACCTCAAGAGGCCGGAGTACAAGGGAAATATTGAAAGTGTAGGAAAGAATAAGGAGATGACTCAGTTCGGCTAATAGAGGTCGTAGTTTGTTCAAAGCTCCTTCCCAGAAACCTCAATTACAGTAATTCAAAAATAAAACAGTTGCATAGACTAGGATAGAACAAATTGGATGAATTATCATCATTATTTGTTTTATGAAAATTAATTGTATTCTTAAATTTTCAAACTAGTTTAATAGGGAAAATTTAGAAGATACTTATGACATCAGTAGATAAAAAGTCTGAGCACATGTTCCGGAATGAAAGATTCAAAAGCAATAAAGCTGCTAGAAATAGATGTAACCGTTATTTTACTCATACGTAGATTGTATATTGTAGTTCTAAATGTGTTGCCTATACATTTTGAATAATATAGGGAAAAAATATTATTTTAAATGCTCAGAAAGGCCAGTGGGTTATTGCTGTACAGGCGCTTGGCTTGATCCCATACAGACAGCGGGTCGTCGTGTAGGCTATTATATTCCGTAGGACATTGTAATCAGTATAAAAACATTCCAGCAAAAAGTTGAGCTCATTTGTTAAAAATTGTCCAAATTTTCAAAAACACTCCTAAGTGATCTAAGCGCTCTATAGGCTTATCTTGGAAGAAACAAACAAAAATAAAAATTTAATCTAGAATAACTTAGAATTTTAACTACTACCTGCTAAATTTCTGTAAAGAGCCTTCCAGATTTACGACAAAAAGAGCCGAAGAACGTGCAAAAACCGTCGAAAAAGACCATTTTGGGCAATTTTTCGCTATGTGAACATTTTTAATCATTGTGCCCTTCTCAATAATCATCAAACGATATTTTTGTTCGATATTACATATATATACTTTTTTGAGTATTCATATAATTATAAGCAGTACTTTTAGAACAATGAAGTTACAATTTATTTATCTTCCGTACAATACACTTTTTATTTAATTTTTGAAACTTACATGTTAATCATTTTTTTTAATTATATAGCTGATAGTTTTTTTTATAATTGTACGAGATTATAACCATCAATCTAAAGAATACGTGGATATCTAAACGACACAACGAAGGTATTCACGTTAAGTGCGAAATTTTTGAAAACATAGTATAACATTATTACTAATTTCAATGTTTTAGAATTACCAGGTCTAATTTTTAATAACATTAAAACAATAAGTAACGAGTTATTTTCTAGTCTCGAAAGTATAATGCGTTTTTCCATCCAATGGATATTGTTTGGCAGTCTGTAACATGAAAAAAATTTTATTTTATGTTCATTTAAAAGGAAGTTATTAATCAAAATGTACATACCACTGGTTGATAACTGGGCAAATATAATATAGATAAATAACAGGATCCAAATAAAAACCCAAAAACAGAAACAAATGCCCAAAGCATGTACCCTTTAGAAAATCGAGAGGGCATTCCAGCATCATAACGATCTTCACCAAGCATGTCTACCTCAGCGTGTAGCTAAAAACAGTTCAAATGCTTAATAATTTAGAAAATTAAAATATTTTTTTAAATTTATTATTTGTATGTCATTGTTTTTTCTAAATTATGTAATATTTTTCAATTCACTGATAATAATATTCTTGCCAAAAATATTATTTTTGGGTGATATCAGCTAAAATGGTGTTTTTCGAGTCCCAAAATGGTTCGGAAAAAAACTAATTTTCGGTTGAATACCCTCATCATCCACTTGAGTGGAGCAGAATTTAGAAAAAAATATTTTGCTATTCTTCCAAGAGCTTAAATATGGCATTTAGTGTAGATGAAATATTGAATTTCTTAAAATTTTTCATATTTTGACGTGTATAAAAATAGGTGAAGAACTCACGTCAGAATCGCGTGACAAGTAAATCCAATCACAATATTTAGTATTATAAAAAAAGAAATGTAATTGGTATTTCAGAGCTTAGGTAGGAGACTTTTTGGTCAATCAGGTATAGAATGAACATACTTTTTTCCCCTTAATCGCCGCTTCAGACTACGCCTAGAAGCCGGGGCCACCAACTCACCACATGTAGGGAAGTATTGCCGCATCAATTTTTTGCCTCTCTCTTTTCCCCGTACACCGAGCGAGCGTCTCCGGTGATATACCGGGCCAGTAAGACTGACACTCCCTATAGTCGAGGCGAATTTGGCGCATTCGCTGCGGAAATTATGGGCCAGAATTTTCATGCAGGATACTCTTTATCTAGTATTACTGATAGTAGAAATAAATTTTTCCCGGGGGAAAAGTTGTCAGTAATTGTTTAAATCGATTTATCAAATGGGAAAAAGGTAAAATATTGGCTGAAACCTTGTTATCTAGGTAATTTGGGTAATTTCGAAGAGAAGATGTCTCTTGTTAATTTTCTCTAAAATGCTTATTTTCCGAGCTATAAGCGATTCAAAATGAAAAAAACGCTCATTTTGCCATTTTCTATTGTTAATGACAACGCGAAAAACAATAATTTTGATATTGCCATTGTTTTTTATTAATCTTTAGAGATGCCTCTATCAAGCCCTATAGTTTTTTCCCGAGGTTTCTAAGAATAAGCCAATGATATCACACGATTATTTTTACGAAATTTCGTATGCAACACATGCCATGGGATACGCGCGTCGTCTACTGCTATGGTTCGCAATGCTAAAAGCTGTGAGATAGCTCAAAATGAATTACGTGATAGCATTGGTTTATCCTTAGGAACCTCGGGAAAAAACTACAAGGCTCGATAGAGTCTCATCTAATGATTAATAAACATTGGCAATATCAAAATTATTGTTTTTTGTGTAGTAAATAACAATCGAAAAAGTCAAAACCAGCGTTTTCTTGATTTTAAAATTTCGTTTCGTCAGTAAGAAGTTCGTCTTACTGTTTCATTAAAGTTTCTTCTATGTTCCGAATTGTCGTATGGATAAAAAGGATCTCGTGCAGCAACACCTAAACATGGTAGTTTAGGATAAACTCCATATCCATGATGATCTTTGTGTGGTGTATATTTGTGGCGCTTTCAACATCGCGAAGCCAGACTCGTCGCTCTCGGCGCTGCTTGGGTCTCCCGCCAAGTAGCAACGATCGGTAGCAGCGCGAGCTGCGCGCGTCGATCGGCCGAGGGTGAGAGAAGGTGACTGAGCTAGTCGCTCGTCGCCGGACATTCACTCGACCACTCTCTCGTCTGGCCCGATCTACACCACACGTGTGGCGATATACGCGCCCGAAGAAGTCTGCTTATATTCTTCCATCGAAGACCGTTGTTAATTAGTTTTAAGTATTTATTTAATAATCACTAAGTTCAAACGGCTGCCTTGAACTAATTTATCCAGAGCTTACATATACGGATGTCGACGTACGCACGCGACCCGTAAAGTGGTGACCTCGGAAGCTTACTAAGCTCTGGAGAAGACGAACAAGGAGACTTCACACGGTACACCGCACAGCGAGTTTACTTCACTCTCACGACACGGAGAAATTTTTCGCGCGCTTTTCTTTTGGCGCCAAAATTAAGAAAAGCCGTTGGACTTTCACGTAACGGAAAGAATGGTTACTCCCCGAGAGGACAACCGGTTGGTGAACGTCGAGGACCAGCAACAGCAGGCGCCCGGAGCGAACGGCCCGATGAACCGGCTGCCCGCTCAGATGAACCAAGACCTCCAACAGCAAGGGCCCGGATGAACGGCCAAATAAACCAGCTGCCGGACAAATGAACCAGCTGCCCGGCCAGATGATCCAGCAGCAGCTGCAGGCCGGACTGATCGACCAGCCGATTCAACCTGGTGCAGGCCGTGTCGACGACGTTCCACCACAGGGTGTCGGCGCCGTCAGCAACTGCAGGCTGCCCGCTTTCTGGCGTACCGGACCCGAGCTGTGGTTTTTCAAATCGAGTCGCAGTTCCAGGTGCACAACGTCACCAGCGACTCAACGAGGTACCATCTGGTCGTAGCGGCCCTGGACGTGGAGGCCATCGCCGAGGTCTCAGACATCATCCGTCGACCGCCTGCCGCGGAGAAATACCACACGCTCAAGACGGCACTGATCTCGCGAATGACGGACTCACCCGAGGTCCAATTGCACAAGCTGCTGACCGGCGTAGAGCTTGGCGATCGACGACCCTCGCAGCTCTTACGTCACATGAGGACGTTGGCCGCGCCGGCAAACGTGAGCGACGAAGTTCTTCGAAGCAGATGGCTGGATCTTTTGCCGCCGCAAACGAGACGCCTGCTTCTCGTCATCAGGAATCAGTCGCTCGAGGATCTTGCGGCAGTCGCTGACGAGGCTCAAGAGGTCGGCCCGTCAGTTATGGCAACGAGCCACTCGCCCCGGAGATCCCATTCGCCGTCGAACCAGGTCGTGCAGGAGCTTGCAGAGCTCCGTCGAGCTATTGAGCAGCTCACCACCATCACGCGCGAGTCCATCGGATCAGCAGTGGCCACCGAGGTCGCTCCAGGAGTCGTGGGACCCGGTCAGCGAGAATCAGATCGCCTACGCCAGCGAACAACCCGAGGACGGGATATTGCTGGTACCACGCGACTCACGGCGACGTCGCGGATAACTGTAAGCCAGGCTGCACACATCCGCTGACGAAATACTCCGCATCTCGGTCGGGAAACTAGAGCTGCTGGCTCTGAACTCGGCGCTCACTGCCAGCAACATGCAGGAAAGCCGACTTACGTCACCGACCGAGTAAATGACATCCGCTTCCTCGTCGATTCCGGCTCGGTGCTATCAATAATCCCGAAGAAGATTTTTCGCAGGCCTCTCGTCAAGCAGGCCCTCGTGCTGCAGGCTGCGAACGCGACCCTCATTGCGACGTTTGGCGAGAAAAGGCTCACTCTCAACATCGGAGTACGAAGACCGCTCGAATGGACCTTCATCATCGCTGACGTAAGCACGGCAATCCTCGGGGCGGACTTCATCATCCGACACGATCTACTCATCGATCTCCCTCGTCGCCGCCTGCTCGACCGATTGACCAACGTCGCAACGTCGTGCTCGGTCGGCCCATTGCCCGAGGTGTACGCCGTCGCGCCTGTGACAGCGAAAATCAGCGAGGCGCCTGTTGAATCGCCCTATCGGAGGATGGCCGAGGAATTCGCTTCGACGGAAGTGCCAGCCGGAGAGATGGCTTGCATACCCGACCTGCCTGTCCAGCACCACATAGTGACGGCCGGACAGCCCGTTTTTACTCGACCACGACGGCTCGCAGGAGAGCGTCTCGAAGCAGCGAAGAGCGAATTCGCAAATCTGCTCGAGCGTAAGATCATTCGACCCTCTTCGAGCCAGTGGGCGAGCCCGTTGCACCTCGTGCCGAAGCCTGGAGGCAGTTGGCGTGTGACGGGCGACTATCGTTTGCTCAATACGAGAACGCGACCGGACCGTCACCCGCTGCCTATCATAGAGGATCTGCTACAGGAGATTGGCGGTGACGTCTTCTCGGTCGTCGACTTATACCGAGCGTTTTACCAGATCCCAGTGGCACCGGAGGACATCCCGAAGACGGCCGTGACGACGCCTTTCGGACTCTTTGAGTTTGTCGGCATGCCCCTGGGACTTCGAAATTCAGCCCAAACGTTTCAGAGAGCCATGAATCATCTGCTGCGCGACCTACCATTCATCCGATGCTACCAGGACGACATACTGGTGCTGTCGACGGGACACGAGGAGCACGCGCGACACTTGCGTGAGCTTTTCACGGTGCTGCGTGACGCGAAACTCCACGTCAATTGGACCAAGTGCCAGCTTGGCCAGGAGGAGGTCATCTTCGCGGGGTACCACGTATCGTCGGCAGGTTTCAGGCCGCCGGAGTCCAAGACTCAAGCCATCGTCGAGTTCCCACGCCCGGTCGACTCGACGCAGTTGCGCCGTTTCTTGGGAATGACGAATTTTTATAGGCGCTGTATCCCAGGTGCAGCCGCGCTCATGGCGCCGCTCACCGAGCTACTCAGAGGCCTCGTCAAGAAGAAGGAAAAGCTGGTTTGGACGCCGGAGGCTGAGGCTGCTTTCGAGCGCACCAAGAAGGCGATGACCGAAGCGGTGCGTTCATCGTTCTTGTCGCCGTCGCAACCGCTCGCTCTCTACACCGACGCCTCGGACACGGCCATCGGTGCCGCGCTGAATCAGCAGCGTGAGAGCGGAGTCTGGGTGCCGCTTGGATTTTTTTCGAGGAAACTGTCGCCAACAGAGCAGCGATACTCCACGTACGACCGTGAGCTTTTGGCCATTCACGCTGCGATCAAGCACTTCCAACGAATACTCGAAGGCCGGAGCTTTCGTATCCTCACAGATCACAAGCCGCTGTCGTACGCACTCGAACAACGCACAGACAAGCACTCACCTCGGCAGGCGAGGCAGCTTGATTTTATCGCCCAGTTCGACACCGTTATCCAGCATACTCCCGGCGAGGACAACGCGGTGGCGGACGCGCTGTCTCGCGTCGACAGTATAGCCATGCCGACCGTGGTTACGATGAAGGAGCTCGCTGATGAGCAGAAGATGGATCCACAGCTCGCTCACGTCCGAGAGAGCAAAAAGCTCAAGACCCATAGGATCACCTTGGACGACAACGAGCTGATCGTCGTCGAGCGTGACGGCGTTTTGAGGCCGTACATACCCGTGGCCCTCCGTCGTGCCATTTTCGATTCGGTCCACAGGCTCTCGCACCCGAGCGGCCGAGCCACGGCAAAGCGAATCGAGCTTAACTACTTTTGGCCGTCTCTGCGCAAAGACGTCGGACGTTGGGCGAAGCAGTGTATGCCATGCCAGCTCAGCAAGGTGCATCGCCACAACCGCTCCGAGCTCGGCAATTTCAACACGCCCGACAGCCGTTTCGAGCACATACATCTCGACCTCGTCAAGATGCCGCTGTCGCAGGGATGTCAAAATTGCCTCACCATCATCGACAGGTATACGCGGTGGCCAGAGGCGATACCACTCACGGACATCACAGCTCAATCCGTCGCAGAAGCGCTGTATAAGCATTGGATCGCCTTTTTCGGAGCGCCCTTGACCATCACCACCGATCAAGGCGCTCAATTCGAGTCAAAGCTGCTAAAGCAGCTTGGAGGAATGATTGGCGCCAAGCACATCCATACCAGTCCGTACCATCCTCAGGCCAATGCGATGGTCGAGCGTCTGCATCGAACACTCAAAGCGGCGTTCAAATGCTCGCCGGAGACGCCTTGGACATCAGCCTTGCCAACGGTTCTCTTGGGCCTACGCACAGCTTTCAAGGAGGATTTACAGGCGTCACCTGCGGAAATGGTGTTTGGAACAGCCCTACGCATCCCAGGAGAGCTCGTCATCAAACAAGAGGAAACATCACCGAAGGCTGCCGAGTTCGTCGTGGCGTTGCGTCGTTTGTTCGCCTCGATTCGACCCGTGCCGGCCTCCAGACACACGCAACACAAGCCTTTCGTTTTTAAGGACTTGAGCACCTGCGAATACGTCATGCGTCGCCTGGACATGATCAAGAAGCCGCTTGATCCGCCATACAGTGGACCGCACCGTGTCGTCCGCAGAGTCGACGACCGCACGTATATCGTCGACGTCAACGGCTCGGAGAAGGCATTCTCGACGGACCAGCTCAAGCCCGCCTACTATGAGACGTCGGATGAGGCGAGCCAAACTGAGGAACGCCAAGCTGCGCAGCCCTCGGAATCAACGGTTGCCTCAGAGCCCACGCCACCCCCGGACCCCACGCCGACCGCACAGCCTGCGTCGGCTACTCAACCGAGGACATCTGCAGAGACTACGCCACCTCCAACAAGATCCCGGATACGACGTGTCGCATTCTCATTACCCTCGCAAAATGCGAGGTCCACTGGGAGGGGAGTGGCTGTGGCGCTTTCAACATCGCGAAGCCAGACTCGTCGCTCTCGGCGCTGCTTGGGTCTCCCGCCAAGTAGCAACGATCGGTAGCAGCGCGAGCTGCGCGCGTCGATCGGCCGAGGGTGAGAGAAGGTGACTGAGCTAGTCGCTCGTCGCCGGACATTCACTCGACCACTCTCTCGTCTGGCCCGATCTACACCACACGTGTGGCGATATACGCGCCCGAAGAAGTCTGCTTATATTCTTCCATCGAAGACCGTTGTTAATTAGTTTTAAGTATTTATTTAATAAAGTCACTAAGTTCAAACGGCTGCCTTGAACTAATTTATCCAGAGCTTACATATACGGATGTCGACGTACGCACGCGACCCGTAAATATTTACTTTCGTATAAATTATAGTTTTTCACTGATCTTTTTCGTTCCTCTTCAGATTCCGGATAGGGCGGCACATCCGAGAAAGGTAGAAAAAGGTAGGTAGATAAAGTACGCCAAGAGGCGAATCGGTATCTATCTTGCCCTGTGCAGCCCTTTCTCACATGTGACGCCCTGTTCACTGACGGCAATCCGCTTCGGTTAAGCTGACGCTCCCTGCCTATGTCAATGGTTCAGCTTATCCGCTCCTTATCTTTTTCCCCACCTTCTACTGTTTCGCATATGCCCAGGCCCAAAGACCTGTTGGGCAAAGGGAACCTGAAAGTATACGAGCGGATTCGCACTGACGGTATACCGAGAGAAAACCCCGCCTCGAGACAGCCAGGGCTCATAAAAAACCTATCACGATGAATGGCATACGGATAAAACAGAGTGCTCTCACCAGGATTTGAATCCTAGGCCACTCGAGGGGCCTTTGTTTTGGTGCATAGCACGCTACTCACTGCCGTAACACACAGGCAACGAACGCTCTAGAATGAACATATCTTACTATCATAAAAAAAAAGTTCAACTACTTTGATTTATACAGGCGAGCGGAAGGTTGGCCAAAAAGTAGGGTTGACCGACCACGTAGTGCTAAGTCGATAAACAACATGATTCTTTATGTATTTTTGGTCGCTGCATCCGAATATGATATTTATTTTTCCCTAAAATGACAGCGTCATTGATAAAAACGCAAATTTCATTAAAAATGCGTAAAAAATTTTTTTTAATTTTTTTATGTTCAACTCTCTGTATCTTGCAGAGTTTTTGATATTTTCCGATGAAATTTTAACCGTATATTCTTGAGATCTTTTTAAAGAAAACAAGCTACCATACGAGTGAAAAAGTTAATTAGAACCAGAGATATGAATTTTACTTTTATTGTCCGATTTAGCGGAGGGTCAACTACGAACTGACATGTTGTGTGACGAAAGTTCGAAATTGGATTTTTAAACATAATAACATTAAAATATAGGGTACAAAGAAGTTTTTGGTAAAATTTCATCCAGAAATATCAATTAGGAAAAAAATGGCAAGAGTTTTAAGATTGCGCACCGCCCGCGCGCGTTGCGTCTCAGCAGCGCAGCAGCTGCCGCGCTGGCCTATCGTGCAACTCGGCGCACATAGAACTATATCCAATGCTTTCTGATAAATTAACACTTTCATAACAATCTAGCTAGTTTGATCACTTTTGCTGCCTTTTATAATTATAAATTTCAAGAAAAATTCGGAAGGTATTTATAGTTAAAGTGAGATTTAAATTATATATAAACACCGTTTCTTCATACATTTTCAAAAAAATCGTTATCGCCTACATTTTTGCATGTAGTTGCACAAGCAAAAACATCAAAACATTTTAAATTATATTTAATACAATTAGACAAATTCAAATGTCAAATAAAATACAAAGGAGAATAGGCTGAACAAATATCCCACAAGACACGTAGCAGCAACAAACAAGCAATGAGATCTCTGAATCTATTAGCATACGTAATTACAGCACCTTGTACAAAAAAAATGGTGCACGTTTCTGTCGTCGATTACAATATCCACTTTATCAGTTGGCGAATATGTTTGATCTTACAGCTGCATGAAATGTTTTTGGTTGCAGATGCCTACTCACCCACACACACATATACTAAGGATTTTAATCTACTATACAGAGGACGACAAATTATACGTAAATCTCGAATAGCAATCAACGCAAATTACTCCTTGATACAACACAAGTTACTACACGTAAAACTAAAAAATTTTCATAACGCCTTTAGAAAAATATGTCAAGACGTTCATCATGATTTTCTGGACAATTTTAGAAAATATTTTAAAAATTCAATAATTTTGTTTTTTTCAAGTTCTTGAAAACAACTTAAAGCTAACTTTCCTGAGGCAATAATTGTAAAATTTAAGTTCAGTATTTTCAATGCTCTTTTAGAAAGTAATAAAGACTAGAAAAAACGTGGTTTTTTAAAAACTTGAGCGAAGCACAGTTATAGAATTTGAAAAAAACGTCTAACAAAAACAGCTTTATTTCTGCAAAATTAAAGATTTATCCACTGTAAAAAAAGTTTACAAGGGAAGTCAAAACCATACCAGATGTGCTTTAAAATTTTTCTCATAGGTGATTCAACAGCAGGTGATTTCAACAAGTGATTATTAGGGTGGATCGAAGAAAACCACTTTTGACGCCGATCACTTTGTAATAGCAATAGAATGTTAGAATCACTTACAAAAAGAGAAACGTCGCGAGGTAGGTGCATACAAATTATATCTTCAGTTAACTTTCAGTCAAATTTCTTGGCGCTGGATTGACCGATTTGACTAAAATTTTCAGGGCTTCTTACAAATTTTAAAAGGAGGTTTACAATAATTTTAGACCTCCAAGTTGCTTGAAAGCGAAAATATAGCCAAAGCAAGGATAAAAAATGACGCATTATTAAACATTTTTTTGTTTTTTTTTTATCTTCATACGGCTGTAGGTTGCGTAATTTTCCAACTATCAAGACGCAAGAAGAACTGAAGTTTTCTACTTTTAAATACCTTTTAAATGATATTACTTTGTGTGGGGATTTTATCATTTTTACTCAAACTGCGATACAAAACGTGCAAACTTCTGTGTAGGACAACCCGGAAGATTAACATGGGACCTTGGGTCCCAGTCAAATGCAATGAAAATTTTTTTACTTATAGACTTCGACCTCCTGAACAATAATAAACATATAAGTGACCCTTGAAAATGAGCCGTTTACGAGAAAAAATTTTTTAAAGTTGTAGATTTTCAAAGCCGCTTAACGTAATCTCTCTCTGCTCGCTATAGACATAAACAAGGGTATCGCGAGAAAGTGAATTACAAAATTCTTTGCCAAACGCTTTTTCGTGGACGACACTGAACTGCTTGCATGTTTAACGTTATCAAAAGCCCAGTCATAGTCATGATTAGGTGAATAATGCCAATATTTGACACGCTTCGAATAACCAATAAGCGATAGGAGTACTCGCATTACAAAAATCATCAACTTTTTCCTACAATTCCTAAAGATTATTTTTATAGTAAGAGAAGTTCTGATTGCAATCCCAGTGGAAGTCTACACAATAGCTACGAGTCAATAAAAGCAAAGCATAATGCCTTGATAATAACTCCTCGCTCAAGTAAGAAGAGAAAAGCTACAAGTGAAGGTTCGTGCAAGTGTTGTGTATTACTTTAATAGAAGTATTTAGTGTAAAAATATCAATATCTTGGAACTACTCATTTTTAGTAACAAAAGAATTCATAGAAGAATTCAAAAATTTACAAAATGAAGTGAACGAGTTTTATTCTGCATACATTAATGAATGGGGTACTGAGACAACTGTCAAAGAAAGATTGCAATTTTACCAAAATAACAAAATTTCAACAATATTTGCTACTCTGCCGAACATTACCCAACCAAAGGGATACTTATTGGTAAATAAACATAAAGTATTCACGCAAATTATTTAAAAATGTTCGGAAACGAAGCTGCATTTTAAGCTAGTATTGAGGACGTAAATATTATTTCGGAAGGTATTGATTTTATTGAAAATGGAATACAAAAAAAAGTGCATTTTCCGTGCGTGATGTTGGTGGGTGACAATAAGGCCCTCAAAGCCATGTGTGGCTTTTCCGAAAGCTTTACAGCTACTCGTTATTGCAGATTTTGTTACGCTGAAAAATGTTTGTGCGAAGAACTAACAATGGAAGTAAAACGACTAGTAAGAGATCCTTATCAGTATGAAACTGACGTAGCGATTAATAATTTTTCTGAGACAGGGATTAAGGAATATTGCACTTTCAATAAAATTAAAAATTTTCATTGTTATGAAAATATTAGTGTTGATATTATGCACGATATTACCGAGGGCATTGTTGGCTACACCGTGGGTAATGTTCTACAAGCTCTTATTGAAAGTAATGTAATTTCACTTGACTCAATTAACAATAGAATTTCGAGTTTTAAGTGTAATAATATTGAAAAATCAAATAAGCCTCGACCTTTATTTTACAGTGGAAGTGAACTGAAATTAAAGCAATCATCAGCTGAACAATTAAGTCTAGCTAGATATTTATGTTTAATGATTGGGGATAAAATACCACCAGGAAATAAATATTGGAAACTTTACCTGTGTCTCAGAGAAATTATTGACATATTATACTGCCCGCAATTAAACAAAGGTCAAATGTTCTTTGTTCGTTTTTTAATACAAAAGCATAACGGTCTTTATCGAGAGTTTTTTGGTAAATTAAAGCCGAAGATGCATTCGTGGGTTCATTATTTCCGACTCCTTTTTCTTCTAGACCCCCTAATTCAATTCTGAAGCATGAAATTCGAGCGACAAAATAAGAAATTGAAAGAAGTAGAAGTATGTACAACTTCAAATATTAATTTACCAAAGACTATTTCGATGAGAAATCAATTACAATTCTGCCATTCATTTGAATATGTGGCATTAGCAGAAAATTCTATTACCACAGCAGATTTGGGAGAACCTGTTAAAAATAATTTTTTTCAATCGATATTTCCAAAAAATGAAAATATAACTAAACTTAAGCGTTTCGAATTACAAAATAAAATATTTCACGATGGTACAGTCTTTGTCGCCGAAATCAATGACGACGGTCCGAAATTGGGTATCGTTAAAAATATTATACATGTAAGGGGTAAAATATATTTTTATATATTAGAATATAAGACACTTTGTTTTTTTAGATGGTTTTATGCTTATAAGGTTATTTCAACGGATGTAGAAAATATAATTATTGTCGATTTAGTACCTAATTTTCCACCATATTTATATGTACAAAATGATTATGACGAATTTATAGCCACTAGGTTTAGTTTGTAAATCATAATTTTTACCCTTTATTTATTTATTCAAATAAATAATTACTTTCATTATGTATTTCTTATTTTTCAAACCTATTCACACACATATTTTGAAAAGTAAATTGACCAGATTCCCGGAAATAACGGAAACGCGTCGCATGGAATTGTAGGAGGGTTGAGTAGCATAATTCGGATCGCGACACGGAAAAATCCCGTGTTGCTCTTGGAAATATCGCTAGTGCAGCAACAGTCTGCTTTTCCTATGCTGTCCCTGAGAATCATGCTATTTAACCCTCTTAAAATTCCATGCGACGCGTGTCTGTTATTTCCATGACGTATTCGCTTGGGAATATCTCTACATTTTTCTCTCCGTGTGAAATCAATAAAAAATCCCGACGATGAAAAAAGAGTCCTCGACAGGATTCGGAACGTATCACGGTAGTAGCGGACGTGCATGCACTAACAGATGTCGAAGGGACGCCCGAACATATGAATCGGTCGAAAGCGTCCGACCGTAGTGATAGCTAAGAAATCGGAGCTAATTTTTTCGACCGTCAAGTCGGAACAAGCACTTCGCGAAACGATGACGATCCGAACGAGAATAATTTTGAAACGCAAGTACGCGACATATTCGATTTCGACCGAAATGGGACAGGCTCGCGAGGTATACTTTCGTGACCTTGACCTACACGAACATACGTCGGCGCGGTCGGTTCAAAACGAGAAAGACATCTTTTCGTTTCTCAAAATCTGGCTGACCTAAAGGTTAACGTAGATATCGTCGATAAAAAAGCAAACGGCGTCGAAAACGTGTAGAAAGCGCAGGAGAAACGCATGGACGAGTTAGCCGAGGACCAGATTACGATGCAACAGCGTATAGACTCGAATCATGAGGAGCTCTCGCGCCGTATTACCTACTGCATCACTTTAAATGCGAAATGCCTACATTTCGATTATCCGCGATATCGCGATAGATCGACCGATTATCTTTATCCGGGACTTGCTTGATTACATGCAATTCATCCGCGTAACAAGCCAAGATTTCAAAATGGTAATCAAGCAATCTCTTAAGGGCTCAGTGAGAGACTGGTGGGAGTACGTTCAGCAAGGAATTGACACGCCAGCCGTATTTCACACGGCATTTACAAAAAAGTATTGGTCACGAGATGACCAACAGAAAGTTCGCCACGAGCTTGAATTTGGCTTTTACAATAAGAGCGACGGTGCAAGCCGGTCGGAATACGTGTTGCGACTATACGATACCACGAAATTTTTAAATAACAGAGGATGAGTTTGTGGAGAAATTCGCGCGCCATTTCGACGATGGGGTGCAACAAACCGCACTCACGCAGAATATCTGTACGATTGAGACCTTCACGCAGATGCTCGATCGACAAGACCACGCCGGTGAATACGCCGCGAACAACGACTATCCCAGGCGATACGAGTACCACGCGTTCAGATTACAGACCAACTAATCAAAGATCGAATATGACACCGAACCAATCGTCATCACCGTATTCGCAGAGCCGAAATTACACACGTGACGATAATACACAGTGAAGAGACAGATCGCTGAGCACTTCGCGCGCGGATCACGGATACCGTAGCTCAAGTCCGGCGCGAAACTGAGTAGCGTTGCATCAATAGAGATCGGTGTTAATAGGGGAGACATTGGTGCAACGCGTACATAAAAACATGCAAGAGATCCCTATGCGTAATTTTCGAAGACCCGCGAGAATATTTATTGTCCGAAAAGAGTAGACTCGAGCCACAGCAGTGCGTAGAGTGCCCCCAAATCACAGCTAGAATTGAGAACGTACCGATAAAGGCGTTGATCGATACCGGCTTGAAAGTTACGTGCATTAGTGAGGGGTTTTATTTATAAAATGCGGATGCTTTTGAGCATAATGCAAAGCTTCCACTTATCGGCATATATATGCGAGGCTTCACTGGCGAAAAATCCCAGAGAGTCAAGAAGCAGCTTCGAGCACAGATCCACCTCGGAACGAAGGAGATTGCGATTAATTTTTTCGTGATACCAAGCCATAATTGGCATCGATTATTTGATCGAGACGAGAACATACATCGACTTGCTTGAAATGCGTGCTAATTTTCGCATAGACAGAGGCGATAATTTTGTCCCGTTAACTTAGAAAAAAGATCTCATTCACCGATCATGTTCATCCGACAGCTGTTCGATGAAGAGTCGGTCGCAGTAGCGGATCGAACGTCCGAGTTCGCGACGCGTATTTTACGTACAGAGCGCAGCAAAACTTCGCGCTAAAGTCGCGGCGATAAAAAATATTTCGAGCGAGCAACACGTACAGATCACTACTTTATTATATAAGTATAGAGCACGTTTCGACGAAGGACCGGGACGATTAAGTTCTTTATGTACCAATCAAGGGTACAGGATATATCCCCGTACCAAATAAAATCCTACCCGATCCCGATCGCACACCGCGCAGCAGTAGCAGAGGAGATCGCGCGAATGCTACGATATGATATCATTGACAGATCATACTCACAATATGTTAACCCCATCGTTGCAGTGGTAAAGAAAAACAATATTGTGCGATTATGCCTCGACGCAAGGAATTAAATAAATAAAAGACTTGATAACGATCATGACGGCCCAGAGGAGATAGGGCAAGTGCTTAAAAAATGCGCGAAGATAGGAATTATGAGTTCCATAGACCTGCGGGCCTCGTTTTGGCAGATCCCCCTGTATCCTAGTTCACGTAAATTTACGGCTTTCATGCACGCAGGTAAAACGTACCATTTTAAAGTCGTCCCATTTGGGTTGAAAATCAGTAGCGCCACGTTGGCACGGGCAGCAGAACCGATCCTCCGAGATATGGGTGATTTCGTGTTTGATTACGTCGACGATTAGCTAGTAGTATCACAAGACGTGGACGAGCACATACGACACCTCGGCAAGCTTTTCGAGACGATGGAACGCAAAATATCACAGCGAATTTTAATAAGTTAGAGCTTTTTCGAAACGAGATAAATTACGTCAGCACGTTATAACAAATGATGTTATATACCCAGACCCGGAGAAAATCGATCTGATTCGGCATTTCCTCGCACCGAAAACCGTCAAACAAGTACAGGGTATCTTAGGGATGATAAATTTTTTGTCTTGTTAGTTATACGAATCGAATTGCTTTCGAGACCCAACCGTTATTAGAATTGACAAAAAAGGGTAATAAATGGTATTGGACTGCGATGGAGGATGCAGCTTTTGAACGCGTAAAGAGCTTGTCTGCAAGCACGCCATTTTGCATCATCCACTCCGACATAAACAGTATGTTCTAATGACCGACGCAAGCAAGAAAGCTCTGGGTGCTGCGCTGTGTCAGCACGATGACAACAATAATATCCGAATAGTAAGCTTAGCAAGCCGTACGTTGAAAGGTGCCGAGCAAAATTATTTTACGACTGAGTTAGAGCTATTGGAAATTGTATGGTCACTACTAAAGTTACGCACTTTTATAGTGGGAGACAGAGTACTAGTTCAGTCGGACCACAAGGCGTTGTCTTTCCTGTTGAACTGTCGTTTTTTAAATAGCCGCCTGACGAGATGGATGCTGGCGATACAGGACTATGATTTACACATGACTCTCATACGAGGAAAAGACAACGGCTTGGCGGATGCATTGAGTCGGTTGCTGGGACATCAACCCGATGATAGACACGAGTTGAGCATAGCGTCAATCACGATTCGAGTACCAAGCCACTGAATAATCACGAAGCTAAAAAATATAATGACCGAACAAAGGAAAGATGAGAAGTGCACTCTGATCACCGGCAGGCTAAAGAGCGGCCTTGAAATGGGTGACTATGCGTGTCACGATGGGATTTTAATAAAGGGAAAATTAAGCTCGCAAAAAATAGTACTGCCGAAAACATTAGCATACGAAGTAAAGCTTGAAATACATGAATTTTACGTACACGTGGGAGGTAAAAAGGTATTGCAAACGTTCAGAGAATCCTTTTACGCGGCGGAAGCTAGGCACATAGCGACGGACGTTACTCGCGCGTGCGATTCATGTCAACGTAATAAAACATGTAATCAGGGAAACTTCGTCGGCGTCGGAGTTATAATCTCAGAAGGGCCTAATGACCTGTTGTCTGTTGACTACATGGGCCCTATCCGACGAGCGTAAGCGGAGCTCGACATACTCGTGCGCTTCGACGCGTTTTCCAAGTTCGTGCAGCTTTACCTGATTCGCCGTGCAGACACGCCGACCACGATCCGGAGAATTTTTAATGATTTCTTACCAAAATACGGCCCAGCGAAGCGCATCCAAACCGACCATGGCACGCAGTTCACGTCTATCTTATGGAAAAGAGCCCTGCGTGAGTCGAATATCACCCACGTGCTATCGTCAATAAGACATCCACAGAGCAATATCGTTGAACGCGTGAATAAGGAAATCGGTCGAATGCTACGTAAGTTGATAAGGTAAAAACCCAGCGGACGACGTGCTGCAAATTCACGTCGAGAAATGGGATCAAAAAAGTTAAGAAAAAACAAAAGAAAGAAGAAATGGAGTATATATTTATAATTTTTATTTTTTTTAACTTTCTTCATCTTATTTTATTATAGCGATAGCGCGAGCAAACATACGCACACCGAATTGGGGTTTCATGAGTCGGAACTCACCTTATAATTCCAGCAAAATTGTTGTAATTATTATTGCAGCGGATAAATTCACGTTCCGTAATTCACACCACGCCAGGGAATTTAGGGGGGGCCTATGCAATGATCTGAATTTCGCGCGACTGTCCGTCAACGCGAAATGCGCACGCCTTCCGACGCAAGCACATTATTTTAAATCGCGACTCGCAAACAAAAGATAGAGAGCGCGCCTCGCCGAGACGCACGCGAGATAAGACCCACACGAGATGAGTCTTAGTTTTTGTCCAGCCTCACAGAGAGAAACACATGTACACGGGCTCAGGAGCTACATTGGCTCACAATTAAGTACGCACATTCCTACGACGAGACGAGGCAGGCCTAAGTCCTACCCGGGAACCGTCCGACCCAGTGTGTGTTGGAGGGTGCTGTGCCAGTGCATGTGGAGTGTGTGCAAATTGATTATAGTACTAAAAGAGTCTCTGGTAATCGCGTGTGTGTTTGCTACGCGCTTTCGAATCATCGCTTTATTGATTAATACTAATTTACACGCGTGTGCGTTTTCTTTCTCATTTGTTGCAGGCAGCCGCGTAAACAACGCCGTTGCTGATGTATATCTATGCAAACCAATATCAATTTCTATTTTTAATTCAATAAAGGAAAAAGAATAATTTAAATTTAAATAAATTGTCTCAACGAATTTATTTAAACCAGACCTTTCTTTCAGAGTTCAAAAGATAACAAATAACAATTATGTTCACATATTAAATAAGAACCTTGCAATGTTTTATCGAAAAAAGTCAAGTGTAAGCAATAAAAAGCCTAAAGAAGTCTAAACTTACTAGCGTTGATAAACTACGATAAATATTCAACCAATTTGGCCTTCTAAGATCCTAAATATATTTTACTTTCATGTTTTTTCGAAAAAAAGTCAAGTGTAAGCGATAAAAATCCAAAAGAAGTCTAAACATATTATCATTGCACTACTATGATAAAAATTCGGCCTCTGTGGGCTTCTAAGATCCTCAGTATATTCCGCTTTTATGTTTTATTGAAAAAAAAGTTAAGTGTAAGCGATGAAAAGCCAAAAAAAGTCTAAACATACTACCGTTGATTAACTATGAAGAATATCTGGCCTCCGTGGCCTTGTAAGATCCTCGATATATTTTGCTTTTATTTAAAAAAAAAGTCTAGTTTACACTAGACTAATAAATATAAAAGTCAAAATAGAACAAGCGCTGACCCACTTTGATTTGGCTATGAGGTAAAGGTAATACACTCGCACGAGTCCTTAAAATTCTCGGTCCAAATTGCAGTATATCGTGCCGAAAATGTTCTGCTTTTATGTTTTTCTCGATAAAAAGTCTAGTGTAAGTGATGCAACAAATATATAATCTAATGGTTAACTCGCGTCGATTTTCTATAGGTCTGTTGGTTTCGTATTTGAACGAATATATTATTATCTCTATCATTCATTATTTTTTTGCATTCAAAGTCGAATGCAAGTGATGAAGAGCCAAAAAATTCTAATTGTTGACTTGCATCGATTTCGCTGCAGGGTAAAGGCAATAGGAATATAATATACTATAATATAATATAAAATAATATAATGCCACGAAGACCAAGAATTTAAAAATCGACCGCGTACTTTGCCCTTACCCCAAAGCGAGATCAACGTGAGTCAGTGCTTGTAATATTTTGGCCTTTTGTCCCTCGCACTAGAATTTTTTTCTAAAAAACATAAAAGTAGAATATATTGAGGATCTTAGATGGCCACAGAGGCCGAATATTTAACATAGTAAATCAACGCTAGTATGTTTTGGCCTATTTTGGCTTTTTATCACTTACACTAGACTTTTTTTTTGAAAAAACATAAAAGCAGAATATATTTAGGATCTTAGAATGCCACAGAGGTCGGGTATTCTTTATGATAAATAAACGGCAGTATATTTTGACCTATTTTGGCTTTTTATCACTAACACTAGACTTTATTTTTTTTAAAACATGAAAGTAGTGCATATATTCATCGCGAAATGATATGTTTACCAATGATTATATCTAGAAAATCGGCGCGAGCCAAGGATTAGATTATATATTTTTTGCATCACTCACAAAAAACTTTTCATCAGGAAAAACATGAACACAGAACATTATCAAGTCGTTAGAATGCAAAACTTGTAATGTCTTTCGTTATTATACTGATTATCTCGTCTAAGCGTCATATTATTGAGCCGAGTTTTAACATAGATTACTTTGACTGTTTTGCTTATAGAATAGTCTTTTCACAATGCAAAACATAAAAGCAGACCCTCTTTGATCTTGAAAATGCAAAATTGCCTCTGATTTTTGTAATGCGAATACTCCTATCGACTTAGCTTATTGGTTATTCGAAGCGTGTCAAATATTGGCATTATTCACCTAATCATGACTAAGACTAGGCTTTTGATAACGTTAAACATGCAAGCAGTTCAGTATCGGCCACGAAAAAGCGTTTGGCAAACACTTTGTAACTCACTTTTTCGCGATACCCTTGTTTATGTCTATAGCGAGCAGAGGGAGATTACGTTAAGCGGCTTTGAAAATATGCAACTTTAAAAATTTTTTCTCGTAAACGGCTCATTTTCAAGGGTCATTTATATGTTTATTATTGCTTAGGAGGTCGAAATCTATAAGTAAAAAAATTTTCATTGCATTTGACTGAGACCCAGGTCCCATGTTAATCTTCCGGGGTCCTTTGTGATATTATCATAGACCAGATATTGTATGATGATCATAGATTTAATACTTTAATTTTCAGTGAAACTTTAAACAGCTATAACTTCAATTCTAGAGGATATTAGGAGTTTTTGAATGTGCCAAATTAAAGCTAATTTTGTGTTTTTGAGTTCATATAATTATGAATTGAGTTTAAGTTTGTCTGGCATAAGTAAATTTCAAAAAACTGAAAAAGAAAACACCAAATGTAATTGCAACGCGACACAAAAGTTTGCACGTTTCATTTCGCAGATTGAGTAAAAATGATAAAAACCCCATACAAAGTTATATCGTTGAAAAGTTTTTCTAAAGACGAAAAATTCAGTTCCTCGTGCGTCTTGATTGCTGCAAAATTACGCAACGTACAGCTGTATGAAGATAAAAAAATAAAAAAAACTTTTAACAATATAGGCATTCCTCGTTATACGCGGATTTATTATCCGCGGAATTCGTTATCTGCGGTTAGTCGATTTGCGCCCGTCCCTTCGCATCCGCAGGTCAAGTCTTGTTATTTGCGGATCAATGATCGTACTTTATTTCTCGAACGTATCTATATTTAGTTTGAATTTGGTTAGCGTAGACGCGTCAATCGAAATTGTCAAGTAACTTAAATTTGTTGAAAATTTATAAATTTAATAACTTTGGCTCCTTCTAAAACTCCATTAAAAACACCATCTAAAACAGAAACGCAACAGAAAAGTTTTGAATCTAGCAGCCAAGCTGAAAATTTTAAAATTGATCGATGACGGAGAAAAAATTGCTTGGATTTCACGGCGCTTCGACGTTAATGAATCTACAATACGAACGATCCGAGATAATGCATCGAAAATCCGTGAGAGCTCAAAAAACTTAGAACGGCATGCTCAATATACTAAAGTGGTTCGATCAAATTTGATTGCGAGAGTCGAGATGATGTTACTTATTTAGATACAAGACCTCATGCACAATTAACCGATTACTTTAAAAATTAAACATGTAATTGCATAAATGTGTTGTAAATATAAATAAACATATGTTAATAGATAAATTACTCAACAAATACGTTTATTTTATAGGTAAAATGTACATATAAACTGTGCTTTCTCGAGGTCGAGGAACGTAGCCACCTCTTTCCCACAAGAGCAAGCTCTTATTATCGCGGTTGCGTTATACACGGTACTTTTCCAAACCCCTGCGTATAACGAGGGATGCCTGTACGTCGTTTTACGTAAAAGACTAAATTGTAACATGCAAAGTATACGAAAAAGGATCACAGTAGTGCTGTACAGTGATGTAAAATTACCATCTTTACAGAGTTTCTTAAATGCAATCAGAAGGGGGAAAATCCTTCTAAAAAATTTTCGATTCAAAGAGGCCTATAAGCCCTTAATTTAATTATTTTTAGGTGAGATAAGAAATTCGTCTTACTATTTCATTAAAATTTCTTCTATGTTCCGGATTGTCGTATGGATAAAAAGGATCTCGTGTAGCAACACCTAAATATGGAAGTTTAGGATAATCTCCATATCCATGATCATCTTTGTATGGTGTATATTCACTTTCGTGTAAATTATAGTTTTTCGCTGATCTTTTTCGTTCCTCTTCAGATTCCGGATATTGATTGGGCATCCAATCTTTATTCCAATCTAGGGATTTGAAAATAATCTTAAAATCTTTTTTCATAAATTAATAAATAAGCAAATATTTGAAATTTAATTCAGTGGGACGCAATAATTTTTACTCAATAACGCTAAAAGAACACGATTTTGATATTTAACTTTGCGCTCTTACCATGTCTCAATCGACTCGAGAAAAAGTACGAAAACAACTGTACTGAATGGTTTTGAAGGTGATATTTAAAATTGCGTGAACTAACAATTTACAAAGTAAGATTGAAAATGTATCCAAAAAACGTGTTTGAAGTCAAATTTTTTTATTATTTCAATTTTTAACGTCTCAAAAAAATTCAATTTTTTCAGATTTTTTGAATGCATCAGTCAGGGCTTTAGCAAAGAGTATTATAAATTTCGAACTTTGTAGACTTAAATTAAATTTTCTTTAAATTAAACTTCAGAACCTCAAATTTTCTTAGATTTTTTATGTGCATGAGTAATGTAGCACATTTCATCCTTGCATGAGGAAAAATTTAATAAAATTTCTCTGAGATAATTTTATAGTCGCCATTACTCTAATCATCTCTATATTAAAATTGTTTACTGTAACATTTTGAAAAAATGCCAAAATTAATTTCTTGAAAATTTTTTTAAGCTTTTCATCATTTGATTGATTAATTTTTTTAATTGTTCAAGCCCAAAAAATTCATATTTTCAAACAAATTTTCTGAGACTTCTATTGAATATTTCTCTAAAAGACTCAATGGGAACCTTTTTTTATTTTTCAGGCTACCATAGAGCTTATCTTAGAAAAATTCATCAGAAGTTTCAGAGAACTTGTTTAGAAACTTTAATTATTGGCTAAAATATTTTCATTGATTTTATTTTTGAGAAAAAAAATTATTATTTGAATCTCTAATTTTCATAATTATTATCTATCAATATACTCAAAAATTTTATATCTATTTCATATATCAGTTTTTGTTTGTGAATTTGAAGATCTTCAAATTTTTCAATTATCAAAATATTTATAATCCTACTTCATAGATATTTTTTGTTAGTATGTTTTACAAATACTTTTTTATTATAAAATAATTTTTTTTAATCATCTCACAAAATGTTGTTTTAATACTCTGTTGGCTAGGTGCAATACTTTTGATATTCAATCATTGTTCAATACTTAAAGTAATGCAGAAAATTAAGAATTTTAATAACAATTTTGTTATGAAGTTTATTATAAAGTATAGACATAATGTTATTTGTTAGCAGCTAATTTTCTTTGCACATAATGTGATGTTTTAAAGTGATTATGAAAAAACATTTTGTGTTCATGACATACACTAAATGAGAGGTAATTCTGTCCAATGGAACGCAGGTTTTTACTATGCTTATACACATTCTACCACTCTCTTGGACTACTCACCTAGTGTACACTTGACGGTGATTAATTTTCATGTCTAGCATGACATAAGGTCTGGACAGGTATAATCTCCGTCGAGTGTACATTATTTTCCTACATTTTTTTGAAGATCAATAAAAATCATCGTTTATACTATTCAGACAAGGCATTTTATTTTATTTTTTTTCATGCAATCATTTCCAATGAAACATCTAAATTTTTATTAAATATATTTAGCCGTTATTAAATAAGTTCCTTATTTAGATAATTTTTGAACAATAATACAAGGTAAAGTATTTGGAAAAATTAAATATTCCAACTTTTTGAGAATATTATTTTGATTTTTTAACACTGCTAACGATATTTATGATGAAACTAATAGACCTGACTTTGATTTAATTAGTCTGCCGGATTACAAAGGGTACACAATAAGTTATCGTGTTTGGACACTATTTTATTGTGTTTTTATTCAAAGTTATCGTACCTGTCCAATCGGGTGTGAATATAATTTTATAATTTATCCAAATTTATTATTTTTAAAATACTAATGCTGGATTATTATGTTGCCAATCCAGTATTTGTATTAATAGACTCTGAAATCAACCATCACTGCAAAGAACAAATTAAAGTAATGGCTTATTTATGTCATACAAAGAGACAAGCTTTAAAAATGATATTGTTATAAAATCTAGAAATGATCATATACTTTTAATAATATACTTCAAATCTTTTTAAATATCATTGGCTTACATAAATTTTATCAAATACTTTATTCATTGTCAAAATGTGAATTAATATTCAATGACACCTTGGACGATATTTTAGAACTCAGAAAATTTTTACATTCAAATTTTATAGGTGAAGATTGGTACATGATTTGTATTGAGTTTGTGTAAGATCCACAAATTTTAAGCAAATTTGGAAATCATAACTATATTAAGTTTTTTGCTATGATAACTAGATAACATTTTTTGTAATGATGTACTCACGGCCTTTAAATGACACAGAAGAATGCAACCCTCTCCGAAGAATATGTGTATTAGAGAACAATCGCATGTAGTAAGTCATTTTAATTACACTAATTTTCTATTTTTTATATCTTCGATAATACCTCAATGATAATGACGATAAAAATGTTTAAATTTTATATAATTTCTTTTGAATGTAGAATGTATTAATTTCAGAACTGACTTTGAAGCTGTCTGCTTATTAAGGCTTTTACACGTGAATACAAGAGGAAATTTCAAGAAGATGCAATTATGGGAACGTCTTCAGATTGTCACAAAGTAGTCACTTTACTACGAAGAAGTGATTTGCTTGAAGACCTAGTAGTCGAGGCGAAATTGGCTCATTCGTTGAGGAAATTATGCACCGGAATTTTGATGCAGGATACTCGTTATCTAGTTCCTGCTAAATAAGCCCGATTAAACTGAATTAAAAAAAATTCGAAATCGAGAAATGTTGATGAAAATTTCAAATTGAAAATTTAACCGAAGAAAAGGACTCTTAAGTTTCACTTCTGGCGAGTAGATTCTCTAGAATGCATTGTATATGAATTAGCAGAAGTGAAACTTAAGAGTCCTTTTCTTCGGTTAAATTTTCAATTTGAAATTTTCATCGACATTTCTCGATTTCGAATTTTCGTTTTTTGAATTACATTGTGACTTGGTAGAACTTTAATTTTTTTTTTATTCCTTCGACTTGTTTTGACTTTTTAGATTAATTACTTTACTTTTTTACTTTTTTGAATTTACTTACTTTTGACAATTACATTGTGACTTGATTGAAGTTTCACTTCTGATGGCTGTCCATAGACAGCTAACTTAATATTTTTGATTTACTCAAATTCTTATTGTTCTTATTAATTTAATTCATTTAAAAACGCAGCGTGATAGTTGATTCAATTTGCTTTGCAATTTGTACAAATCAATTTTGATATATACTTTTGATATACTTCAAATTTCGGTAGTGAGTACCGAGGCCGCTGCCGCGGCCTCGACTCACACTGCATTACATTGTAAATGAATTCGATTTGATTTTTATTTCGTACGGGCCCAGTGCAGGCATGAGCGCCCATGCAGCCATTAGGCCTACGTCACGTGTATACGAAGCATGAGTCATATTACATGCCTTGTCGTTTGACCGAGTAACTCGCACTAACACGCACAGCGCGCGCGAGAGAGACAGAGTTACACAACGACGTATAGACGTTGCAAATTAAGGCATGAGCGTCGACACACAGCCGCTGCCGTGACTTGCCACAGTAGAGGGGGACTAGCAACGTCTGCCACTGACGAAACGCCGGCCAATCACAGCGCGCTAAGCATACAGACGCTACTGAGACTGAAAGCACTCAGTCCATACGCCCGCCCGCCCGTACGGACGCTCGTTTTTTCACGGCTTGACCTGCCATACCCAATGCGCGTACAGAAGTTTCACTTCAAAATCCGTTTCAATTGTGAATTGTGTTAATCAATTCAGATTGAAACCGATACACCTATTGAAGTTGTTCCATCGTTGCGTGAATTTTGTGTAATCTTTTCGATTAAAATGGTTCATACAGTCAGGGTAGAGGGTCAGCGCGTGACACAGCAAGATGACCGCGACCATGTCACATAAGAAGTGTCGCACAGTCGGTCTTAAACCTTAGCATATATTGTAAGCGTTGACGCTGTTACGATGATCCGAGTCCGGATATTTTTTTCTACGATTTAATAATTCGATCATGGATTGTGCACGGGTATCATTGAAGCGATTATCGCGAGAAAGACCACCCGCAGATAAAGTACATACATTCTTTCCTTTTTTCGGTAAACTTTAACGTACCCTATAGGGCTTTTTCACAGTCGTCAGTGACGGTCATAATGGATCAGCTGATTTGCCAGGAGGCAAAACAAACCGAACGCCCATATACTTTACATGTTAAAGTTTTTCGGGTTAAAATGAAATTTTTTTGAACATCTGACTGCACCACTAATACTGCAGCTTGGTGGCGGTACTGGGCTCTAGGGGTAAATAGATGTATGAAGGCCTTTCAAAATAAGTGGAGGGGGGTTTTATATGATTCATGGGCTATTTTCTCGCTTGAGTCCCGTATGTAATGTTGAACACAGAATAACCCTTATTCCGCCATTCCATTGGACAGAATTATCAATCACCTATAGCGTAGAAGATATACTGTATTTGTCTCCTTTGAGGAACATGGCATGTGTTAATATCTTAAATTGATCTATATGAGATGTAATACAGATAAATAATTTTTTGAAAAATATAAATTACCGAAAACTAAACAGGAAAATATAATAAACTCACGCGAAACAGAAAAATATCTGAGTAAAATGTTTTTTATTACAAAAAATATTTTTGAATGTTGAGAAAATCGCTACCAAAAAAAAGTTGATTCTAATGTTATCATTATGTTTAGAGCAGATTTCTGAAAAAAGCTCGTTTATATTTTATTACTAATTACTAATACTAAGAAGACTATTTTAACCGTAAAATAAATAATTCAAATTCAACTCGCTTTATTCCATTATTAGATCATTTATTCGAAAAATTTTTAATCACGTACAAGATTGTTTAGATATGAATTATTTTTATATCTTTTGGAATGATTTTATGGTCTTAAAAATTGTGTTGTGAATCATAATATTTTAAATCGATATTATCTTCCTTATTCATGTGCCGACCTTATCGGTCCAATTCGCAGTTTTTTGTTTCTGTTTCAAATAAGTTGTAAAGACATTTATCTTTTAAGATTGGCGTTTTTGATACGTTGTTGATATATTTGAGCCCACTCTAATACTTGAATTTTGTAATCAAATAGAATGCAAATTATACAAATCAAATTTTTTTTTAAAACTCATGATAATTTTCTTCTTGAGTTTTAATGTTCACTACTATTACCACATATTTTCGAATGAAATACGTTTGGTTTTCTAGTAAACTCTACTATTATTATTGAGTCAAAATAATGAATGTTTGGATAAGTAAGACTGTTGAGAAATTTATCAAATCATAAAATATTCCAAAATTGGTAATGACATAATGGATTCATTTCTGAAAATTGAAGTTGGAACAAGTGTGAATATCAGAAGAACTGATGGTAAGTTTATAGTTGAAAATTATCTATAGCTATTCTATGTAACTTTTTTTGTTGTTACTGATTTTAATTAAATGCAAATGACCAAACATTAATCTGTACGGTAATTTCCTGTGGTTTTACCATTAAATTAAAAAACTGAAGTTAATATATAAATCTCAATCTTGAGAACCATATATGTGTATTGACTTTAAATTTCTACCTGAACAATGCCTTTACTGTAAGGGATATTAAGTTTCTTGAATTTGGAAAAATAAATTTAATTTATACTTTATTATAAAAAGAGTGTCATTGTAGGTTATACAAAACTTAATGGTAAACTTTTATGAGCAACACTCATTGATCATATGCTTAAAATTATACCTTATATTTATAAATGCATTATATCAATCTATATAATCTAAGTTATTGGGAAAATTGTGAGTTATAAATAGCTGTTATTTTATCTAAAATAAATGATTCATTAAATAGTATTAAAAGAAGGCATACACATTATAATACTTTCATATTGCAGTACAAAATTTTAATAAGTACAAATAAAAAAATAAACCCTAATTTTCCTGTGCTAAATTTTTTTTTTTCTCACTAATAATATAAACAGTTAGTGTCGTTAATAATAAAATCAATAAATATTAAATAAGAATGGTTTAAGTATATGGATTAACAGCTTTTCAAGAGATTTCAAATTTAATAGAATATTATATCTCCAAGCTTGTTTGAACTTGTCAATCGGGTGGGATTTCTAGTGTCACACTACCTCTAATTAATTAACCCCTGTTACTTATATCAAAATGGTAGCTCTCTATTAATGCAAAAAATCTTTTTTTATGTAAAATAGAATTTTTTTACACAATTTTATCAAAATCCAAGTAAATCACAACAATCCTAAAATACTACAGGAAATTTTACACTTAAAACTGAAGTATAAACTTTTCCTTTTTTTCAATAATAGGTAACTTTTACAACGGATGCTAACACATTATATGATAGTAAAAGTATTTTATAAGCTCAATACAAGCTCCATTATGACTCTTGTTCCAACAATTTTGAAATTAATTTTAAAAACGTCAATTTATTTCTGTAAAATTAAATTTTTTCATAAGTTTTTGCAGCTGGCAAGTTTACATAATGCTATGGCTATGTATTATGTTATAATTATCATGATTTGCTAAGAAAATCATGTGAAATTTTACTTATTTCTTGAAAAAATTGGATGAATACAGTGAACAGAGTTTTCTACAATATAATTTATTAGTTGTTGTACGTTTAATTTATCAAGTGATAATTTCAAAAATACGAACAAGTCTTTTTAAAATTTTTACTATTTTTTATCTAATTTGTACCAGAATTAAAAAAAAAAACCACTTATACAAGTTTCAAAAATATCATTCATAAAAGCATATGCCAGAGCTTACAAAATGCTTATCAATGATTATCAATCATCCAAACTCTTCAGTTAGCATCATCTCTTAGTAGCAGTATCTATTTAAAGATCATTTTGAATAAATAAAACTTTTGTAAGTGATACAAATATTACAGGACAGATGCAGTGATATTTTGATTATTGAAAAAATTGTAAATAATTATTAAAATTATAATTGTTTTTTATAAGATAAGGTTGTTTGATAAATTGACCATATGCATACCATAATTTCAAATGAAAATTCAATTAAAGCATAACCATTAAAAACTTATCTTTCACCTTAAACTAGAAGGGTTCATAATGTAACATAATTAGCTGCAATTAATTTTTTTTAATCTCATAACCAGCAAAACTGTCTGGTCATATAAAACATTGAAAAATCATGTAACTTCTAAAAACTTTTATAAAATTTTAGATGCTTTTATAACATATATAAAAAATTGGCTTTACTAATTTTTTTTAACTTAAAAATAGCTAAAATTTCCAATCAAAAATTGATACAATTTTTTCAACTTGAAAATTTTTTTTGAATTTTTCAAACATTATGAAACTAAAATGAAGATCAGATTATTGGCACTTAATTTTTCCTAGGAGATAATGTATGGTTTTTGACAATAATTTTGAATCATAGAATCAGGAAAAGTATTTGACTACATTCAAACTAAATTATTCTTATTACTTTTTATACCCCTTGATGTTCTATCCCACCTCTGAGGCTGTTTTGCAACAGCAGTGCAACAATGCTAAAATAGCAATAATAAGCTATTTTTAGATGCAGAGGCCTATTTTTCAAGTTTTTTCTACATTTTATAAGGCTAAAAGATGTCAAATTTTATGTTGAAAATGTAGATTGACATTGAACTGAAATTTATATTGCCCATATTCTGGCTTCTCCTTTTAAAATCGTGGGCATAAGCAACAGGACCTCTTCATCGGAACTCATTGTCGAATCTTGAAAGATTTTTATATTGCTGATGAATACATCTGGATCTTCTGTCTGGTTGCTATTAAAAGATAGCTCAAACTTTTGGATTAAGATACTTGTTTCTTTAAGGGCCAGGCATACCCACTCAGTCGATAACGCAAGGCTACCTAGCAATTTATGTTAAATTAAAAAATTGGGAATGATATCGCGTATCTAAGAGTAGAGGCATATTTCTAATATACTTATTAACATCCTGTCCAAGTTTCATATAAATCCATGCATTATTGAAGGAGAAAAATGAGGACAAAAAATAATAATGATCAATAATAATTTCTAGATTACAATATTCTTTGTCCTCATTTTTCTCCTTCAATAATGCATGGATTTGGATGAAATTTGGACAGGATGTTAACGAGTGTATTAGAAATATGCCTCTACTCTTAGATACGCGAATATCATTCCCAATTTTTTTAATTTAACATAAATTGCTAGGTAGCCTTGCGTTATCGACTGAGTGGGTATGCCTGGCCCTTAAGGTCGTGTTTACTGGTGCTGTTCATTACTCGACTCGTCGTGTTTCGTGTATTTGTGTTGAAGGTACCCTGCATCTGTGTGAGTTGTGTAGTTTTTGTGTCTAGTATTTTATTAATTTGTATTTGCGTCAGTTCAAATTGCTTTTGGAATTGGCGTTGGTTTGCCTCTATTTGCTGTTGGAGTGCCTGTATCATTTGAAGTGTCGGGTCTGCCGTCTGCAGATTTTGTATCGTCTCGGTCGGTTTGTTAACTGCGTCCTCGTATACTGAACCGGTTGGTGATTTTATTGGTTCCTGTTATTTGACGTCGTTGTTTATGTTTAATGTGAATCTGTTACTGCTTGATGCCGGATTTATTGTAGGATGAGGTCCAATGTTTTGTATAATGACATCTTTGTCTTTGTTGGCTTCTTTCGCTTCATCAATTACTATGTTTGCAATTGTTTGCTCGATCGGTGCTTTGTCTACTTCTGCGTTCCATTCGGCATATTCTTCGCCTAAGGTTTTTCTCACTTTATATCTATATAACCTATCGAGCAGTACTTCCCGATCGCCCTCTGTATTGAGGTTGTTTTCTGTTATATATGTCAGCAGTGTTGGATTACTGTGTTTTTTTATTTTCTGTAGTATGAGTTTCATCTGCTGTGTGATTTCTTCTGGCTCCATCGTGTGCGATTGTGTGGTTATGTGTTACCGTCTTTATTTCGAGGGAACGGGAAAGAAATACAAGAATAAGTGTAGTCACTGAATGAGCGAATTCGCTGTTTCGTTGTAGTGTTCTGTCGTCTTTTTATATGTTTAAATCAAATGCCGACAAAGGGGAAAAAGGAAGAAAAAGAAGAGAGAGAAAAAAAAAATTAATTCGGATTCGACTATCTTCCGTATCAACTGCAGTTGCAGCCTGTGGCTGCTGTGGTTCGTCGTTGTCTGCTTACGTTCACGGTGAGCAACCGAGAAAAAAAATCTACATCGCGACCTCTGTCTAAGTTTTTCGGAACTTATTTATCGTCTTTCGTGTGGGTAAAGTAGTGTTACGTGTAGTGCGTGTATGTAGGGGGTTATTTCGTCACAGGCACAAAAAATCGTTTTCGACTGATATAGCTCGTATATTCAAGAATGTATATATAAATGATATAATTATTTGAAGTAGCTTGGCAAGAGAAAAAAAATGTTATGGTTTTGTATTTTACATGAAAGATATAAGAGAAGACGAGAAAAAAAAATCACTATAACGAATGCTATAGTCGTATCGGATCGGATCGGCGTCAATCTTCTTATAAAACGAGTAAATGTCGTTAAATTTCGGTATATATATACTAATTCACAATGTATCAAGTAATATTTTCACTGGCTTACAATGAATTTCAGTGTTCGCTTCGCATACTTCGTTCGAGACTCGCGTCGTTTTACATGTGTACCGCCATCTTGTGCGCACGTGCTAATTCGTCGCGTATGTATATGACCACCACGTTGTACTGGGCGCCAATTTTGTAGCGTTAGGTTTGGTGGGGAAGAATAAATAAAATGAGATAAAAACACTAGTACTATTGAGTAAAATTAGATTGTCATTATTTACGTGAATATTAGAAAAATTAATAATAAAGGGCGCCACTGCATGATACGGCTATGCAGACCGTCGTACTAGCATTCTCAGTCATTCGTTCGCTCGCTCGGATCGACCGGCTCGTCTCGTCGGCGAGATGTGATTCCCAGGCTCGAGTAACTTTACGTACGCGACGGACGCGGCGACTCGACGGTTCAATTACGGCTTAAAAACTACCTTGCGTCTATTTGTCTTCAGGGTGTCGTTGGATCATCGTCGTCGTCTCGTCTCGTCTCGGCCTTCGGTGGTGATGGTGAACGCTGACCGAGGCACAAATGATGTTGATCGTTGTCTCGGCGATTCGAGTAAGCTTCACCTGTACTCGTCAGTCCAAGTTAAGGTCGAAGCGTTCGTCGGGCACACACACACTGTATAACTTGTAACTTTTCTTTCTTGGAGGCGTACACAAGGACTCGTGTCGTCGTTCGTTGTAGCGTCGTTGGACGTTTTTCGTAGGCAGAGGTTAAGTGCCTTCACTCTCTTTCGTGGCCAAAAAGATTCTCCTGATCTGCTCGCTGATCGGTCGATAGCAGCGTCGCGCGCGCCTCTCTTGGCGCTGCGTATCAGTTTTTGAGGCACGTGTCGCTACAGGTTCGTCTCGTCATGTATGCGTGCCTATGTGTGAGTGTGTGTGCTCGGCGCATGTGTGTGTGTGCGTCGCTTCGCCTCGTTGTCGGCTCGTCTCTGCTGCGTTGGAGCGTATCTTTTCCTCTTACTTGCTGTGTACGCGCGAATATCGGCTCGCGAGCCTCGTATGTAGCCGACTTGTAGACTGTACACTAGGTGTACTGCTACAATATCACAAAAATGCTTAATAGGAGTGATTTAGTGACCTTAAACTCATCTCTTTACAAAGGTCTCCACGTTAGACGGATGCAATCTACAATTTTCAGCACCAGGTTAGGTTTGGCAGAGTCAGTGCAAAAATTTGTGGAACAAAAGGGGTCTTTAACTATTACGACTGTATTCATTAACCGCTATAGTAGCTCTCAGTTACGACCATAAAATGGTAAAGACATTTTAATAAAAATATAACGACTTATAATAAAACGATAATAAATGTATTGAAAATTCGTTTCTTACTTAGATAATCGAAATTATACACTTCAGCAAATAGTAAATTTGGTATATTTTCATTAATAAGTTTTACAGAAACGAGGCTTTTTTAACATCGATGGTATTTTGCGCGTGATTTTTCAGTTTTTTAGATATAAATGTAATGAAAAACTTTTTTTCATGTCAAATTTATGTTGAAAGACTTTCTCTCTGAAATTAAAATTTTGAGATATGATGCATTAGATGATAGATGAACATGAAAATGTTTCTGCAACCAAATTTTCCCAATATAATAGAAATATAGGCATCCCTTGATATTCGCAGGGGGTTACGTTTCTAAAAAGTGCTGTGAATATGAAAACCAGAATATAAAAAAGACTATTAAAAGATTACTCTGCCGAATAATTTTAACTGGCATAGCAAGTTGCTCTAATATTGCAATTTTATTTTTCTTAGACTGCGTTTGAAGCTTTTTTCATGTTGTCTCAATATAAATTTATTTAAACTTGCAAAAAAAATTTTTTTTCAAGGTTATCAATCAAAATTGAAATTTTATCGATGGATATTGTAGGGAATGAACTTGCAAAAATGTTTATAAGTTCTTGGCATTTACAAATTCGAATATCAAAAGATCCCTTTATTATTGATAATTGAATGTTCTGGAAAATATACCATGCTTTTTGATTTTATCAGTTAATTATAACATTTTTTTGTAAGTGTAACCAGGAAAAATCAAAAATAAACCATAAAGTTCACTTTTTCCATACTGACTTGTTTAATGATGATTGTCTCAGTGAAAACTGAATATTTCGGAAAATCTGATACTACCATTAAAAAGTTGAGAAAATTTCCTATCGAATTTCATGCTTTTTGCTTCCTCATAGAAGAAGCTCTGTGATAGGCTCGAAAACGAGATTTTGAATCAAACCTCGTAGGACAATTTGGTTTACATATTTGTAAACTAGATTGAATTCTCAACAAATGTTCGTATGTATGTATGTATGTGTGTGTGTGTTTTTTTTTTTTTTTTTGGAAGTGGGCAGAGTGAACTCTGCAGCCAGTGGCCCTTCGAAACAAGTACCCCACCGGAAACCGTCGTTAAACATTACTTCGGTGGGGACTCTATAGAGCTTCTCTGCTACATCTGTGTCTTTTTCGTACATCCCCCGTCCACCTTATGGTGGTTACGGGATCGGGAACCAGAAGCATCGTCTTCTTCTTACAGCATCGTCCGGATCGCTCTTACGCCTCTTGTGCCTCTTGCCTCAGTCTGGAGACGACTGATTGGGCGAAAGACGCTACCGCCATCCAATTTCCTGCGGTTTCGAGCATGAGCCTGACGATGTTTTCAGGCTCGATTTCTTCTTGGAGGACTTGTTGGAGTCTCTCCCTCTCTTCGTGGAATCGCGGGCAGCGAAAGAACACATGCTCCGCATCTTCTATTGTGGTAGGGCAGGCCATGCAGAGTGCGCTAAGGGTGTTGTCATAGCGCTGGCTATGGCTTCTGAAGTAGCCATGCCCGGACAGGAGTTGTGTGAGATGGTAGTCCACTTCTCCATGTCCCCTCTCGACCCATTCCGTGATGTTCGGAATTAGCCGATGTGTCCATCGGCCATTTAAGGCCCGGTCCCACCGGTCCTGCCACCTATTCAGCGTCTCTCTTCTTTCTTCCTCCTTGACGTCCTCGGGGCGGCGCTGATATATGCGCGCTTGCTCATCCGCTAGCAGTGCCAGCGGTGGTACGCCGGCTATCATGTACGTTGCGTCGTAGGAGACGTGTGGTCGCCCGCTGATCACGCGCAGGCAGGCTCGTCGATGCACAGCCTCGGCTTGACAGATGTAGGCCTGCGTCTCCGTCGCGCATCTCCAGATAGGCGCTCCATACAGGAGAATCGAGTCGACGACGTGGGCATAGAGCACGCGCCGGCTACTTCTGGGCCCACCGGTGTTAGGCATTATCTTCGCGAGGGTTCCAGCCACTCTTGCTGCCTTGTGTGTGTTTTTTTTTTTTTTTTTCTTCTCCACCCCATTCGGACACTCACTGGTAACCGCCGCTAGGCATTGCTTCGGTGAGGCCGGGGTTAGTTGAGCATTTCTGCTACTTCGCTGTTAGTCGTTGCCATACATCCCCCATCCGTCACATAGTGATATGCGACGATTAGGGGTTCAGGGACTCATCTTTCTACTACTTGGTGAATCTCCGATCCTGCGCGATGCCATCTCTCGATTGTCGTATCCCCTTTTTCGCAGTCGCCTTTTTGCGTGGTCACACATTGCTAGCGTCTCCTCCTGAGTTAAGTATTAGAACTCGCTGCTCAGTGCCATCTTGTGAGTGTGGTTCTCGCTTGAGGCACCATCATGCGTGCATCAACGAGCCTTGCATCCATGCGTCCACGAACGGGGCCCCCGCATCCGGCGCCATCTTGTGAGTGTGGTTCTCGCTTCTGACATCATCATGGGAGTGTTGTGCTCCCCGTCTATCGCCAGCTTTGTGAGTCCTCGCCTCGGGCTCCTACTTATGGTTATCCTCTTCGTTTCCAGCTCGCACAGTGATCGGAGTTTTTACCGCTTCGGAGGCTGATGACATAGCCCGGGTCTTTTTTTTTGAGTGGTACCCGCTCCACCTCGGGCACGGGCTCAACCACACCAGGCAAAAAAACGCGCCTCGAGAATTCGCCCAGTAGGGATTGAACCCACGCCCTACGGCACACCTTGTATCAGCAGGCAAGAACTATACCCACTGAGCCAAGGTGCCCGATGTATGTGTGTTTTTTTTTTGCTTCCTCATAGAGAAAGCTCTGTGATAGGCTCGAAAACGAGATTTTGAACCAGACTTCGTAGGACAATTTGGTTTACATATTTGTAAACTAGATTGAATTCTCAACAAATGTCCGTATGTATGTATGTGTGTGTGTGTGTGTGTGTGTGTGTGTGTGTGTGTTTTTTTTTTTTTTTTTTTTTTTTTTTTTTTGGATGTATTAATATTTTATTTAGCAGAAAGTAAAATTAGAAGTTTACATTGCATAAAATGTAGCAGTAAAAGTGAGAGTGTAACATTGATTTAGGGTACATAGTGTATATGTAGATACATCCACGTCGGTTTCCCTTTGTTCCATCCCCGCGGAAACCGCCGTTAGGCATTACTTCACGGGGATGGAGGGGTTGGCGTTATGCGCTTCATTGAGGCTTGGCTGAGGTGGCGTCTTCTTCCAGCAGCATCGTCCGGTCGTCACCTTCTGTCCGCTTCCTCGTCTCTCAGTCTTGTTACGACTGAGCAGGCGAAGGAAGCAACAGCGAGCCAGTTCGGCTCGTTCGCGAGCATGAGCCTGGTGGTTTTCCGGCGTCATGACCTCGTGGAGCAGGGAGTGTAGTCTCGCTCTCTCCTCGCTGAACCTCGGGCAGTGGTAGAACACGTGCTCCGCGTTCTCGATGGATGAGGGGCAGACCGGGCATTGTGCGCTTTGGTTGTGGTCGTAGCGTCGGCTATGATGTTTAAAGAAGCCATGCCCGGTCAAGAGCTGCGTGAGGTGGTAGTTCAGCTCTCCGTGCCTCCTCTCGATCCACACTCTGATACTTGGGATCAGTCGGTGCGTCCATCGGGCCTTCGTCGACCGGTCCCATGCTTCCTGCCACTTGCTTAGCGTTGCCAAGCGTTCTCGTCCTCTGCGTCCTCTCGGCGGCGGCCGTAGAGTCGCGCTCGCTCGTCCGCAAGAAGGGCCAGCGGAGGTATGCCGGCAAGGACATATGTGGCCTCGTAAGAGACATGCGGCCGGCCTCCGATCACACGCAGGCAGGCTCGTCGGTGGGCTGACTCCGCCTGTCGAATGTAGGCTCGCTTTTGTGCTGCTGTGCTCCAGACGGGGGCTCCGTACAGGAGTATGGAGTCGACGACGTGAGCATACAGCTTGCGTCGGCTGCTTCTGGGCCCGCCAGAGTTGGGCATGATCTTCGTAAGGGCACCGATCACACCGGCTGCCTTCGCGCTGACTGTTCGGAGGTGGTGGTCGAACTTCAGCTTGGCGTCGATGTGCAGGCCCAGGTAGCGGATGGAGGGGGACGAGCGTATGCTGTGGTCGCCTACCGTGATGGTGATGGTTTCCTCCTTTTTCCTGCTTGTGATGAGCAGAGCCTCCGTCTTGTGGTCAGCCGTTTGTAGGCTGAGAGCCTGGAGCGCGTCTCGCACCTGTAGTATCGCAGCGTTCAGATCGTGTTCGATCTGCCATAGCTGCTTGGCGACGGCCACCACTGCGATGTCGTCCGCGAAGCCGACGATACGAACATCGCCATCGAAGTTGAGTCGCAGGATCGCGTCGTACATAACGTTCCACAGGATCGGGCCCAGTACCGATCCCTGTGGAACTCCTGCTGTGACTTCGTAGGACTCTGAACCTTCGTCCGTGGTGAAGTCGAGCACTCTTGCCGAGAAGTAGCTGTCAATTATTCTCAGCAAGTAATCGGGTACGAGCAAACGGCGTAGAGCGGCGAGGATGTTGTCCCACCGTGCCGAGTTGAACGCATTCCTCACGTCGAGTGTCACCACGGCGCAGTATTTTTTGGTGCCGCGGTACCATCTCTTGCCGGCGATGGCCTCACGGGCGGTGGAAATGACGTCTTCGATGGCATCTATCGTTGATCGCCCTTTCCGGAAGCCATACTGTCGCTCCGAGAGGCCTCCGGGTCTCTCTGTGAAAGCCTCCAGCCGGTCGCATATGATTCTCTCGAGAATCTTGCCCGCCGTGTCTAACATACACAGCGGACGATACGAGGACGGCTCGTCGGGAGGTTTGCCTGGCTTTGGGAGCAGGACGAGTCTCTGGCGCTTCCAGCCAGTTGGAAAAACGCCGGTCTCCAGACATGTCGTATACACCCGCAAGAAGATGTCGGGTCGTGCGGCGATGGCGATCTTGAGCGCCGAGTTGGGTATGCCATCCGGGCCGGGCGCAGAGCGCTCCTTGATCCTCGTCTGGGCTCCTCTGAGTTCGCCCAAGGTGACGGCCGGTATAAGCTCCTCCGCTCGACGCGGCAGCTGCAGGGCGGGCCCGCTCGGCACCCGCGGGAACAGAGCCGCCACCGCGCCGCGCACCAGGAGAGGGGAGCTGGGCTGCCTGGTCTGCGGGCATCGCAGGCGCGACATGGCAATCTTGTAGGTTTGCCCCAAACGTCGCTGTTGACCTCGTCGCAAAGCTGCCTCCAGCACCGACGCTTGCTGGTCTTGATCGCCACGCGCAGAAGATGCCTGGCGGAGGCGTAGTTCGCGCTGTGGGTTTCTTCGTCATGCCGGCCTCGCGATCTCTGGGAGAGTCTGCGAGCCCGCAGGCAGGAGCGCCGGAGATCAGCGATCTCGGCCGTCCACCAGTACACCGGCTCACGACGGCGGCGGGTTTGCCTTAGACATCGAGGCATCACATGCGCGGTGATGACGGACATGAGGCTCGACGCCATATCCTCTGCGGTCCCGGGAGCGACCGACGCGCCGGACACGGCGGCAGAGAAACGGTCCGCATCGAGTGTACGGGCGTTCCATCTGCAGCTCGGCGCGTCGAGGGCCTGGTGGAAGTCTCGGTGTCCTCGATCTCGAAGACGATGGCCTGGTGGTCGCTGTGCGTGTACCACTCGCTCACCGTCCATGATTTTACGCGGGGCGCAAGAGTCTCGCTAACGAACGTCAGGTCGACGATCGAGCTGCCCTGCCTGCCGTTGAAAGTTGGCGCATCACCGTGTTAAGCAGCACCGCATCGAGGAGAGCGAGCGAGTCGAGCAGGATGGACGCCCGTGGTCTAGTCTCCCTACATCCCCACTCCGTTGACCATGCGTTGAAGTCCCCTGCAATAACAAGGGGCCTTCTGTCGCGGGCCTCCTCGGTGATGTTGGCAAGGAGGGCGGAAAATTCCATTTCAGAGAGTCTGGTGGAGCGTAGACACTGAAAAAGAAAATTCCGCCGATTCGGGCCCACGCGAAGTAGGGATGTACTCGCGCTGGACGCTCCTGCACCGGAATTCCTCCATGCACCCAGATAGCTGCTTGGCCGTCGGCATCGGCGAGCCATGTATTGGGTGGAGCAAGGTTCTTGTATTGCTCACACAAGATGGCCACATCGATGCGCAGCTTGCTGATGGTATCGCAAAGCAGGTCCTGGGCAGCCTCGCAGTGATTGAGGTTGAGCTGGAGGATTCTCATCATCGGCGGTCCTGGGTGATCTTCCGGGCCAGGGGGCAGCTCGAGCTTGTGGACGCGTGACGATGGTCGTCAGCTCCTCGTTCCTGGCAGAGAACGCATGATGGTTGGCCTCTGCAGTCCTTTGCCCGATGGCCCTTTTGGCCGCATCGATGGCAGAGCCCCGTGCGGTCGGGACCCCTGCAGCGAGCGGCCATGTGGCCAGGGCTCCAGCAGCGGTAGCAGCGCGCAGCCTCCTCGCGAGCACGGATGCGGCAATTCACCCAGCCGATCCGCACGTGGCCGAGCTTCAGCGCTGCGGCAGCCAGGTCATCCGGGAGCGCGACCACAGCCACCTGAGTTCCTGCATATGCCTTCCGCAGAGACTTCACAGGGTCGCGCTTAGAAACTGGAACGCCCAGGAGAGCGTCCAGTGCCGCGGTAACCTCCTCCTTGGTGGCACACTCGTCCAAGTCCTTGATCTCGATCGTGGACGTGTGAAGCAGGGCACTGGCTGTAGCCGCAGTGCCGAGCACCCTGCCTAGCTCTTCGCCTAGGTCGGAGGCGTTCTCTACGCCTTTCTTCAGCTGCAGCACTAGGGCTCCAGCGGCGCTGCGTCTGATGTTATTTACGCTGCTGCCGACTTTCTGCTGCAACGTCGGGTCCGACTTGAGGGATCGCAGGATGTCTGCATACTTCGACGCATCCTTCGCCTTGATGACGATTGCGTCTGATCGGTGATGAGCTCTACGCTGCGCTGGCCGTGGCTTCGGCTGCTGCCGGGCGCGGGCCGCTCCAGGTGTCGCCGCCGTCTGCTTACGCTGGCAATGGCGTCGGCGGTCGACGAGTACAAACCCGTCTTGGTCTCCGACCTCGTTGTTGTTCTCGTCATGCTGCTTGGGTGCGGCTGTCACGGCGTGGCGCTTGGGTGTTGCGTGAGACGCCAGCGGTGACGTTGCAGGCCGCTTGCTGGTTGCACTGCCCGAGAACAGAGGCGAAGTGCAGACCGCCTTATCCACTGCGAGCGGGCGAGGCGGCTCTTGGCTCGCCAGAGACTTCTCGAGCGCTGAGAGGGCCATACCAAGGCTCAGCTGGTAGCTGATCACCTCCTATGTAGGTTAGACTTGCCTTGAATGAACTGGCCAAGTCCACGTATAAGGCCGTCCAGCCGCTCCAGCTTGTCATCCAAGGTCCCGGTCGCAAATTCCGCGGGTGACGGGAGCTTGAAATCTTTCTCCTTGCAATGCAAAGGAGCGACAATTATTTTCCCCGTGATCGCATTCATTGCGCAAGGAAAAGTTCGCGGCGTCGGGAGTGGCCCAAGCTCCATCAGGCTCGGCTCGCCGGGCCCTCGACCGACGTCTGCCCCTGCGGGCTCTGTAGTCCGTCGCTCACGGCTGTTGACATGCCGCGAGTCGCACACGCCTTCGGTGTTCGCGCCAAGGCGCGAGTCTGTAGCACTCACACTAACGCGCGGAGCTCACACCGACAGCTCAGTACGCGGGAAAGCACAGAGCGGGGCAAAAAACACCACTACAGCTGCACACGCACAGCCACAGAACTTGCACACACATGCACCGACGCAGCGCGTCAAGCTGCACACTTTGCGCACACACAGACACTTCGGTACTACGTATGACCGCACTAGGAATTAAAAAACCAGGAGCGCGAGCACACACGTCCTGCTTGCTTTCCAGTCCAAGCACGAGTCCGTGTGTGTGTGTGTGTGTGTGTGTGTGTGTGTGTGTGTGTGTGTATGTACGTGTCCGAAGCAAAATCTCGAAAATGTTATGGTTGATTGTATAAATTTCAATTGCATTCATTGTCGTTTGTAGTAATAATGAGGCCAGAAAAAGGTTTTTGGCGATACACGGGGAAAAAAAAATTTTTTTTTCGATTTTTTAATTTTTTTTTGTAAATTTGAAAAAAAATTTTTTTTCATTTTTCACGTATAATTGCCGGATTATCTCAATTTCTGTTGTCATCATGAGAGCAGAGCAGTCAAGTTTTAATTTAAGACCAATAGATAAAGATACACCGAATATCATGAAAACCGCTGCTAAATCATGGATAGTGTTTCCTCATTCTTTTTAATTGTATTATAATAAATAATCCAAAACTTAATACTAGAAAGTTCAAGTTACGCACATTTTATAAGGAATAAGGAAAGTATTTTAAAAAAAAAAAAAAAAAAAAAAAAAAAAAAAAATTTTAAAAAATGCAGAAGTATCGAAAAAGATTTTTTTGTTGTATATTTTATGAGGAAGCTCTTTGCCAATAAATTGGCAGCGGTTTTTTTTTTTTTTGGATGGATTTATATATTTTAATTAGCAGAAAGTGAAAATAGAAGTTTACATTGGGTAAAATGTAACAATAGAAGTGAGAGTGTAACATATTGATTAGAGTACATAGTGTATGTACATACATCCACGTCGGTTTCCTTTGTTCCATCCCGCGGAAACCGCGTTAGGCATTACTTCGGGGGGAGGGGTTGGCGTTATGCGTTCATGGAGGCTTGGTTGAGGTGGCGTCTCTTCCGGCAGCATCTTCCGGTCGTCACCTTCTTTCTGTTCCTCGTCTCTCAGTCTTGTTACGACTAGTAGGCGAAGGAAGCAACAGCGAGCCAGTTCGGCTCGTTCGCGAGCATGAGCCTGGTGGTGTTTTCCGGCGTCATGACCTCGTGCGGAGTGTAGTCTCTTCTTTTCTCGTTGAACCTCGGGCATTGGTAGAATACGTGATCCGCGTTCTCGAGGTGAGGGGCCAGACCGGGCATTGTGCGCTTTGATTGTGGTCGTTGCTCTCCGTGCCTCCTCTCGATCCACACTCTGATGCTTGGGATCAGTCGGTGCGTCCATCGGGCCTTCGTCGACCGGTTCCATGCTTCCTGCCACTTGCTAAGCGTTGCCAAGCGTTCTTCGTCCTCTGCGTCCTCTCGGCGGCGGCCGTAGAGTCGCGCTCGCTCGTCCGCAAGAAGGGCCAGCGGAGGCTGCCGGCAAGGACATAGTGGCCTCGTAAGAGACATGCGGCCGGCCTCCGATCACACGCAGGCAGGCTGTCGGTGGGCTGACTCCGCCTGTCGAATGTAGGCTCGCTTTTGTGTTGCTGTGCTCCAGACGGGGGCTCCATACAGGAGTATGGAGTCGGCGACGTGAGCATACAGCTTGCGTCGGCTGCTTCTGGGCCCGCCAGAGTTGGGCATGATCTTCGTAAGGGCACCGATAACACCGGCTGCCTTCGCGCTGACTGTTCGGAGGTGGTGGTCGAACTTCAGCTTGGCGTCGATGTGCAGGCCCAGGTAGCGGATGGAGGGGGACGAGCGTATGCTGTGGTCGCATACCGTGATGGTGATGGTTTCCTCTTTTTTCCTGCTTGTGATGAGCAGAGCCTCCGTCTTTTGATCAGCCATTTGTAAGCTGAGAGCCTGGAGCGCGCCTCGCACCTATTGTATCGCAGCGTTCAGATCTTGTTCGATCTGTCATAGATGCTTGGCGACAGCCACCACTGCGATGTCGTCCGCGAAACCGACGATACGAACATCGCCATCGAAGTTGAGGCGCAGGATCGCGTCATATAACGTTCCACAGGATCGGGCCCAGTACTGACCCCTGTGGGACTCCTGCTGACTTCGTAGGACTCTGGGCCTTCACCCGTGGTGAAGTCGAGCACTCTTGCCGAGAAGTAGCTGGCGATTATTCTCAGCAAGTAATCGGGTATGAGCAAACGGCGTTGAGCGGCGAGGATGTTGTCCCACCGAGCCGAGTTGAACGCATTCCTCACGTCGAGTGTCACCACGGCGCAGTATTTCTTGGTACCGCGGTACAATCTCTTGCCGGCGATGGCCTCACGGGCGTTGGAAATGACGTCTTCGATGGCATCTATCGTTGATCGCCCTTTCCGGAAGCCGTACTGTCGCTTCGAGAGGCCTCCGGGTCTCTCTGTGAAAGCCTCCAGCCGGTCGCATATGGTTCTCTCGAGAATCTTGCCCGCCGTGTCCAACATACACAGCGGACGATACGAGGACGGCTCGTCGGGAGGTTTGCCTTGCTTAAGGAGCAGGGCGAATCTCTGCCATATCCTCCGCGGTCCCGGGGGCGACCTATGCGCCGGACATGACGGCACAGAAACGGTCCGCATCGAGTGTACGGGCGTTCCATTTGCAGTTCTAGCGGGTCGAGGGCCCGGTTGAAGTCCCGGCGTCCTCGATCTCAAAGACGATGGCCTGATGGTCGCTGTGCGTGTACCACCCACCCACCGTCCATGATAACACGCGAAGCGCGAGCGACTAGCACACAAACGTCAGGTCGACGACGAGCTGCCCTGTCTGCCGATGAAGGTCGGCACGTCGCCGGTGTTAAGCAGCAGCGCATCAAAGAGAGCAAGCGAGTCAAGCAGGATGTGCGCCCTAGGTCTTGTCGCCTACAACCCCACCCGTCGACCATGAGTTGAAGTCCCCCGCAATGACCAGAGACTCTTGCTGCGGGCCTCCTCGGTGATGTTGGCGAGGAGGACGGAAAATTCTGCATCGAGTCTTGGTGGAGCGTAGACACTGAAAACATAATTCCGCCGATACGGTCCCACGAGAAGTAAGGATGCACTCTCGCCGGGCACTCCTGAACTGGGATTCCTCGCCGCACCCAGATAGCGGCTTGGCCGTTGGCATCGGCGAGCCGTGTATTCGGTGGAGCAAGGTTCTTGTATTGCTCACACAGAATTGCCACGTCGATGCGCAGCTTGCTGATGGTATCGCAGAGCAGGTCCTGGGCAGCCTCACAGTGGTTGAAATTGAGTTGGAGGACTCTCATCATCGGCTGGCCTGGGTGATCTTCCGTGCAAGAGGGCAGCTCGAGCTTGTGGACGCGTGATGGTAGTCGTCGGCTCCTCGCTCCTGGCAGAGGACGCACGCCGGTTGGTGTTTGCAGTCCTTTGCTTGATGACCCTTCTGGACGCATCGGTAGCGAGCCCCGTGCGGTCGGGACCCTTACAGCGAGCGGCCATGTGACCAGGACAGCAGCGGTTGCAGCGCGCAGCCTCCTCGCGACCACGGATGCGACAGTTCACCCAGCCGATCCGTATGTGGCCGAATTTCAGCGCTTTGGCCGCCAGGTCATCCGGGAATGCCCACAGCCACCTGTGTTCCTGCGTATGCCTTCCGCAGAGATTTCACCGGGTCGCGTTCAGACGCCGGAACGCCCAGTAGCGCGTCCAGCGCCGTGGTGATCTCCTCTTTGGTGACACACTCGTCCAGGTCCTTAATCTCGATCAAGGACGTGTGCTGCAGGGCACTGGCTGTAGCCGCAGCGCCAAGCACCCTACCAAGCTCCTCACCGAGGGCGGGGGCGTTGTCCACGCCTTCTTCAGTTGCAGCACTAAGGCACCCGCGGCGCTGCGTCTGATGTTATTTACGCTGCTGCCGATTTCTGCTGCAACGTCGGGTCTGACTTGAGAGACCGCAGGATGTCTGCATACTTAGTCACATCCTTCGCCTTGATGACGATTGCGTCTGGTCGGTGGTGAGCTCTACGCTGCGCTGGCAGTGGCTGCGGCTGTTGTCGGGCGTGGACAGTTCCAGGTGTTGTTGCCGTCTGGATACGCTGATGATGACGTCAGTGGTCGACAAGTACGAATCCGTTTGTCTCCGACCTCGTTATTGTTCTCGTCATGCTGTGGATGCTGCTGTCACGGCATGGCGCTTGGTTGTCGAGTGAGACGCCAGCGGTGACGTTGCAGGCCGTTTACTTGGTACACTGCCCGAGAACAGAGGGAAGTGCAAACCGCCTTGTCGGCTACGGGAGGGCGAGGCGGCACTTGGCTCGCCAATGACTTCTCCAGCGCTGAGAGGGCCATCACAATGCTCAGCTGATTGTGATCACCTCCTTATGGAGATTGGACTTGCCTTTGATGAACAGGCCAAGACCGCGTATAAGGCCGTCCAAACCGTCCAGTTTGTCCTCCAAGGTTCCGGTCACGAATTTCGGGAGGCGGGAGCGTCGCATCCTTTTCTTTGCAATGCAAAGGAGCGACAATAATTTTCCTCGTAATCGCCTTGACCATTGTGCAAGGAGAACGTTCGCGGCGACGGTGCGGGGACACGCTTCATCGAGCTCGGCACGCCGGACCCTCGACCGACGTCTGACCCTGCGGGCTCCGCAGCCCGTCGTTCACGGCTGTTGACATGCCGCGAGTCGCGCGCGCCTTCGTGTTCGCACACGGTGCAGGCAAGCACTCACACTAGCGCGCGGGGCTCACACCGACAACCTCGGAACGGGAAAAAACTGAGCAAAGTAAAAAAAGCACTACTACAGCCGTGTACGCACAGCTACAAAACTGCACACACATGTATCGACGCGGCGCGTCAAGCCTGCGCACTTGCGCACACAAAGACACTTCGGCACTACGTATAACCGCACTAGAAATCAAGCAGAAGCAGGAGCGCGAGCAACACACGTCCTGCCTGTCTTCTGGTCCGAGCGCGAATCCGTGTGTGTGTGTGTGTGTGTGTGTGTGTATGTGCGTATGTCCGAGGCAAAATCTTGAAAATGTTACGGTGGATAGTATAAATTTCAATTGCATTCATTATCGTTTGTAGTATTAATGAGGCCGGAAAATGTTTTTTGGCAATACACGGGAAAAAAAATTTTTTTTATAATTTTTTTTCATGTATAAACGAAGAAATTTTTATACTTTTTTTCGGTCCAATGGAAGCAGAGCAGCCAAGCTTTAATTTGAGATAAAAAAAATAGAGATTTATCGAATATTTTGAAAGTTAACGACTCGAAATGAAAAGTTGTTTTGCTTAATCATAGAGGAAGCTCCGTGATAGGCTCGAAAACGAGATTTTGAACCAGACCTCGTAGGACAATTTGGTTTACATATTTGGGAACTACATTGAATTACCAACAAATGTCCGTATCAAAATTTAAAAATGAAATACGAATTTTCCCTGTAATAACCAAACCCTTTCATTAATATATTTTTTATGAGGAAGCTCTTTGCCAATGAATTGGCAGCGGTTTTTTATCTTCCTAAGACCTTCAAAAAAAAATACTCCAAGTTTATAATATGCATCCAACGGACAAAACATGTTTCTAGTCGAAAAATTTGGAAGTAAATTCCGGCGTTGCTCATATGCACATATTATGCTCGAAACATGAAGCAATAATTAAAATAATTTTATTCAATCTCCAGAAAATTATCCTTAAAATTTTTTTCAAATAACGAGGATCCACCTGATTTTCTCCTCTAAAAGTACCATATTTATTTAACATCTGTGTATGAAAGATTATTTATAACTTTTGAGAAAAAAACAATTACAATAATAATATTTTTCTTACTAATTACACAGGCCGAGTTCACTCAGCAATTGTTTCTGGCGTCAACTGGGATCAACGCAGCGTCACAGTGGAATGGTTTGAAAAAGGCGAAACGAAGGGAAAAGAGGTATTGTTAATTTTTTACAGTAATTACAATTTTTTTCAGCATGACTTAAATTTAGGAAAGAAAAGATTTCATAAGAGTAATAGCTAACTTTATTTCAATTTTCTACTGAAACGGGTACAGTACAACCGTTTTTGTGGTAATGATTATAAGTCCAGGGCATTAACTATTGCTTGCCTTGCAGTCGATATTTTTTTTACCGAGGCTCCCACTAGTCTACCGATGACCTCATCTCAAAAGGGTTTGTATCGTCACAGTGACCTTCGTCAGTCTAATGCTGATTTTTTCTTCTCATGCTGCAAGAGGAAAAAGGTGAGAAGGGACTTAAAGGAGGTAGGAGGGAAGAAAATATTTGTGATGTTTTCCATTTATTGTAATGAAAGATGAAAATGCAAAAGAACAGTCCATTAATGCAGTGCAGGGCGTTTTGTAGTAGAGCACTGAAGGTTGACCTTTAACGGAATGTCTGATCTTATTTGTCTCAGCTGATAATCCAATGACTCGAAAAAAGCCTCAGAGATAGCTTAACGAAGCATCTCTGATGATGATGATGAGAGACAGAGATTAAATTAGAATTTTTATTAGGCCATGGATTCCCGTGTCGTACACAGGCTCATACCTAAGAGTATAAGCGTTACAAAAGTAATAGACATGTGAGATTCTGCGCCGCGCGGGGTACTGCACGCCGAAACAGCTGCAGCGCGGGCCGAAATGTCGCGTTTTTACACGTTCCTCGCTGTATTTCAATAAGTAAAAATCAATTACACACTCTGAAAACTTATATATCGATATGAAATTACCTCAGCTTTCGATTGGGACTTTTTAGAAAAATCTTAAAAATGTCGTTTTTTGGCGATTTTTCCGAGGAAAATGGAAAATTTTCAAACATCTGACTTCACCATCGGAAAGCTGAGGTAATTTCCCATCGAAATGAGGGTTCTTTTCTTCCACGTCATGCAATACTTTTTACGTGAGTTAAAAACTGAGTCATTTCGCTTAATGAGCCGCGCGGCAAAGCGCTAGGACACTTGGAGTGAAATGCCTCATATATACAAGGCATTTCATTTTAAGTATCTAAGGGCTTCATCGTGCGGCCCGAGTGAAATCACTCAGTTTCTAACTCAAGTAAAAAGTATCAAAATATGCTCAGTAAATAGTATATTTTGCACCTTGGGAGGATAATCACGTGCTCGGAGACTTTCTTTTTTTGCTATATAGGTGCAAATACAATTCTTTGTGAATCCCCCAGCCTAAAGTAATATTTTGGTTTTGTCCAGCGGGAGTAAAATGTTACTTTAGGTTGGGGTAGCACAAAAAATAACCAACTTATAGATTCTGTAGCAAATTTTCTCAGCTTTCCACTGGTGTAGTCAGATTTTCTTATAGTTTCCATTTTACTGGAAAAACTGGACAAAGTTTAAAATGCAAATATCTCAAAAAGCAAATTTTAAGGTTTTTTTTAAATATCCATCCATCTTATATCCATCTATATTATAAAATATAATGGCCCCCAGATTCGGGAAAACGAACGAGAACGGGAAATCAGAAAATCTATAAATCAAACGGGAAACGGGAAACATTTCGGAAAAATGGCCTGACGGGCTATTCGGAAACGAATTCGGAAAATGGTCAAGGTCGTGTATCGCATGATCACGATTGATTTTAATATTAATTAAAGGGATTATAATGAGAAAAATAAATAACAATTATAAATTATTTTTAACTTTGTCTTTCATATTTTTATTTAATAGTTCAATTAATGATTAAAAACTCTTTCTAAAGATGTCAGCATTTTCTTGCGGTACTCATACTATTGATTACTTCTTCTTTGACAATGTTTGCAGTTTTGAAAATACGGCTTCTCATATAGGCAAATCTAAAAATAAAATGCAGTTTTTGTAACAAAAAAAGATAAAAATTTTTTTTGTTTGCTTGGGGGTCTAGATCCCTGCAAATTATTCCTACAGGTCTTGGGATGATAAAAAATATGTGAACATAAAATTTGAAGATTGGAATTTTTTTGGGTCAATTTTTTGTTTTAGAAAACGAAACATCAAGTCTTTACGTAAATACGGCTAATTACTCGATTTCTAGATTGTTGAAAAAAAATCAAAACTCATTTAATAAAAGTAACTGACTACTGTATTCGACAGGAAATTCCCTCAGCTTTCTGATGTTATTAGTAAATTTTCGAAAATATGCAATTTCCACTGAGAAAATCGCCATCGAACATTAAGGGCTAAATATCTCGAAAGATTCAGTACGGAAAAAGTGAACTTTATGGTTCATTTTTGATTTTTTCTTGTAAAAATGATAAAATTTATCTGCTCCATAGGAAAATCTGGCTGCACCATGAAAAAGCTGGGAAATATACTTTCGAAACCATCTCTTCATTTAGAGAGATAGATAGATAGATAGATTAATAACTTTATTCGGCCTTAGGTTATATCTGGCATGACATATACAATAATGATGTCAATATAATTCCATAAATATAGCGCATTAAGGGCTGGCGATAGTGCCTACAAGTTACCGACGTACTGAACTATTTTGTCCTCATTTTTCTCCACGAATAATGAATCAATCGTCTTGAAACTTCGAAGAAACGTTCAGAAGATTGATACAATTATGCCTGTGCTCTTGTTTTCAAGGAATTGTCTTATAAGCTTACTTACATTAAATTTTTTGGAATTAGAGGTTATGAAAACCAAGAAACAACAATAAAATCTATTTACTTAAAATTCTTGATAATTACGGGACAACAAGAGCACAAGCATAATTGTGTCAATCCTCTGAACGTTATTACTAAGTTTTGAGATGATATATTAACTATTCATTGAGAAAAAATGAGGACAAAATATTTCGGTACTGAATACCGACTGAGTGGGTAGGCCTGGCCCTTAATACTTATCAATTTAAACGATGGCAATTTTAAGCATTAATTACAATATTTCAATGACAAAACTAATAATTTGACTATAATAAAGACAACCTTTCGCTCTACTGGATGCAAATTAGCTGATGATCTAAGCGAACAATGAAGGAACAATGAAGATGATGGAAAGGATAAGAATTGAATTAAAGTAATGTAGGAAAAACAATTTAACCGTGTGTATGCAATTTAATATAAGAAGTGCAGTTAAAATTTATGTCTTGTGAAAACTAGAAAACTTGGTTAATTTTTGGAGAAAGTAAAGAGTTGCCAAGTTTCTCTGGTGGTTGAAGCAGCCGAGCGTTATTCCAATTTCGGTCCAAGTCTCTTTAGGCCATCCTCAGAATAAACAGGCAGTAGTTCCGACTGGGTAGTAACACGCTTAAAAATCGTGAGGTCCCGGACCATGGGCGTAGCATAGTTTAGCTCAAGTGATGTAGCATAAGCCTTGCTAAGAAGACTATGGAATTCCTTTGGCCAAAGCGCACGTAGCTTGAGTCGGCTGCCACCCCCAGTGCCAAAAAGTGCATGACAACTAGAAGTAGTAAGCTCACTAGCATGAATCAGACAATCATCTCTATCACTGGGAGACATAAACTTAACAACAAAAGCTCTTTAGTCCTTGAATGGTTGGCATTCGCTGTTTTCGAGGACCATAGTCTAGTTCGTGCCACAAACCCATTATAATTGTTTAGGCCCATAGCCGAGAAAACCTTGTCAGAAACCTGTTCATTCGTCAGTTTAATGGTCGCGGGAACTCCACAGATCAGCACCTCGTGAGAGTCGGTTAAGGTGGTCCCAGTTGCTTCACTTTTAAACCACACACAATGTCAGCTCAAACTGTAAAGCGAGAATATCCGCTGAGTGCTGAGATGATAGGTTCTCATGCGCTGAGATACGAGAGCTTAACTAAGCAACAGCATTATCTATGTACGTGAGTCTAGAGCAAACTTCATCCAAGCGAGAGTCAAGTGCATTAGCCTGAGAATCGAGCTTTTGATGTGTAACGTCTTATGTCTCGTTGGACTAGTGAATCCGTGAAAAACGAGCGAGCGAGCGAGCGAGCGCGATAATCGTAGGTTTTTAGTCTCAGTAGCGTCTGTTTGCTTCTCGCGCTGCGATTGGTCGACGCTAGGCAGTGTCGAGTTACTGCTAGTTCGCTTCTTCTGCGGCACAAACGCGGGCTCTGTAGTACTTCGCGCTCATGTCTATGAAACGGCTATGTACAAGAGCGTCATGTGTCTGTATTCTCTCTCGCTCACTTGACTCTCTCCCGCTATACATGCACGAGCGTGTTGCTCGGTCGAACGACACAATACGACGCCCACTTTGTAAATCTTACAGCTTCGTGCACATGTTTATATTTATGAATTTCAGTGTATGATTGTATGCGTACGATAATATATTCATGTGTTCATGTAATATGTCTAGTATACATGCGCATACAAACACACAGCCAAGTCTCGTACGTGTATTAAACCCATAAAATGCACCCGTAAGTGTCATTACCTTGATTCATATGTAAACAGTTACGACCTATGTCTTATTTTAATAATAAGAGAACAATATCAAAAGTACTTTTATTTACACAAAGTGATCTGATCTGTAAGCGAATTCATCACAGTTCGCATTTGTATTAGTCTCATTTGAATCGCTGAAGAGTAGAGCCGATTTTCACATAAGTTTGAGTTATTTCGATTAAATATCAAAGCTAGTGATTGCAGTGTGAAAAAATTCGAATAAATCAATTTACAATAGAAAAAAATCAGCTGTATAGAACAGCTGTAAGATGTGTAACGTCTTTATGAACATTAAAAATAGAACTGAACATTGAACAATTCAAGTAAATCAATTTACGATAGAAAAAAATCAGCTGTATAGAACAGCTGTAAGATGTGTAACGTCTTTATGAACATTAAAAATAGAATTGAACATTAAACAATTCAAGTAATTCAATCTAAAATTCGAGTAATTAAATCAAAACAAAATTCGAGTAATTCGATTTAAAATTTCAAGTAATCAATTTACAATAGAAATAAAAAAAGAAGCGCTGCAAGATGTGTAACTAAAGTTACATTTAAAGGTAAAAAATTAAAAAATAAATAAAAAAAAAACCAAATGAAACGAAAAGTATTTGACGTTGCACTTCTGGTGATTTTTGTAATAATGCTTAGACACCAGATGTGCAACGTCAAATACTTTTTCGTTTCATTTGGTTTATTTTATTTATTTATTGCTTCCTCATAGAGGAAGCTCTGTGATAGGCTCGAAAACGAGATTTTGCTTCCTCATAGAGCTCTGTGATAGGCTCGAAAACGAGATTTTGAACCAGACTCGTAGGACAATTTGGTTTACATATTTGTAAACTAGATTGAATTCTCAACAAATGTCCGTATGTATGTATGTGTGTGTGTGTGTGTTTTTTTTTTTTTTTTTTTTTTGGGAAGGAGGGAAATCCATTTACGGATTCAACGTGCGACTCTTGTGTGTGTCGGACTCGAGTAGTGTACTGTTTGTGTACAAAAAGTTGTGTGGGCGTGTAATGTGCCTCTCTACTAATACCGACTAAAACCCATCCTTATCTCCTGCCCCTTTTCTTCCCCGCGGGACCACCTTTAGGCATTACTTCGCGGGGGAGGCTCGAGCTGTGTGCTCACTTCTGAGGGGTTATCTACGTATCTTCATCGTCTTTTTCTCACCGCATCGTCCGGTCATCTTCTTCTTGCCCTCTCTTCGCTCCTCAGTCTTGTCATGACCGAGTGAGCGAAGGTGGACACTGCCAGCCAGTTGGATTCAGCCTCAAGCATGAATCCCACCAGCATCTCAGGCTCCAAGGGACCCCCGAAGAGGCGGTGGAGCACCTCTCTTTCCTCCGTAAATCGAGGGCAGCGGAAAGCGACGTGTTCGACGTCCTCACCGCCGCCGGACATACCGGGCACAGGTCGCTTGTGTCGTTATTGCTCCGACACAGGTATGACCTGAAGCAGCCGTGACCGGTCAGGAGTTGCGTGAGGTGGTAACTCACCTCTCCGTGCCTCCTCTCAATCCACGGAGTGATGTTCGGGATGAGTCGGTGTGTCCACCGACCCTTCCTCGAGCGGGTCCATTGGGCCTGCCATTCCTCGATTGTCTTGGCCCGTCCTCACTACCGACGCTTTCGAGGCGACGTGAGTACAGCCTCGAGCGTTCGTCGATGAGTAGTGTGAGCGGTGGTATGCTCGCGAGAACGTATGTAGCTTCATGTGAGATGCTGCAAAAACCGCAGATCACTCGCAGGCAGGCACGACGATGAATCGAGACCGCCCGGCGGGCGTAGCTCTGCTTCTTCGCGGCCTCACTCCATGCCGGGGCACCGTATAGGAGGATCGAGTCAACCACGTTGGCGTAGAGCCTGCGTCGACTGCTCCTCGGGCCTCCAATGTTGGGCATAAGACCCAGCAGGGCGCCTGCAACCCGGTTTGCCTTGTCGCTGACGATGCGAAGATGCTCCTCGAATCGTAGCCTGGCGTCAATGTGCACGCCTAGGTACCGGATGCAGGGAGCCGACGTGATGTAGTGGTCGCCGGCTCTGACGGTGATGGTCTCCGTCTCTTTCCTACTGGTGACCAGGAGAACCTCGGTTTTCTGGTCAGCGGTCTGTAGCCCCAGTTCAGTTAGGGCTGCTCGCACTAGACGTATAGTCTCGTTTGTAAAACTCGACGAGGTCTAAGTGCTTGGCCACCACCGTGATTGCAATGTCGTCCGCAAATCCGACGATTTTTGCGGACCTCGGTAGCTCGAGCCTCAGGATCCTATCGTACATGACGTTCCAAAGAATGGGGCCAAGTACGGATCCCTGTGGCACGCCAGCCGTAACTTCGTAAGTCTCTGCCCCATCATCCGTGGTGAACTCCAGCACTCTGCCGCGGAAGTAGTTCGAAACCATCCGCTGCAGATAAGCCGGGACCTCCATTTGGCTCAGGGCGGTGAGAATTTTGTCCCACCGCGCTGAGTTGAAGGCGTTCCTCACGTCCAAGGTGATGATGGCGCAGTACTTCTTGGTACCCCGATGCCATCGTTTGCCACTGATGGCTGATCGTGCAGTGCTGAGAACGGTCTGTATGGCATCAACAGTTGATCGCCTCTTACGGAAGCCGAACTGCGAGTCTGCTAGGCCAGCAGGCCCTTCAGTGTGGGCCTCCAGGCGACCAACCATGATCCTTTCGAGGATTTTACCCGCTGTGTCTAACATACATAGCGGGCGGTACGACGATGGTTCGGCGGCAGGCTTGCCTGGTTTTAGCATCAGAACGAGCCTTTGCCGTTTCCACCGCGCGGGGAAGCACCCCTCCCTGAGACACGCCGTAAAGACGCGGCGAAAGCTATCGAAACAAGCCTCGACCGCCGCCTTGAGGGCAGTGTTAGGAATTCCATCTGGACCAGGGGCTGCCCCGATCCTCACACGCCGATACGCCCATCGGAGCTCCTCCACGCCGACCTCGGGAATCAGGTGCTCCTCCAGTACCGGTGGGGCACCGATTAGCCGAGGAATGACCGACGGGAACAGCGTAGACACCGCTCGCCGCACCAGGTCAGGCGCGGTGGGGGGCGACGTCCTGGGTGCCTTGAGGCGGGACATGACCGTTCTGTATGGTTTACCCCATACATCGCGGTCTGCCTCGTCGCAGAGCTGCCTCCAGCAGAGGCGCTTGCTCACCTTTATCGCATCGCGTAGCCGCCTCCGGGCGTCGGCGAACTCCTCGCGACGTATGACTTCGTCAGGACGACCGCGTGCTCTCTGGGCGTACCTTCGCGCGCGGATGCAGTCCCGTCTACACTCCGCGATGTCGCCGTTCCACCAGTAGACAGGCTCGCGGCGCCGGCGATAACGCGCTCCGGACATGGAGGCGTCGCATGCGCGCACGATTGTGGACATGAGTTCGTCCACCATGCCCTCTGCGGAACCCGACCGGATCTCCATCCCAGACACGATCTCAGCAAAGCTGTCACCGTCGAAAGTTCGTGCGCTCCACCTACGGTTGCCCGCCGGAGCACAGCCAACACCTTGGTTTTCCTCAAGGAGAATCTCGTACACAATAGCTTTGTGATCGCTGCTCGTGTAGATATCGCTTACCCGCCAGGATCCGACTCGTTTGTAGAGCGAGACACCGGCGAAGGTAAGGTCAATTACAGATTCTCCCTTTTCCAACAAACGTCGGTTCGGAACCGGTGTTCAGCAGGCGGACATCCAAGGTGGCGAGGGCATTTAGCAGCGCCCTGCCCCTCGGCTTCGTCCCCTACTGCCCACTCCGTTGCCCAAGCATTGAAGTCGCCAGCCACGAGGATTGGCGTTTTCCTCTGGCCTCGTCAACAATGTTGTTCAGCAGGCCGATGAATTCCTCGTGGGAAGCTAGGGGGCGCTATACTGAAGATATAAATTCCCGCGATCTGCGCCCAGGTGTAGAAGTGACTCTGCCCAGAGGAGCACCGTTGCACAGGCACTCCCTTGCGCACCCAGATTGCCGCTTGGTTGTCGGCGTCCGAGATCCAGGTGTTCGGTGATGTGAGAGGCCTGTGCTGGTCGGAAAGGATTGCCACATCAACCTCCATCTCCCCCACTGTCTGCAAGACCAGGTCTTGGGCGGTCTTGCAGTGATTCAGGTTGAGTTGGAGGACGCGTATCCTTTTCTCCGTCATTTTGTACCTCGCACGAACTCCTTAGCGAGCGGGCCGCCCCTGCTCAACGAAGCATGGGTCCTCGCATTGTCACCGTGACAGAAGAGGCAGAAGGGCTCATTTTGGCATGTCTTGGCCATGTGCCCATCCTTGCCACACCGACGGCAACATTTGCTGCGATTTGGACCTGGGCATCGGGCTGCCAGGTGCCCCGGCGCCCAGCACCGGTAGCATCGAAGGACCTCGGTCCTTTCGCGAATGCGACAGTTGACCCACCCAATCCGGACCCGACCCAGCTTAATAGCTTTCGCAGCCAGCTGGGCCGGCAGGGACAACGGCGGTCTGGGTCCCAGCGAAAGCCTTTCGCAGAGACCTGACCGTCGGGACCCAACTTAGCGGCATCTAGATGGGTCCGCAGGGCCTCGCAGACCTCTTCCTTCGTTGTGACCTCGTCGAGATCTTTAATCTCAATCGCTGTCACTGGGGAACGAGTGGTCGCTGACCCTAGCTCACCGATGGCGTCGTTCAACCTCTGGCCAAGCTCGCCGGGGTCGACGCACGCCTTGGTGAGCTGCAGTAGCATGTCTCCGTTAGTGCAGCGTCGGACCTTGTTGACGCTGCCAATGAATCCTGCAGCGACGGCTCCGATCGTAGAAGCTTCAGGATTTCCGAGTAAGACTTCGGGTCCTTCGCCTTTACGACCACTACGTCATGGCGAGGGCGCCTATGCGCTTTCACTTTGGACTTCGGGTCGGGAGCCTTAGCCTTTGGGGTGGCCTTCTTCTTGCCCTTCTTCTTCTTCTTCCTGGACCTGCTGCCAGTCGACTGGATAAGAGGCCTTTGCGGCATCTTTCTGTCCACTCGTCATTGTCCTCGGGGCGGGTGTTGGTGGGTTGTCGCCTTTACCACCTGAGGTCTGGGGCACCTGAGACTTTCCCTTCGCGTGAAGAACAGGAGATGTTTGCACCTCCTTTTCCAGCGTGTTCTGTCGGGGAAGATGCTCCAGCCCGTACAGCGCCGTTAGGCAACTCAGATGAATTTTTGACGCCTTCGCCAGCATTTCCTTCAGTTGCTTGTGGATGTTGTTCTTGGGCTCTGCGAACTCGATCATTTCCTTGATCTTGTCGCCGAGCCGCTCCAGGTGCTCCATCAGGCTTAACGTCCTTTCGGACCTTTCGGACTCCACTTCGGATTGGACATCCGACACCGAAGTAGATGGGGCTCCAGACCCCGTGTGTCTGTATCTGAGGCCCTCGATGACCTCCATAGTGTCTTCGTGCTCTTTCAAGCGCTCTATCGTCAGCTCGACCTGCGAGCTCAACTTTGGTTTACTTTTAAGGTATTGGTCCATGCTTCGATTTGTTGTGTTCACCCAGGTATGTGCCCCGACCCACGGGGTCCCCCCGTCTATGGGGGCAGCTGGTATGGCTCCAAAACATGACTGAAAGCGGTACCAGACTGGGGACAACATACTTGGGTATAGCACGCCCCGCTGCACTAGTTCACCTCTGCTCTCTCGAGCGCCACCCCCAAACCAACTAAGGGTGGTCAGCTCTCTGGAGAGTTTCTGGCGAACATCATGCAGCAGAACGGACTCGCCTAGTAGCCGATTGATCAGGGCTGGCTAGGCACCCGGACGCCCGTCTTGCCGACAGCGGGAGCCAAAGATGGTTCGGGTCACGTCAGCACGCAGCATCGGTATCGCCTTGTCACCCAGGATCTCCTTTTGTCAGCTCACGGGTCGCACCGCACGGCAAACACGGCGGTCTGTACCCAAGACAGGGGCCCTTACAAGGTGCTATCATCCGGGCCAGATGAACCTTGGTTTATTAACGAGGTGTTACGTGTACGTATGTACGTATGTCCGAAGCAAAATCTCGAAAATGTTATGGTTGATTGTATAAATTTCAATTGCATTCATTGTCGTTTGTAGTAATAATGAGGCCAGAAAAAGGTTTTTGGCGATACACGGAAAAAAAAAAAATTTTTTTTCGATTTTTTTCGATTTTTTTTGTAAATTCGAAAAAAAATTGTTTTTTTTTCATTTTTCACGTATAATTGCCGGAATTATCTCAATTTTTTTTTATTTCACGGATAAATGCCGAAATTTTCACTATTTTTTGTTATTATCATGAAAGTTACAATCATTTTATAATTTTAAAATACTTTCCTTGTTCCTTATAAATGTGCATAAGTTGAAATTTAATTAAAGATTTAAAAAACAAAAAATTTTTTCTTTCAAAAGTTTTGTATAGATTTTTAAATTCATTAGTATTAAGTTTTAGGTCAATATTTATTATAATACAATTAAAAAAAAGTATGAGGAAGCACTTTGCCAATGACTTGGCAGCGGTTTTTTTTTAATTTTTTACCTTTAAATCTGACTTTAGTTACACATCTTGCAGCGCTTCTTTTTTTTTTTATTTCTATTGTCAGTATTTGTTTAGACTTTGAGCTGAACAGATGTGTCTGGCACAGAGCTTGTGTTCGTCGTAAACAAACAATAACAGGAAACAAGAAATAATAAGTGTCAGTCGAATTTCAAAATGGGAGAGGAAGTGGAAGTAACAGCCACTTCTACTTCCCACTCAAACACCTCTCCATAGTCTACGATCACTCGCAAAAGGAAAAATGTAAGTCCCGATACAGGGTCTTTGGCGACAAAAAAGCGTCAAATGGCCATCGATTACTGGCTTAACAAGCCTGTCTCAACCAAAAATTCGTTCTCGCCACTGGAGAACGAAAACGGGAAAGACCCCGAAAAAAACTTGGAGCAGGAAACTTGCGAAAACAGCAAAGAGGTCAAACCCCCACCGATCTTCGTAAACGGCGTACAAAATCTAAATCCTCTCAAACAGAAAATCTCTGAAATTGCCGGTAACAACTTTTATTTTAAAATCATAAGTTATGAATCGGTTAAAATCCAGCTCACGAGCATAGACTGCTATAAAACAGCGATCGAAATGCTGAAAAATATGAAAACGGAATTTCACACGTACCAATGTAAAAATGAAAAGGGCTATATAGCCGTTTTACGTGGAATGCATCCCTCAGTAGATGAAGAAGAACTAAAAAGGGCAATAGAAAACTACGGTCACACGGTTGTTTGAATCTCGAATATCCAACAAGCCATTACCAAGAGGCCTCTCCCTCTCTTCTTCATTGAAATAAAAAAGTGTTCGAATAATAAAGACATTTACAACGTGAAAAATCTACTAAACACCGTGATTAGCTTTGAGCCACCACGTAAGAAGAGAGAAATACCTCAATGCATGAATTGCCAAGAGTACGAACACACAAAGAACTACTGCAACAAGAAGCCCGTTTGTGTTAAATGTGCCCAAAACCATTTCACCAAATCGTGCCCTATCAAAACTGTAACAAAAGAAGTCAAATGCGCTAACTGCCTCGGAAATCACCCAGCCAGCTACAAAGGCTGCATCGTGCGTAAGCAGCTACAACAAAAATTATTCCCAGCTATCCGCGAAAAAAGGCTATTTGCTCAAATCCATAATCAGAATAATACCACTAAATATATTGATAAAAATAACGCGGTTAAACCTCAAACTTCTTACGCGCAAGTAGTATCTAGGGCGCCGAGCCAATGCCCAGCAAACCAAACAAATATAGAAGATACGGTCGAATTAGAGCAAAACTGCTCAAGTAATAATAATAACACAAACAATAACACAGTGGTACTAAATAAACTCGAAAATATGATGACTCAACTCATATCTAACATGGATGTATTGCTCAAACTTTTAACAACACTCGTTAATTCAACGCTTTTAAATAAAAATTAAAATGTCGCACGAACTCAAAATTGCCTTATGGAATGCGAACGGCTTGCCTGATCGGAGCCTCGAAACGTTTCTAACAATGCATGACATTGATATAATGCTCATTTCTGAAACTCATTTTACTAAAAAAACATACTTGAGAATTCCAAACTATTCCATTTATGATACACAACATCCGAGCGGCAGAGCGCACGGTGACACAGCGCTCATAGTAAAAATCATGCATCAAGCACTCGGAAATGGCGAAATGTCCATACGAGTACTTACAGGCTACCAGTGTACTAGTGGAAGACGGACGGGGTCCAATCACCTTCTCTGCTATCTATTGCCCACCTGGGCGCACCATAAAGCAAGAACAATTCACCTCTTTCTTCAAACAGCTAGGTCATCGATTCTTTGCAGGCGGCGACTACAACGCAAAACATCCACTATGGGGCTCTCGGTCTCCTACACCCTCGCCTCGTGGCAGGCAGCTGTACGAAACATTACAAAAAGAAAACTACACAACCATCTCAACCGGAGAACCAACCTACTGGCCCTCTGACTTATCAAAGCGTCCAGATTTAATTGACTTTGCGGTCACGAAGGGTATTACACCAAACTCCTATACTGTCACTTCATGCCTTGAACTGACATCTGACCATTCTCCAGTATTAATAAAACTTACATCTAACGCCATCCTCAATGAAAAACCATTATACTTAGGCAATAAAAAAACAAACTGGACGGCCTACAGGGAATATATAAACAATAATCTCTCGTGTCAAATATCACTAAAAAGTAATGATGAACTGGAAACAGCCATAAAAAATTTCAATATTCTAATACATAATTCAGTTGCATTCGCCACTCCACCCGAAAAAAACACCCAATCACTTAACAAAATATCTTTAAACATTCGCGATAAAATCATAGAAAAACGAAGATTAAAAAAAATATGGCAAATCACGCGTTCTAAAGAAAATAAAACCCTTCTAAACAAGGCAATTAAAGATTTAAAAAAATTCTCCGCGATAATAAAAACGAAAAAGTTAAAAACTACCTTGAGAACCTGGCACCCACACAAGCAACAGACTACTCTTTATGGAAGACAACAAAATATCTCAAAAGACCGCAACAGTTCATACCGCCAATCAAACTGGCAAATGAGTGGGCGAGAAGTGATAGAGAAAAGGCTGTTATGACCTTTTGGCCGAACATTTATTATTTTATTTGATTCTATTTATCGCTGTTATTTTGTTGCATGCGTCTTCGCTTGTCAGGCGAGCACGAGTGCAAGAGAGCAGGGTATAGGAGAGAAATGAATGGTAGAACACATGATTTTAGATTTACACACAACTATTTTTATTTTTATTGACGCTTACAACTTATCGGTGCCGCTGCTGCTGTTGTTGTGGCTGCTGACTGTGGGGCGGTTGTTGCTGCTGGCTGCTGGCTGTGGCTGCTACTGCTGGTGTTACTCACTAGCATGCACAGTGGACGGTAAGAAGAAGGTTCCATGGCAGGCTTGCCTGGTTTTAGCATCAGAAACAAGCCTTTGCCGCTTCCACCGTGTCGGGAAGCACCCCTTCCTGAGACACGCCGTAAAGACGCGGTGGAAATTGTCGAAGCATTTCTCCACCGCTGCCTTGAGGGCGGTGTTAGGAATCCCATCTGGGCCGGGGGCTGCCCCGATCCTCACCCGTCCGTATGCCCACCGGAGCTCCTCCACGCCGACCTCGGGAATCAGGTGCTCCTCCAGTACCGGTGGGGCACCGATTAGCCGAGGAATGACCGACGGGAACAGCGTAGACACCGCTCGCCGCACCAAGTCCGGCACGGTGGGCAGTTACGTCCTGGGCGCCCTGAAGCGGGACATGACCACTATTCATGGTTTACCCCACACATCGCAATCAGCCTCGTCGCAGAGCTGCCTCCAGCAGAGGCGTTTGCTCGCCTTTATCGCCTTGCGCAGACGCCCCCGAGCGTTGGCATACTCCTCGCGACGAATGGTCTGCCCCTCATCCATTGAAAACACGAAGCACGTATTTTACCACTGCCCGAGGTTTAACGAAGAGAGAGTGACTACTGGCTCTTCTCCACGAGGTTATAATGCCGGAAAACACTACCAGGCTCATGCTTGCGAGCGAGCCGAACTGGCTCGCGGTTGCTTCCTTTGCCCACTCAGTGGTAACAAGACTGAGAGATGAAGGAATGGACTGAAGGAGATGGCCGGACGATGCGGCTAGAAGAAGACGCCACCCCATCCAAGCCCTCATGAAGTGCATAATGCCAATCCCTCCATTCCCGTAAAGTAATGCTTAACGGCGGTTTCCGCGGGGATGAAATAAAGGAAAATTGTTGTGGATGTATCTACATAACCTATGTAAACCAATATGTTACCTAATGTAAACTAATTTGCTACCTGATGTAAACTTCTCTTTTCTAAAAAAAAAAAAACACACACACACACACACCCACATCCATACAGACAATCGTTCAGAATTCAATGACGATTCTGAATATGTATGCAAAATTGTCCTACGAGTTCTGTATCAAAAGTTGATTGAGTTGAGTCTGGAGAGCAAATCCAGCAGGACGTGTTCTGCTCGTGCTCCGGCATTCTCGATCTTTTTTGTGTAGATATACGCTGAATCAAAGTGCTTGTGCGAGTGCTACGCGTTCGCTGTGGCGCGCCGCGTCGGTGCATGTGTATGTACAGCCCCGCCGCTGTGTGTGTGCAGCTGTAGCAAGCTATCTTTCATCGTGTATCAGTTCCTAGTGTTTTTACCATAGTGTTTCCCGCGCTTGGTACCATCGGTATGATCCGTATGATCTGTCGTGTGGGCTTGCGGCGAGTCGGCAGCTATGTGCGACGAGCAGCAGGATCGGCGGGCGCCTGGGTCGACGAACAAAGTCGAAGAGATGAGCCAGCTGGAGAGCGGCTCGCTGCCGTCGATGCCGACGAAGACCATAACCTCCTCTGCGGTGATTGCGGCGGCCAACACACGGAAAATCATCGGCGCCCCACTGCTAGCAAAAGATGCCCCGCTCCTGACTCCCGCAGAGTTTGCGACCGGTAGCTACGAAGAGAAAATAATTCGTATAGAAGGACTTGTGGAGGGCCTTAATAAGTTCATCTTTGGCAAAAACAACCTCCACAAGAAGGTGATCAAATACTCTGTTATAACTAATTGTAGTTATTTAATCAATTGTTTAGACCTTAAGCTTTACCTCAAATAGTCTAGAAGTTCATTTTTGTTATATTCGAAACTGTTGCCTATGAGTACGTTGGAATAATAGATGGAACACGTCGTGTATATGTCTGTTAGGTATATGCGTATGGCGTATATGAGTTCGCGTCGGCGCGGGCTTACATTATAAGTCCCGGGACTGAGCGTATGCGTGTTATTGTAGTAGCCGCGGTGTAGCGTGGGTGTATGACTGTTGGAGAAAGTGACTTGTGTGCGTCTGCTATGTATATGCGTATGGCGTATATGAGTTCGCGTCGGCGCGGGCTTACATTATAAGTCCCGGGACTGAGCGTATGCGTGTTATTGTAGTAGCCGCGGTGTAGCGTGGGTGTATGAATGTTAGCGAGAGCGACTCGTGTGTGTCTGCTAAGTATATGAATACGGCGTATATGAGTTCGCGTCGGTGCGGGCTTATATTGTAAGTCCCGGGACGGAATGTATACGTGTTACTGTAGTAGCCGCGGTGTAGTGTGAGTGTATGACTGTTGGGGAGAGACTCGTGTGCGTCTGCTAGGTATATGTGTACGGCGTATATCTCTTTGTGTCGGCGCGGGCTTCTATTGTATGTCCCGGGACTGAGTATACGTCTGCTGTTGTAGCAGCCGCCGCACACACACAACAGGCGACGAGTCACGGTTCTCCGGTGTTATGAAAACACCTGTATACCTGTCAAACACACGTGCTTGACGGGTGTCCGCTATTCTAGCGCTAGTTTCGCTTTGTTTTAAAGCGAAACTGTCGAACTTGTTTTAAGTTCTTTTTGCCGTGAGTTTTTCACGGGCTCGCAGAGGAAGAAAAGGAATTCAAACAAATACGTTATGTTGTATAACGTCTCCGTGGGCCGTGTTATACAGCTGGAGAGTTTGAGAGAGTAGCAGACGAGCTTGTTTTAAGCTCTTTGCCATGAGTTGTTCATGGGCTTGCAGAATAGAGAAAGGAAGGAATGAAAATGAATTTTTGAACTTACTCGTTATGTTTTATAACGGCTCCGTGTGCTGTGTTTTACAACTGGAGGTTCAAGGGAGAATGCGAGGCCTGTTGGTTTGTTCATCGGCTTTTTATACTCTCAGAATCTCTATTGTTTAGGTGGGCTAAGTACATGTTGGAATTTGATTTGACCTAAGGTCGTAAAATTTACGAGTGGGCTGAACAAACCAACCGTCCTTGGATTCTCGATCTTTCCACGTTCCACGGGCCAAATCTTTATTATAAAATATTAGACATAATTGTTGACAAAAGTGTGATACAGTGAATTGTTTAAAATCAGTGAGTTGAGACGAGTGCAACGATACCAAACAGTGCATATTTACGATGACTCAGTATTTGTTCGTGAAGTGCTAGTAATTTCATTATTATTTAATTAATTGATAGATTACTTGAGTTTGATATCTGTGGTATAGTGACAATTGCTATTGTTTGATATTCTTGCCCTCGGCTTAAAGCTTAATGTAATATTGTGTTTGTAAATAATCATTTTGAGTCGTTAATACAGCCACGTGTAGTTATACTTCTATGGAGTTATTTTCTATTTAATTGACATCATTGAGTTATAATAAAAATTGAATTCATTAAACATAATAATCAAACATAGTGAGTTAAAATATTTAGAAATCATATAAGAATAATTAATCTTTTGTTAAAATGAGATTCGTTGATCGGGTCGGTAACTTAGGAACTCTATGATCTAGGATTGATATTTTTCTAATGTGGGTAATGGAGCGATTATCGATCGATCATGATTGTAGGCAGGAAAGAAAAAAAAAACATATGATATCAGTGGCGTGCTGGACGTCACAACTCGTTGAGCCTGGAGCAGGCCATCTCGGCGCTCAAGAAGACGAAGCAGAAGCAAGTACCGCCTCGACCTCCCTCTGACAAGAAGACGGTCTGTACTTCTCCAATATTCTCGGTCAATGCAGCTGGTAAGCGGCCTGCAACGTCATCGCTTGCTACTCGCGCAACACCCAAGCGCCATGCCGTGACAGCCGCATCTAAGCGGCTTGACGAAAACAACAACGATGTCGGAGACCAAGACGGATTTGTACTTGTCGACCATCGTCGTCAACGCCAGCGCAATCAGACGGCAACAACAACATCTGGATCTGTCCGCACCTGGCAACTGCCGAAGCCACGGCCAGCGCAGCGTAGAGTTCACCATCGACTAGATGCAATCGTCATCAAGGCGAAGGAGGCGTCTTCGTATGCCGACATCCTGCGAACTCTCAAGGCAAACCCAGCAATCAGTCGGGAGCAGCGTGCATAACATCAAACGCAGTGCGGCTGGCGCCCTGGTTCTGCAACTCAAGAAAAACGTGGACCATGCCTCCACTCTTGTCGCGAAATTGGACCAAGTCCTCGGTGACGCGGCCACTGCCAGTGCTCTACAGCATACTACCATAATCGAGATCAGGGATCTCGATGAGTGTGCCACCAAGGAGGAGATCGCCGACGCGCTGAGCACATCGCTGGGCGCCCCAAGCCTCAACATGGAACAAGTCAGGACACTACGGAAAGCGTACGCTGGAACGCAGGCGGCTGTCGCCCCGCTCCCGGATGACCTAGCCGCCAAGGCACTGAAACTCGGCCATTTGTGGATTGGCTGGGTCAACTGCCGCATCCGTGGTCGCGAGGATGCTCCGCGCTGCTACCGTTGCTGGAGCTCCGGTTAGGTCTCAGCCCACTGTAAGGGACCTGATCGCCCGGGGCACTGTTTCCCGTGGGACAAGCAGGCAACCAAATAAAGGACTGCAAGAACAACTCAATGTGCGTTCTCTGCCGGGATCAAGGCGTTGCCCACGACCATGCGTCCACAGGCCGGTACTGCCCTCTTGCATAGAAGAACACTCAGGCCCGCCGATGATGAGGATTATACAGCTTAACCTCAATCACTGCAAGGCTGCTCAGGATCTACTGAGCAAAGCCATCCGTGGGCAGCGCATCAACGGGGCCATAATGTGTGATCAGAACAAGAACCTCGATCCACCCTATACATTGCTCGCCAATGTCAACAGCCAAATCGCCATCTGAGTGCAGAGAGATAGCCTGGTGCAGGAGCACCCAGCAAGAGCGCGTCCGTTCTTCACCTGGGCCAGTATCAGCGGAATCTACTTTTTCAGCGTCTACGCACCACCAAGACTCGCTGATGTAGAATCCTTCGCTCTTCTCACCAACATCACTGACGAAGCCCGGGGCAAGAGACCGCTTATCATTGCTGGCGACTTAAACTTCTGGTCAACGGAGTGGGAATGCCGAGCGACGAGACAGCGCACTACCATTCTCCTGGATGCGCTCGCCCCCCTCGAAGCTGTACTGCTGAACACCGGAGATACATCAACATTCACCGGTGCACTGCGCTACTTGGTCGTAGATCTCACCTTCGCCAGCGATACACTCGCTTCCCAAGTAACATCATATGCCGTAAGCGAGCTGTACACGCATAGCGATCATCAAGCCCTCGTGTTTGAGATAGATATCGCTAGGCCGCCTAGACCAACGACGCGCCAAAGCTGCAAGTGGAACGCACGCAGTCTTGACACAGAGTGCCTCACGGCCATGATGGCCGGTGCCGCGGTTTTACCCGGGTCTACAAAAGAGATGGGATGAGGCTCATGGCTGCCATTACCAGTACATGCGACGCGTCTATGACCAAGGCGGGCGAACGACGTCGTCGTGGCTCAGTATACTGGTGGACAAGCGAGATCGCTGACCTCCGGCGCTCATGTCTGTGAGCGCGAAGGCTTGACCAGAGAGCGCGTGGTCGACCAAAATGAAGACGTCTGCCGAGCGAGCTATACCTCCGTTTGACGTCTCCTGCGCGCTGCTATCAAGACCAGCAAGCGCCTATGCTAAAACAAACTGTGCGACGAGGTCAACGAGAACGTATGGGGCAAACCATTCGAGACAGTCATGTTTCGCCTCAGAGGATCGAGAGCAAATTCACCACGCTCACCGACCATAGTGCGCCGCATAGTGGCTGCTCTCTTCCCCCGTGTGCCTGACGAGCCAGCTCTGCCACCACCACTCCAAGCAGGAGCGATTGTACCAGCCGTCTCCATGGAAGAACTTTAAGGAGCATGCAGGAGGATGAAGGATAACACTGCGCCTGGGCCGGACGGATTACCAAACCCCGGGGGCCTCTCAGTTCACCAGTACGGCTTTCGGAAGGGGCGATCCACGACTAACGCCATCGACAACATCATCGCCACCGCCCGAGAGGCCATCGCAGGGAAGAGATGGAACCGCGGCACCAAGAAGTACTGCGTCGTAGTCACCCCCAAGGTGAAGAACGCGTTTGATTTGGCTCGGTGGAACAACATCAACGACGCGCTACACCGAATGCGCATGCCTGAGTACCTGCTGAGAATAATCAGCAGCTATCTCTCGGTGAGGGTACTCGACTAAGATACGGACGACGGGCCAGAGTCCTACAGAGTCACAGCAGGCGGTTCGCAAGGATCTGTCTTGGGGCCCATTCTGTGGAAGTCATGTACGACACCGTTTTGCGCCTCAACTTCAGAGGCAACGTAAGAATCGTAGTCTTTGCGGACGACATCGCCCTAGCGGCCGTGGCCAAGCACCTGTGGTTGATCAAATACGATCTAAGCTCTGTCATCGAGCAGGTGCGTGGCGCGCTTCAAGATCTCAGCCTAGAAACGGCTGACCATAAAACCGTGGCCCTTCTCATCAGTAGCAGGAAGTAAATGGAGACCATCACCATCACAGTAGGTGACTGCAGTATAATGTCGACCCTCTGCATCCGATACCGTGGCCTACACATCGACTCCTGGCTGATATTCGACCAACATCTCCGAATCGTCAGAGAAAAGGCAGCAAGAGTGGCTGAAGCCCTCGCGAAGATCATGCCCAACATAGGTGGGCCCAGAAGTAGCCGATGCGTGCTCTATGCCCACGTCGTCGACTCGATTCTCCTGTATGGAGCACCCATCTGGAGCTGTGCGAAAGAGACGCAGGCCTATATTCGTCAGGTAGAATCTGTACATCGACGAGCCTGCCTGCGCGTGATCAGCGGTCGTCCACACGTCTTCTACGACGCGACGTACGTGATAGCCGGCGTACCATCGCTTGCGCTACTTGCGGATGAGCGAGCGTGCATATACCAGCGCCGCCCCAAGGACGTCAAGGAGGAAGAGAGAAGAGAGACGCATAACAGATGACAGGACCGGTTGGACCGGGCTTCAAAAGGCCGATGGACACACCGGCTAATTCAGAACATCGTGGAATGGGTCGAGAGGGGACATGAAGAAGTGGTCTACCATCTTACACAACTCCTGACCGAGTATGGCTACTTCAAAAGCCATAGACAGCGCTATGATAAAACCCTTAGCGCACTCTGCCCGGCCTGCCTAATCACAGTAGAAGACGCGGAGCATGTGTTCTTTTGCTTCCTGCGATTCCACGAAAAAAGGGAGAGACTCCAACTAGTCCTCCAAGAAGAAATCGAGCATGAAAACACCGTCAGGCTCATGCTCGAAACCAGACGATGCTGTAAGAAGAAGTCGACGCTTCTGGTTTCCGAACCCCTAATCACCGTAAGGTGGACGGGGGATTTACGGAAAAAGCAGAGATGTAGCAGAGAAGCTCTATAGAGTTTCAACCGAAGTAATTTTTAACGACGATTCCCGGTGGGGTACTTGTTCCGAAGGGCCACTGGCTGCAGAGTTCACTCTGCCCACGTCCAAAAAAAAAAAAAAAAAACACACACACACTCTCACACCACACACACACACACACACACACACACACACAAACACATTTATACGTACGAAAATTTGTTGAGATGTCAATCTAGTTTACAAATATGTCAACTAAATTGTCCTATGAGGTCTTGTTTAAAACCTCGTTTTCGAGACTATCACAGAGCTTCCTCTATGAGGAAGCAAAATGAGGTAGGTTACAACTGGAATATTACATCCTAGCTTCGTATAGTGGCATTTGAAGTATTAAATTTTTCCCTATTGTCTTTACTTTTATCCGTCTAATGCTCACACGCTTTTTATTGTGTGGGCATTAACAAAATACTGAAATATTTTCCTAATACTACTACTGATTAAAAGTATTTCAAAACCTATCTTATAAGACCCCTAACGCGCTCATAGGTGCCTCAGAGCCAAATCTACAGCCAAATTAAGAATATAATCATTAACGAAGTTCAAAAATCGAATCGCAATTTCGAGTCTAACTATACTAAATTGTCCTTTAATTTCTACCAATTCTCAAAAAAATTTGAAAAAATCATGTTCAACGTATTTTTCGACGAGAAAACCAATTGTGACCTTGGATTTGACCTTGAACCTAACCTCTAAGCTACAGCCAACCGAAATGATTTGTCGTACGATGACCCCCATTTTTAATTGCAGATTTGAAAAGAGCGAAAAATTTCACGTTCAAGTACACCTTTACTTTTTTTTCAAGGTTATGTTTATGGCCATTTTAGGGTGATAATTCACGCAAGAATACCTTTATATAAAAAATGTCTTAAAAAGAGGTTAAACAAAAAACTAAATAGGTTCAACTGGTCTATGCAAATGACAGATTTAATGCTATAATTCTCAGTGAAACTTCAAACAGCTGTATCTTCGGTTCTAGAGGACTTAGAGAGTTTTTACATATACCAGATTAAAGGTAATTTATTGCTCATTAAGTTTATGTACTTATTTATGAGGTTTGAGTTTGCCTAGCATGTGTAACGTGGAAAGATCTAAGTCTATACTCTGTTTTAGGGTCCTTTTTTGCACGTTTTTCGATACATATTAGCGTCTCCAGAGCGTAATAATACTCAAACCATTATAAAAATTTACTAAGGAGTAGTTGACATGTCTAGTAAAGCTTCTCAAATAGTTTAGAAAAGGAAAGTCTGGAGCATACTTGATTTTGTGTTTTTTGTTAATTATTTCTATTGTAGAAGCCTCCAGAGTGCTCAAATCGCTTCGGGACCCATTATTGATGAAAATTTGGACGATTTCCAATAAAAAAGCTCTTGTGCTCTTTGCTTTTTAAGTCATTTTACACTGAGCTAGAGCTTGATAAAATATTTGAGATCTTTGATAAATTACGGAAAAATGCGAAAAAGGACAACTTTGGAATTCTGAATAAGGGTGATAGAAGGCCCCAATCACTCTTTAAAATTTGTTGTACATTCCTAACATCCCAAACAATGTGTTTATCATATTAGATATAGAAAAAAATTTTTACCGGTTGAGTTGACAGAGAATCGGTTATATATTTTTTCCAAATTTTTTGGAAATATCGCCTCGCACGTTTTTATTTTAAAATTTGGGAGAGTGACCCAATAATACTTTATGGTGTATACATATCAACAAAATTAGTGATATATTTTCAGTGATTTTAGTTTTATTTGCAATCAAAGCTTCAGTATCAAATATGTAGTAAATATGAGTAAACTGGTTGAATTTCATATGTGAAATTTTACATATTCATATGAAAAGTGAGTTTGATCATCGACTTAGTCACCAGTCACCACAAAACATCAAGACTAGTGTTCACTAATATTCAAGTGAAACTTAAAAATGTTATGATGAACTTGGCGTATTTTACTACGAGTGTGTGTCCAAAATAAGTAAAAATTGTCCTTGTGGGTCTGATATGTTGAAAATGATTATTTAATTGCTGTTTTTCCATTGCTCAAAGTTTTAAACGGCCTCAGTCATTTAAGATTATTTTTATTACATACATTGGGGTATTTTTGTAATTTTCAACTCTTGGGTAGTTACGTTTCATCTCAAAATTGCTCTGTGCCGTGACTTTCCATGTGAACCGTTTGAGCAAATGAGTTAAAATTTTCAGGGGTAGTTTTACATAAGAATGGCTACAAACACAATCACTTTCGTAGGTACTGGACCAAATTTGCACTTTTTTCAGATCATATCCTAGCATAATCTGTCATTTTATCATATTATATTAATGAATAAAAGCGTATTTATGGCTATCAAATTGTGTATAATTAACTAAAGTATCAGAAAGTGCTTGCGTTTGTAACCACACATCTACTGAAAAATGACACCTATGACCGTGATTGAATCATCGGTTCTCGCTGGATCCTACGGCACAGGTTTACCTCTCATGACTGTGGGCTTGCTTCATCGAGGAGGGTTCTATGGGATCTGGGACCTCAATTTTCAAATTCCAGAGTGAAAAACTTTGAAAAAAGAGTGAAAAAAACAGAGTTTTCTCTGTAGAGTTAAAAAAAAATTGTTTTCTTAATTTTTAATGAATTTTTTTAAAATGCGAGTTTAAGGTACCTTTCTCCTTTATAAAGAACAGAAGTATAATTCATTAGTACTTTATAAACGTTCGCCAAAACAAAACAACCTTGAAGAAAAAAATCTTGTTAGAACTTATTAAAACAACAAAATTTTCAAAACTGATATTTTATAATGTTATAGGTTGAAATTGATGCACTATTTTCCCTCAACCCGGAACTTAATTCCAACCAACTGCCGTCATCGAATCAATCTTCTAGTCAAGTACCATCAACGAACACCAAATCAAAGGTAATGTTACTTTATTCTACCATTTAACTTTTCTATTGTGCGCATTAGTGAGTTCACCTCTTCTTCAAAATCAAATATAAATGTACTTTTCAAACTATTTAGCCCGGTAATACTCAGAAGACACGATTGTGACTCATTACTTTCCGTTTTAACCATGCCTCAATATAACCGCCAAAAATTATAGAAACTACTTAATCTTGTGTTTTTGAAGGTGCTCTTTCCAATGAGAGTGTTCAGAATTATGTCTACACTTTACAAAACTATGTTTTATCTAGTCAACTTTTTTTTCAACAAAATTGCTGCTCTGATGAAAAAATTTACTTCTAAGTTTCACTTATTATCATTTAAACTACTAAGTTTAAAAAAACGTTTACACGACATAAAGTTCTAACATTTTAAGGAACATCTTTAAATTTCTCAGAAAATTTAGAAAATTTGCAATTATTTTAGTACACTCAAGTGGAGGAAAACGTTATTTCAAACATTTTTAAACCCCTAGGATCAAGATTTGTCAAAGATTCCATTTAGATTCTTGCGGCCCAGGGTTTTGAGATGATGAGTCTGTATGGATGCCTACAGTATGTTTCGTACACATTGGATCTTAGGTTTGCGAGAAGTGTTTGACAAATGTAAATATACGAAGTTGAACAGTAAAACATTCCCTACTTAATGGACTTAATCTTATGATTATGCGTGAAAATAAATTTAAATGGTTAATAGTAGAAAGTGGTAGTGTGTAAAAAATTGAAAGGTTATGGGAAAATTTTTTGTACAAAGGTAAGAAAATAATTTATAACGAATTTCCAGCAGTTTTTTTTTAAAGCTAATGAGTGCTTAAATGAATTTTAATTGAAGATTAAAAATAATTTTCGGAATTTTGAGACCCTCTATGGTTTTCTACAATGAAAATGTCGTAACCAAAAAAAGATTCGAGCATCGAGTTTAACATAAAAAAACGATATTTAACAGAATTCTGTCGCTTTGACCAAAATAATAAGCTGATGATGTTCGCTGAAATTTTTTTAGTTGAGATTATAAAATTTTGAAAATTGAAAATGTCATTATTAAACTTAAAACAATGTGGTCAGTTTCCAATATCATCATTTCAAACCTCAAAACTGTTACTTTATAAACAAAAACGGCAAGGCGTAATTGAATATTGGCTAAAACCGATGTGCTCCTTTCATTGTTGATTGTGTGTTCACGCATTGGACAAAATGCTGGCTAATAAAAATTTAAATTTGAAAGACAAAAACCACACTTGTCCAGATTCACAGTTGCAGAATAAAAACTCTGCTACCCTGACTGAAACAAATGTGCTGCTTTCATCGTTAATTGCAAAAGCGTTCGTTAGACAGAAGGCTGGCTGACGAAGTGTTCGATTTGAAGTTTAAGAACACACCATTCAAGCCCCAAGGTTCCAGAATCGAATCTCTGATACCTTGACTAAGGCCCGATGTGCGGCTTTCATCGTTAATGCATGTTCACACATTAGACCGAATGCTGGCTAATAAAAATTTCGATTTAAAAGACAATAACCACACTTGTCTAGCTCCAAGGTTCCAGAACCGAATCTCTGATACCTTGACTCAAGCTGATGTGCTGCTTTCATCGTTTCATCTGGAACCTTGGAGCTGGACAAGTGTGCCTTTTACTTTAAAATTTTAATTTTTATTAGCCAGCATACTGTCTGATGAGTGAATATGCAATTAACGATGAAAGCAGTATATCTGTTTGAGTCAAGGTATCAGAATCTCTATTCGGGAACCTTGGAAGTCGAATGTTGGGTTCATGATTCTCAAATTGAAATTTTCGTCAGCTAGAATTCTGTTTAATGAGTGAACATTTTCAAAAACGTCAAATGAGTGGTCTCTCAAATTCTCAATCATCCGTTGACGTTACATATTTCTGATACATTATCCAATTACAGCTTGCAGTTTTTGTTTACAAAATAAAAGTTTTGAGGTTTGAAATAATGATGTTGGGAACTGACCACATTGTTTTATGTTTGATAATGACATTTTCAATATTTAAAATTTTATAATCTCACCTAAACAAATTTCAGCGAACATCGTCAGCTTATTATTTTGGTCAAAGCAACAGAATTTTGTTAAATATCGCTTTTTATGTTAACGTCGAAAGATTCTCAACTCGATTACGGTCGAACTTGATGCTCAAATCTTTTTTTGGTTACCAACATTTTCATTGTAGAAAACCTTAGGGTCTCAATATTCCGAAACTTATTTTTAATCTTTAATTAAAATGCATTCAAGCACTTATTAGCTATATTATTATATTTTATTATTTTTAATTTTTTTTATTATTGATTATTATTTTTATTACATTTTTTCCATTCTTACAAAGTAAAACAATACCAAAACTTTTTTTTACATTTTCGGCTACAATCAGTTGTTTTGGTGGTTGCTATCTTGAATCTGGATAAACCAACGCCACTCACTTTTAGTTTAGGACTGTATGCCATCAGATCTAAAGTTTCGAGTCGATCCGAATGCGTAATCGTAATGAAAAAAACGATCATTTTAAGAAAAAATGAACAAAACCCACGTTTTTTTTGTTTAAACAAATGTATTTTTAAAACGGTTGTATGTATCGTAAATCTGACGCCAGATTTAAAAAAAGCAATAAAAATCCCATAAAATATGGTATTTTTACATTAATTTGACTGTAGTTTCATGAAAAAATAACGCTTGGAAAAATAAGTCGAAAATAGGGTCTCTTGGTAAAAAAGTCTCAGAATTGATCAGAGAACCCCCTCACATTTTGACAGAATTTTGGGGGTTGATTTTTTAATTTTTGGAAACGAAAACTACGAGAAATCGGATTTTCCCAAATGATCTCCAAAACTTCGGAAAAAATTTGAGAGTATTCCTCGACAAATTCTAAGAAATTTTTTAAGTATAAAATTTTTCTCTAAGCTCGATGGTTTTTGAGTAAAAATATATTTATAATCTTACCCTAATGGAAATTATTTTTTGCTATGAAATGTTATCAACTTTTAAAAACTTTTATAAACTTATAGTAATTTTTAATAATTAATATAAACATTCGGATTTGAGAATCTAATAAAAGTTAATAGATGTTTATAAAAGTTTATGAATGTTTGTACAGGTTTATAGTATTTCTTCAACAAGAAGAAACTGCAAGTTTTTTAGTTTTGGATCAACAAAAAATTAAAAATATTCAAAATTTGATAAAATTACATAAAATTTATAAAAATTATTAATTAATTTTTTTTTTTTTTTTAAATTAATGAAATCTCAAATGATTGTTTAATGCTTTTTTCGGCACACATATCCTGCAAAATAAGCTCAACCTCATGATAATTTTCTCCGTTTGAAAGTGTAAAATCGCCACAACAAATAGTAAATGAATGACATTTTGCATAAGGACTTCGCCTGAAAGATTATGAAAGTCTTTAAAGCGACGCCTTTACATATGCGACCCAATATACATCTTATCTATTCTAATCATTTTAAGATCTTAAGGATGATCTCTTATCTTTCCATATTTCAATGACTTGACGTTATTTAATCTTCTATTAAAATAATGGAGAAGAAGATCCTCGGTCTCGTAGTGTGCGATGATATTATACACAGTCATGGATAAATAATTATAATAATTCAATTAAGTAAATTAATTAATAGGATATAAAATAGTAATCAATCATACAACCAATAATATTGAAACCATTGGCACAAATAACTAAATCAAATTATCAAAATACAATAATAATAAAATCTTTCGGTTAGTTTAAGTAAGAATTAATTATGATAATAATAATAGTAATAATAATAATTAATTTATTATATAATTGTAAAAAAAACAGTAATTAGTATAAATACAGACTGTTTTATCAAATAAACTCGAATTTGACTTGAAGGCTAGACACAAAGAAGTGTAGAGGCGTGACAATCAAATAATAAAAAACCTTTCACTTTTGAGAATTGATGATCAACTCATAGAAAAATTATCGATCACTCACTCTTCTTCTCCGGCTTCCAAAGTGGACAATTCTAAGAATTAAGCTCTGCTTCTTTGTTTCGAGATCAAGTACTCTATTCAATTCAAATGTAAGTTCAGATTATATTAAATATGTTAATTAGAATATATTCATTTTTTCTAATTCTTTTACAAAAAAAGGTTAAATTTCATTTACTATTCTAATTCTATATAAAATGTTCTTCACAATGTGATTTGCAGTTTCAGAGGCAATTAACATTCTAGTCTTGCCTCTGATGAAATGATTCCTATTACAAATCTACTATAAACCACATAAGAAAGAATAATGAAATAACCAACAGTTCCTGAGTTATTGTGCGTTAATTCGGCACACTCAAAATGATCAGTATATCAAGGCCACCTAAACGAAATAATTCTTTAATAACAACTATTTACGTTAAAAATGTTATAATTGTTCCCTACCAAAAAATTTTCATGCCACACACACACGCACACGCGCACACACACACATTAGGTCGAGAGGGGTAATGAAGAAGTGAACTACCATCTCATACAATTCCTGTTCGGGCATGGCTACTTCAAAAGCCATAGCCAGCGCGGATGAGGGGTGTGTGGAAATGACTAATAGTGAAGTAGCAGAAATGCTCAACTAACCCTGGCCTCACCGAAGCAATGCCTAGCGGCGGTTACCAGTGAGTGTCCGAATGGGGTGGAGTAGGAAAAAAAACACACACACATACAGACATGTGTCAGCAATTGGCTCTAGTTTAAGAATATATATGTAAAAGTACTCTACAATTAATAGTTATGGAAGTCGAAAATCGCAAATAAAAAAAAATTGCTTTCTCATAGAGCAAACTTTGTGACAGACCGAGTTTTTTCCAGCACGCGAGAAAGACACCGGTTCGGAGGCACGCCGTGTACACCTGCAAGAAGATGTCAGGGTGCATGGCAATGGCCTTCTTGATAGCGGCGTTTGGTACTCCGTCCGGCCCAGGCACAGTGTGATCCTTGATCCTCCCGCATGCTCCTCGAAGTTCTTCCATGGTGACGGCTGGTACAATCGCTCCTGCTTGGAGTGGTGGTGGCAGAGCTGGCTCGTCAGGCACACGAGGGAAGAGAGCAGCCACTATGCGGCGCACCATAGTCGGTGAGTCGGTGAATTTGCTCTCGATCCTCTGAGACGGGACATGACTGTCTCGTATGGTTTGCCCCATACGTCCTCGTTGACCTCGTCGCACAGTTTGTTCCAGCATAGGCGCTTGCTGGTCTTGATAGCAGCGCGCAGGAGACGTCTGGCGGAGGTATAGCTCGCTCGGCAGGCGTCTTCATTTGGCCGGCCACGCGCTCTCTGGGCAAGCCTTCGCGCTCGCAGACATGAGCGCCGGAGGTCAGCGATCTCGCTTGTCCACCAGTATACTGCGCCACGACGACGTCGTCGACCTGCCTTGGTCATAGACGCGTCGCATGCACTGGTAATGGCAGCCATGAGCCTTGTTGCCATCTCTTCTGTAGGCCCGGGTGGAACCGCGGCACCGGCCATCATGGCCGTGAGGCACTCCGTGTCGAGGCTGCGCGCGTTCCACTTGCAGCTTTGGCGCGTCGCGGGTCCAGGCGGTCTGGCGATCTCTATCTCAAACACGATAGCCTGATGGTCGCTATGCGTGTAGAGCTCGCTTACGGCCCATGATGTAACTTGGGAAGCGAGTGTGTCGCTGGCGAAGGTGAGATCTACGACCGAGTAGCCCAGTGCACCGGTGAATGTTGGTGTATCTCCGGTATTCAGCAGTACAGCTTCGAGGGGGGCGAGCGCGTCCAGGAGAGTGGTGGCGCGCTGTCTCGTCGCTCGGCATCCCCACTCCGTTGACCAGGCGTTGAAGTCGCCAGCAATGATGAGCGGTCTCTTGCCCCGGGCTTCCTCGGTGATGTTGGTGAGAAGAGCGGAGAATTCTACATCAGCGAGTCTTGGTGGTGCGTAGACGCTGAAAAAGTAGATTCCGCTGATACGGGCCCAGGTGAAGAAAGGACGCGCTCTTGCCGGGTGCTCCTGCACCAGGCTACCTCCCTGCACCCAGATGGCGGCTTGGCTGTTGGCATCGGCGAGCCATGTATAGGGTGGATCGAGGTTCTTATACTGATCACAGACTATGGCCACGTTGATGCGCTGCTCACGGATGGCTTGGCTCAGGAGATCCTGAGCAGCCTTGCAGTGATTGAGGTTAAGCTGTATAATCCTCATCATCGGCGGGCTTGAGTGTTCTTCTGTGCAAGAGGGCAGTAGCGGCCTGTGGACGCATGGTCGTGGGCAACGCCTTGTTCTCGGCAGAGAACGCACATTGGGTTGTTCTTACCCTTTATTTGGTGGCCTGCTTGTCCGCAGCGGAAACAGTGCGCCGAGCGATCAGGTCCCTTGCAGCGGGCTGAGACGTGACCGGGGCTCCAGCAGCGGTAGCAGTTCGGAGCATCCTCACGACCACGGATGCGGCAGTTGACCCAGTCAATCCGTAAATGGCCGAGTTTCAGTGCCTTGGCGGCTAGGTCGTCCGGGAGCGCGGCAACAGCCGCCTGCGTTCCAGCGTACGCTTTCTGTAGTGACCTGACTACTTCCTTGTTGAGGCTCGAGGCGCCCAGCGATGTGCTCAGCGCGTCGGCGATCTCCTCCTTGGTAGCACACTCATCGAGATCTTTATCTCGATCATGGTAGTATGCTGTAGAGCGCTGGCAGTGGCCGCATCACCGAGGACTTGGTCCAATTTCGCGCCAAGAGTGGAGGCATTGTCCACGTTTTTCTTGAGTTGCAGCACCAGGGCGCCAGCAGCACTGCGTCTGATGTTTTGGACGCTGCTTCCGACTGATTGCTGCAACGTCGGGTTCGCCTTGAGAGTTTGCAGGATGTCGGCATACGAAGACGCATTCTTCGCCTTGATGACGATTGCGTCTGGTCGATGATGAACTCTTCGCTGCGCTGGCCGTGGCTTCGGCAGTTCCCAGGCGCGAACAGATCCAGATGTTGTTGTTGCCGTCTGATTGCGCTGGCGTTGACGACGATGGTCGACAAGTACAAATTCGCCTTGGTCTCCGACATCGTTGTTGTTTTCGTCAAGCCGCTTGGATGCGGCTGTTACGGCATGGCGCTTGGGTGTTGCGTGAGTCACCAGCGGTAACGTTGCAGGCCGCTTACCAGTTCCATTGACCGGGAATATTGGAGAAGGACAGACCGCCTCCTCGGCAGAGGGAGGTCGAGGCGGTACTTGCTTCTGCTTCGTCTTCTTGAGCGCCGAGATGGCCCGCTCTAGGCTTAACGAGTATCTGATAACCTCCTTGTGGAGGTTATTTTTTCCAAAGATGAACGTATTAAGACCCTCCACAAGTCCTTCTATACGAATCATTTTCTTTTCGTAGCTCCCGGTCGCAAACTCTGCGGCAGTCGGGAGCGGGGCATCTTTTGCCATCAGAGGGCCTTTTGATCTCCGATCTTTTGATAGCCGATGATTCTCCGTGTGTTGGCCGCCGCAATCACCGCAGAGGAGGTCATCGTCTTCGTCGGCATCGACGGCAGCGAGCCGCTCTCCAGCTGGCTCATCTCTGTATGTGTGTGTGTGTGTGTGTGTTTTTTTTTTTTTTTTTTTTTTTTTTTGGATGTATTAATATATTTTATTTAGCAGAAAGTGAAACTAGAAGTTTACATTGGATAAAATGTAACAATAGAAGTGAAAGTGTAACATATTGAATAAGAGTACATAGTGTATGTACATACATCCACGTCTGTTTCCCTTTGATCCATCCCCGAGGAAACCGCCGTTAGGTATTACTTCACGGGGATGGAGGGGTTGGCGTTATGCGCTTCATGGTGGCTTGGTTGAGGTGGCATCTTCTTCCAGCAGCATCGCCCGGTCATCACCTTCTGTCTGTTTCCTCGTCTCTCAGTCTTGTTACGACTGAGTAGGCGAAGGAAGCAACGGCGAGCCAGTTCGGCTCGTTCGCGAGCATGAGCCTGGTGGTGTTTTCCGGCGTCATGACCTCGTGGAGCAGGGAGTGTAGTCTCGCTCTCTCCTCGCTGAACCTCGGGCAGTGGTAGAACACGTGCTCCGCGTTCTCGATGGCAGACCGGGCATTGTGCGCTTTGATTGTGGTTGTAGCGTCGGCTATGGTGTTTAAAGAAGCCATGCCCGGTCAAGAGCTGCGTGAGGTGGTAGTTCAGCTCTCCGTGCCTCCTCTCGATCCACACTCTGATACTTGGGATCAGTCGGTGCGTCCATCGGGCCTTCGTCGACCGGTCCCATGCTTCCTGCCACTTGCTTAGCGTTGCCAAGCGTTCTTCGTCCTCTGCGTCCTCTCGGCGGCGGCCGTAGAGCCGCGCTCGCTCGTCCGCAAGAAGGGCCAGTGGAGGTATGCCGGCAAGGACATATGTGGCCTCGTAAGAGACATGCGGCCGGCCTCCGATCACATGCAGGCAGGCTCGTCGGTGGGCTGACTCCGCGCGAATGTAGGCTCGCTTTTGTGCTGCTGTGCTCCAGACGGGGGCTCCATACAGGAGTATTGAGTCGACGACGTGAGCATACAGCTTGCGTCGACTGCTTCTGGGCCCGCCAGAGTTGGGCATGATCTTCGTAAGGGCACCAATCACACCGGCTGTCTTCGCGCTGACTGTTCGGAGGTGGTGGTCGAACTTCAGCTTGGCGTCGATGTACAGGCCCAGGTAGCGGATGGAGGGGGACGAGCGTATGCTGTGGTCGCCTACCGTAATGGTGATGGTTTCCACTTTCTTCCTGCTGGTGATGAGCAGTGCCTCCGTCTTTTGATCAGCTGTTTGCAAGCTGAGAGCTGGGAGCGCGCCTCGCACCTGTAGGATGGCAGCGTGTGTGTGTGTGTGTGTGTGTGTGTGTGTGTGTGTGTGTACGTCTGGTGGTTCGGAACTAGTGCAACTTTTGAACGGAGACACGTAGCGAGATGTGGTTTGGCTTGTTTTGAAGGATTTGTGTGTCGTAAGAAGCGTCCAAAACTTATTTTAGGATCCATCGATTAGTTCAAAAGTTATGATTTTTTTTATCGTTTTGTAAACAGGATTTTTTTGAAAAAATTTTTTTTTTTGATCTTACATGTATAAATGAAGGAATTTTTATATTTTTTATTCGGTATAATGTGAGCGGAGCCGCCAAACTTTAATTTAAGACCAAAAACGTAAAGATTCACCGAATATCAAGAACGTCAGATCTTCAAACAAAAGGTTCTTTTTTCTTTTACGTTATAGAGCAAAAGTGGCGTTCTTGAACCAGTTTAACTTTCGAAAGTAGACTGGTAGCGTGAACTTGAGCAAGGAAAACTTTTACAAAGGAATCTTTTACATATTTCTATACATTTATAAGTAGTTTTTATAGTTGAGTATTCAAAAATGCAATACGAATTTTTCTTTCAATAATCAGTTTCATATAAATATCATTTTTAATGAGTTAGCTCTTTGCCAATAAATTGGCAGGGTTTATTTATTTTAAAGCTAATTAAATTATCCGGAGGTTGAACCTATAAAATTTTTATATTTTTCATTATTATTATTTTTTGCAATCATTGAGGTTCAACCTTTAGTAAATGTCATCTAGTTTAAGAGGAACTTCGAAGTTTTTGTTTCGGGCAAAAACTGAAGGCGCTTGCTTGCCGCCGGTTGAGGTATCTTTTTGTAACGCGATCTCCATCAAACGCTGCTAGGGGATACATAGTTCGATATTTTGGTCTGAAAAAATTTGTAAATATCGTTAAATACATTCTTTTTAAGTACCAAAAAACTTGACTGCATTATTCACTTCCTGCCACAAAAAAAAAATCACGAAAACACGACATTTTTTATTTTACCCGGACCAAACGGAAAAGTCCGTGGAATATGATGTTTTCAAATTTTTTTGGGGATTTGTAGGAATTAAAGGACACTTTAGTATAGTTAGGCTCGAAATCGCGATTCTATTTCTCAACTTCGTTAATGATTATATTCTTAATTTGGCTGTAGATTTAGCTCTGAGGCACCTATAAGCGCTTTATGGGGCTTAAAAGATGGGTCTTAAAATGCTTTTAATCATCAGTAGTATTTGGAAAATTTTTCAGTATTTTGTGAATGTCCTCACAATAAAAAGCGTGTGATCATTAGATTGATGAAAGCAAAAAAAAATACGACAAAATTGAATATTTAAATGCCGCTATACGAGGATAGAATGCAATATTTTGGTCGAAACCTAGGTCATTTTTAGCTTATTACACACAAAAAATACCCCGGAGTTTAGGAAAAATTGGTGTTTCTCCGAGCGAACCTCAGCTATTAGAAAACTAGAAAAATTTCGATTTTTTTCCATTTCTTAGGTATATTCAAACGGCTCTACAGCAGTTAATTTTGAAGCAATCGAATCTTTGAAATCGGCAAATTACAGGTATTTTTAAGACCTTTAATTTGACGGGGT
>JAPMIB010000083.1:600000-837005 GCA_034770305.1 Trichogramma dendrolimi | reverse complement strand
TACAAGGACAAGCATGCCATAAGACTGCCAATTCATAATTCCTTTCAACATTTCCTCCAAAACCCAAAAAAAAACCAATTTGCAGCCAATTATATATCTATGACGACTATACGGCTATACAAGAAAGATTGAAAACGAATGATTTTTTACATAAAAATCACATTACTAAGTTAACTAAAATTTTCAATTCCAACCCATACACAAAATCATACAAAAGTTTATATCAGCGAGTCCAATTTGAAAACTTCAAACTCACTGAAAAACTGGAAAAATGACTATTCTCTAAAATTGTTGGACTAGCCAAGCTTTAAAAAAGTATTTGATGCTTAACATATGCAATTGTGAATTCGTTGAATCCAATACTTAACTACAAAAAGAGAAAATTCACCATAATTTTAGGGGTACCCAAAGTTTTTGAAAAATTGTTGAATGCCCGCGCATACTGAATTGGGAAATTCATTTTAACAAACCATATAACACCTTTCTAAAATGTGTGATAAGGATAATTAATCAAAATTTTGGAAGTAGCCAAAGTTATTAAAAAATTGTGAAATGCTGCACATACAGGATTGGGAAATTCATATTAACCCGTCCAATACCAAGAGACCCGAATTTTGACTTATTTTTCCACGCGGTATTTCTTTATAAAACCATTGTCCAATTAAGAGGTTCCGTCACGCAGGCTAGCCACTCGTGCAAGCGCGTAGTCGACGTCTTCATCGATTACTATAGATATAATTACTTAAAAACTAAGTGTGATCAATAAAAATATAAAAAAATAATTACAGACATGTAAACAAACATGACGGCCCACCTCGCGACGACGGAGTGCTTCGCACGACGCCCGTTTTTTTTTCATCGACAATTTTCTTTCGATTTTCACTGGTTTCCCATATTAATAGACATATCACTAGAAAGTAGAGATTTAGATCTCCAAAACCGTATATGTCTTGCTTGGGAAAACTTGAGTATTTATGACTAATGAGATGCTAAAAAAAATTTTTGTTTCTCCTTGTCATAAGAGCTATGTTATTCTGCTGCATAGCAAGTCAACTTTGGATTGAAATATCTCCGGATTTTGCCTGGCTACCCATATTAATAAGCATACCAATGGAATCGTTATGATCAAAATTATAAGAAAATCATATTCGCATATCGGAAAACTACCACGACGGAACCTCCTTAATGTGAAAATATTAAATCTTATGGGATTCTTATTGCTATTTTCAAATCTGGCGTCAAGTTTACGATTTATGCAACCGTTCTAAAAATACATTTATTAAAATAAAAAAAAACGTGGTTTTGGAACATTTGTCAAAATGATCGTACTTTTTCCCATGATTACGCATTCGGATCGGGATAAACTTTGTAGCTGATTCAACGATTATCGGCTAAAAAAGAGATACGGTACATGTTATAATACTTTTGTACTTTTTTACTCGGTAAGAATGGACTCTACAAAAAATGTTATAGAACAAACAGTACTTAGAATTGATCAAAGAATACGCGTAATTTTTTCAGAATTTTTCGGATGATTTTGGAAATTTTTACAAAATTGCCACATCCAAAAATATCCAAAATCATCCAAAAAAATGTGAAAAAATTCACGCGTGTTTCTTTATGAATTCTAAGCAATTTTTGTTTCATAACATTTTTTCGTTAAGTCCATTGTTAGTAGGTAAAAAAATCTCAAAGCATTATAACTTTTTCCGTATCGTCTTTTAGCCGATAATTGTAGAATCAGCTGTTTTGGTGGCTGCCAGCATTTTGTATAGGCCTGTATGCCACCAAATCCAGAGTTTAATCCCGATCCGAATGCGCACTCGTGGTGAAAAATACGATTATTTTAAAGACAAATGTTCAAAAACCACATTTTTTTTGTTTTAACGAATGTATTTTTTAAACGTTTGCATATTCGTAATTCTGGCGCCAGAATTGAAAAGAGCGATATAAATCCATAACATATGGTATTTTCACATTAATTTGACAATGGTTTCATAAAAAAATAACGCGTGGAAAAATAAGTCAAAATTCGGGTCTCTTGGTATTGGACGGGTTAAAAACCATTGAACTTCCTACTTAAATGTGCGAGAGGGATAATTCGTAAAAATTGTGGGAGTAGACAACTTTATAGAAAATTTTATCAATGATTAGCATTTTAATTAGAACATTCATTTTAACAAATGATTAAATTCAATTTTTCAACTTATAAAAGGAAAAATTGGTCAAAATTGTGGCAATAGTCAAAGTTATTGAAAAATTTTATCTCATTTTTCGCTACATAAATATGTCCGAAAATTACGGTCATGTTAAAAGATTTTTAGAAAGAGTCGTACGTAGAAGACTGTCAATCGTTATTGCATTTCTCACTCAATAGATAGAAAAGAAATCTTGCAATGATTTTCGACACTGCAGACATTTTCAAAAAAATTATAGGTTTTACTATTTCATAAAAATTTAAGAAAATTCACAATGATTGTGTGAACAGAAATCAAAAGTTTATTGTAATAAATACAATGTATCTAGAAGTGTGAAATAAGCATAGGACAATTTATTATAATTTCTGAAAATTTGTGTGAAAGGTGAAATCAGCCAAAAATGTAAAAGTAGAACAGTTGATGGAAAATTGTTAGATGCTGGATATATAAGATTGGAAAAATATTCAGAATTTTGGAGATAATAAGAATTTTAAGAAAATTGTCTAATGTCCGAGTTCATAAATATGATAGGAAAAATTTGCCATAACGGTCAATTTCAGTAACCATTTCTAAAAAGTCATCGCATAATATAGCATATTAATAAAATTTTGCTACGATTTTATTATTTAACCCATTAACGCCCAGAGGACGCAATTTTAACATTCAACTTTGCGCTGTCACCATCTTAATCGATACGAGAAAAATTATGGAAACCATCTATACTTATTGGTTTTAAGGGTGTTCTCCTTATAAAGATTTCATGTAGGATCCGCGAAATTTCTACTGGAATCCTATAGGACGCCTGTAGGAATTTCGCGGGATCCTACAGGAAATTTTTATAAGAGTCTTTTTAAAAGTGGTGTTAAAATTGCGTAAATTAACAGTTTATAACAAAAAATTGCTAATTTACAAAAAATAACATGTTTTTGAAAAAATTTTGTTTTCATTTCAATTTTTAAACCACTTATTATTGTTAAATGGTGGTAAAATATATGTAAAACATGACCTCGCGGTCTCTACTTTGAGAAACCACGATGATAAAAACGAAAGATAAAAGATATTTTTTCTTAACATCGCCAAAATGATTGAAACATTTTATCTAAAGAAAAATAGGGATTTTAGAAAAAAGATAACAGGACAAAAAAGTCTTAAAGTTAATCAAAAAAGTGCTTGAATTTTTTCAGAATTTTTGGAAGTGACTTTCGGGGAACCAGATTTCCTGTATTTTCCATAAATCGGAAAATTGTCTAGGAAAATTCTGAAAAAATTGGAGGGTGTTCCTTGAACAATTCGAATACCATTTTGTTATATAAACTTCTTTACTAAACTCAATAGTTCATGAGATAAATAGTAAAAAATTTGAAAGTCAATTTTTTCATTCGAACCGCTATTTTATTAAGAAAAAATATTGTTTGACACAAGTCACCGTGGTTTTTCAAAGTAGAGACCACGAGGTCATTCTACATATACACCCCCATACAACAAAAATAAGTGGTTTGAAAATTGAAATGAAAACAAACTTTCTCCTAGAAAACACGTTATTTTTTGTAAATTTGCAATTTTTTGTTAAAAATTGTTAATTTACGCAATTTTAAACACCACTATTAAAAAGAACACCCTCAAAGCCAATAAGTATAGTGGTTTTCATAATTTTTCTCTTATCAATTGAGACATGGTAGGAGCACTAAGTTGAATGTCAAAATTGCGTCCTCTGCGCGTTAATGGGTTAAATATACTATTGAGTTTTTTTATACATATTTTCTTTTTGCTCATTTTTAATTTTCATCTCATCTATATTTTTAAATTGGGGGGTTGGCGAGCGGAGCGAGCAGGGGGCGAAGCCCCCCTAGTATATATATATATTACATCCTCGTACTGCTGCTATTGCTCTGGCTTTTTCATTTTAAAGCGCTCAGTGAAACCATATGCACCCTTCGCAGAGATGTACGGAGAGAGAAGAAAAAGGGCTCGCTGCTCACTTTTGCCTTTAATTTATTTCACTTTAAAAGTCGCGACTGAGAGAGAGAGACGCGCGACGACCCCTTTCGTATTATTATACGCGCTCCGTGCTGCTGTGTGCAAGGGTGACGGCTGAGCGTCACATGTGAAATCTGTTATTATAATAATACGCTTCATTTGAATTTATGTATTATATATGTGTCGGATGGATTATTAAAAAAAAAATAAAAATTCCCGACACTTCACAGTACGATGTGTTCCAACATTTTTCAACGCTGACCAATCGCCATCGAGAATTTTCGTGTATACGTGTTAGAATGTCTCTTATTTCTTAAATTGTGTTTTTGTATCTCCCTCCCTCTCGCCTCCCCCCTCCCTTCTGAATCACATCTATTCTACTAAAAAATTTAAAATCAGGTTTAAAAGTAAAAAATTGAACGAACCTTTGACTGCAACCGCAAATATTATATAAATCTCGATTCATTTTATTTTATTATTTATTATTTTATTAATTTATTATCATGTATGATTTATCGATATTTTCACAGCATTCAATTGGTATATGGCAGCGTGTCAACTCCATGAAACATCCTTATGCCCAGCACCGGAAGAATTTTCTGGAAAATTTCTCGCGCATGATTCACAAAATCCTGTCTAGACTTGTGGGAGAGATCCAAAAATTGGCATGAGCATATGAACTTTACGTTGTCAGAGTATGTGATCGGATTTTCCTCCTCTCCATTTTGTAACCAGATCAGGCACCAGAGCGACAGATCCGGACGTAACATCACATCTAACGTTTTTATCCGTCAACTCTTTGTCATCGCACAAAGATTCTTTAATTTCCATCTTCGCGAACACTTTCTACTTAACGAACAATTTCTTGACTTTCGTGTCAGGACGTGACTTTTCTTCATGAAATTATACCGCTGTCTCTATTCGCACAACAGATCTAGTTACTTTCCATAACCCCCAAAAAAGCAGCCACCACACCTGCAATGAAGCATACCTAAATTGTTTTACAGAAATTTTGATGATTAACTCATCATACGGACTCATCGACGACGATTATCCTGTTGTCATTGCTGCGATAGTGGACGGCAATAGCATAATCGAAATTGTTCCCTCTGACATATTAACCCAAGAAATTGAGGTACTATATTCGTGGTTCATCGATTGCCTAATAAAACATGACCCTGGCTTTCGTATCCGACAAGGTCATGGTACTACGAAAATTCATCAAGCTAAAGCTTAAACTTGACACATACATATGTACATTTCATGTGTTGCAAGCATTCAAGCGTACAGTAATCATGGATAATACGTCGATTTCCAAACAAGAGAAAGAACTGGTTCTAGAATTCTTAACCAAACTAATTTATACAGCTATGAGGATTCATACACTTCCATCTATCAAAAATTTATCGACGTTGCACCTTCGTCGCTGATTGAGTATTTTAATAAAAATTTGCATCCTATCAAGCGCAAGTGGATATATTCATGAAGTGCTGACAAGTAATTAGCAAAATAAAAACCCTTCAGTTGAGGAACAAATGTCCATAAAAAAACTATCATCTTTTAAAATACTATTTTAACAAGACCCTTTAGGAGACCACACGTAAAAATCACAATTGAATAGCCAGTTGCATACATTAATATTTGTCACTGTGTATAATACTTATGACTTTTTTGTAAATCAACAACTCCATTTTCAAGTTTCAATTACCAAACTTCAAACTTATTATTATTACTATCGATTACTGCTTTACTTTTGCAACTAAATGTACACTTAAATTCTAATATTTTAGTCTCAAATCATTCGATATACATTATTCCATCTGTTCTTACTACTAGCGTCACAGTTTATCAATTTACAAGGGTTTACGTCAATTTCGTAAACAAGCAATTATTTATCGATCAATTTTGTAACAGAGAGCAATTATGTCACCGTGGACTTAACTTTTCTTTACGATAATTTTGTAGATATAATGACGCGATCAGATCCTATCTAGGTATTTCAACTAATTAAAGATAATTTTTCATCAAGTGTTTTACATTATATATAGATAATAGCTTATCGAGCTCATATTCAAAATATTTTCAAAGCACCAAATAATTCGCATTATGTCAACACGTATATCGTTCTATGATATCGCACCAACGACTGATCAATCTAATCAATCGACAAAAACAAAAAAAATTATTTCACGAGCAGATATTTATCTGGAATCAAAATTCGTCGACAGTAAAAAGAACAGAAAGAAATAAAAAACGCACGTAGGCATTATAATATACTTTGACACACACGTGTGGCCCTTTGCAGTCTAGTACACGATGTATGATTTAGTGGATCGCAGCAATATACGAAGCGCGGTGCGCGCGTATAAAGAGCGTCGATGTAAGAAAAAGTATTAAAATTGAAAAATCTCACTTCGAGCTCTTCCGACACATACTTTCATACACATAATATATACCTATAATATCGCGGTAGTGGCCGGCAGCTGTCCCATTCTCGGCACCCTTTTATTTTTTTTTCCAAGTTTAAAAAAAAGAAGGAATTTATATAGCTAGTCCGAAGATTGGGGGCGCGTTTTAAACTGTAATATTGCGCTCAATCAAATATATTAAAAGCGATTAATCAGACTACGAAAATCAACGCGCGTGCACCGGCTATTTCGCTTTTGACTATAATGTATAAAGTGTATGAATTTACTACAAAATATGGAACGATCGGCGCGCGAAGCCGGTATTATACAACGTCCCTCGCAACCATATCACGGGCTCGATGGTCACAAATTGTCGATATTGATAAGAAAGTTGCAAAGAACGAGAGTCAAGTGTAACGTCGATAACATGTATAGAAAAGTCAGTGCTACAATTGCCGGGGTTATTCATACATCGTCGCGGCTGCCGGGCTCGGTTGTTGCTTTATTTGTCGTTGTTCCGATAATTGGCAACAAGGAATGCCGCCACCGCCACCGCCGCCTGCGCCGGCCGCCCGCGCGTGCTTTCAAGAGAGGCGACATCGGGTCGCGGCGTATATGCAAGCATATAGCTTTCTTATATGGGCTACTGCTACTGCCGCAATGCACTTGCCTCTCGTATGTGTACATATATAATACGTAACGAGATAATTAATGATTTACATGAGAGGAGAGCAGCAGCAGTTGTGTGTTCTGCTGCTGCTGCTGCAGTCGACGTCGTCGTCGTCGGTGCATGGCAAGAGTCCCTTTGTCCCATCCAGAAGGCATACAGCAACCAGCCAACCTCGCCGCAGAGTCTTCGTCGTCGTCGTCGTCGTCTGGCCTATTGTTCTCTTTATTCAAAAGGGGACAAGCCGAGCTTATCGGGACATCGAGCTCTAATTTTCTACGGATTTTTTCTTCATTTTTTCTTCTTCTTCTTCAAGCGAACAGGTTTACGAGTAGCAGCAGAGGGCATGATCGCAGAGAGAGAGAGAGAGAGAGAGAGAGAGAGAGAGAGAGAGAGAGAGAGAGAGAGAGAGAGAGAGAGAGAGAGAAGCAGCCGCGATGCAGTTACTGATCTCTATACAGACACATCTATAGCGCAAGGTATAAAATACATGACGCTCGATTCAGCGTCCATCGGAGCTTGATTTAAAAGTATATAGCGCACACGTACACACGACTGCCGCCGACCGCAAATACATTCGAATAAACATAGCAACTTGTCAAAAGGCTAATTAGCTCGCACCCGCTTACGAGCAATCCATCTCGCGATGTAGAGACGGAGAGAGAGAGAGAGTCACATGCACAAATGTACCCTCTTGTCTCTCTGCCTGTCTTTCTCTATCCGTTAGCGTTTTGCCTCCGGGCAAAAAGTCGCAAGTTCCTCGATGCGTGCGCCCATAAACAACTCTCGGCTGCCTATATTATATGAAATATACACCGACTCTTTACTTTCAGGCCGAAGAAACAATTCCTCTTACTCTTATTCCTGTAAATATCTCTCTCGCAAGTTTGTATATGTTTGTGTCTGTGTGCACGCGCGCAGGAGCAGCAGTAGCAGCGAGCAACGGTGCTCCGCGACGATCCGCTAACGAGCGCTTATATAAGAGAGAAGAGAGAACCGAACGCGTGGACCACACACGGACACGTTACGCTGCACACGTCTATAGATATATACGTACGACAATTTGATTCTATCTCATATATATACAAGCGACTTTGCTATTACACACAGACACACACCGATACGGCACTCGGGGGGCTGCGGTGAGTGCAGTGCGCGCCGGTGCGCACTTCGCGAGCTTTGGCCTCGTTTTTCACGACGCAACCAGCAGCAGCAGCAATGATGTCCTTATACACGTACGTCCCAAGCAGCTGTATTTTATACATAAAATCCGATAACTGATTATCGATCGGCTCACGACTACGATTTCATCGTAATTAGCTATTTACCCTCAAATTTACAGTAAAAATAGATTCACTTTTCATTGTTAGCGACGATGAACACGTGTAATTTTTAGTTTTTTATTGTTGTTTTTTTTTGGATTGTACACACAGTGAGACGCAAAAGATAAACGTAATGGTGAGAAAAAAATTTGCTGTTGTTGATTTGGTTTTCGTATCGACGGTGGGTCGACTCGATGAGCAAGCCACAGACAAGTTGGTATTAATTAGTATTATCCCTACCGAAAATACTCATATGGAATAACATGTAGAAAAAGATATGTTATCACATATGAATAACCATATGTAAATCAATATGGGTTCCTACGTGGATTCCCATATACGAGACCATGTGGCAGTTTGATCGGGGATCCCATGTGGAAAACCATATGAAATGCGATATATAATCATTACTGACTGTATTCTTAATTAAGTTAATACTTGATACGAGTGTTTGTTTTGCTATTAAATTTAAAGTTATTTTTTATTATTACAAAAGATATTTGAAGTAATAATAATAGGTTGAAAAAAGTGAAAATTCGAATTTTATAAGTATTTGGTATTTTATTTCATTAAAACAATAGTATTGTCAATAAAATTGATATAGTAAGCGTTCACAATACTTAATAATTCACATTATTAGGCATTGTGGATATATGCTGAGTCGTTTATTTCTATATGTACAGCTATTTTATCTATTTCACAAGTTCTTATAGCAGTTACAGAATTGTTTACACAATTTATTTTATGCATAAAATTACTTAATTTTTCACAAGTTTTTACTATTTGGCAAATAAAATCTCTTTTTTCGATGAAATATCTACAGCAAAGTACAATATTTTGATATATCGCCCATCTCGCAATCGCGAATAACAATTATTTGAACGCTTACACACAACATTCCCAGAAACAAATAAGCAATCATTTTTTTGCTCTTAAATATAAATAACTCCTTAAATAGTTTACCGATCTTATACATTAAATATATAAACTTCAATTGTTTCTTCCAGCTCTCTCGAAAGTTTGATTGCGTATGTCTTTAATTTTATCGCCAACGTGCTTATTCAAGTTTTTCAGATATATATTTATATTGGCTCTATAAGCAGGTTTTTCATTGATGAAATCTACATACAGCACTGAAAAGTTCATAAAATTTGTCAATTATTTAGGAATATTTCAAGGTATATAAAATATTTTGCTTTCCTTACTTCTCAGTACATTATATTTTCTTGGTGTCAATTGTCTTCTTGGGCTCCTTCCAGGCAAGACTTTAATTTTTAATTTCGACGGCTTAAAGGAGCGGTTCATCAAAACAGTTTTGCCCCAAAGAAGTTGTGCCAGGTCTCGAGCCAAATTATAAGGAGTTCTATGACTTTTTAAATATCTCCATAGCTGATGAGTCACAGCTTTACCTTCGCCTAAATAAATCTGAAAATTCAGTTTATGAAATATTATTATATTAGAAAAATTTAGTTGTTTATTGGTGACACAACGCTCTACAAAAGACACTATCGTAGAACCTTCTTTTTGCTCATCAATGAAAATGCGCCTATGTTAATTTGATACTTTCTGCTACCTGCTATACGTGGCCAAATATGTCGTTTTCACAGTGAGGCGGGTTAAATAAATAAGAGACCTTATTTGTTTGCCTTCAGGTAAGTCAGTAAATTGATGTAACAGTAGTGGTGACTGTGAAAACAACCTATACATAGACAAATCAACGTCGTCGTTGTTCTATGACGCAGGTCCTTTTCGGCCTTATCGAGCTTAGAAGAGAGTAAAAGAAAGAGAGAGAGACATTTAAAAGCGCTCTCGGTCTTTTCTCGAAGACCACGATGATGATGATGATTTATTTTTTTTCTCTCTCCAGCGTTTATAAAATAATATTTTTGTTGACAATAATCGCTGCTGATATATAAACACACATGCGATTTTAACGGAATTATTGCAAATAGATAAATTTCCACGCTCTCGAGTCACCGTGTGTATGTATGCGTATAGTAAATAATGTGTCATAATAGTATGCACAAAACGAAAATCCCGATGATAGCCGGTAATCAATGTTTACATGACTGTTTTGTTGGAAAGTTATTGAATACCGATGTACCACGCGTGTGTATATTTGTGTGTGGAGGTAATTTTTTTCTCGATATCTCTATTACATGATTGCGAGCTGTCCGCGGCTTGTTTACAAACACACACGTATACCACTCGAGCAATAAAAAATCTAGCGGATCGATAGGTGAAAAAATTGTTACGACAAAAATTAAAGAGCTTTTCGGCTATATTCGAAAAATACTTGAAGTCACATTATAAAAGTTTACACTCCGAAACGTGAGTCCGTTCCACGCACGTTTTTACGTTGTTATTATTATAAACGCACGTCGTTCAGATTCTCTCTCGCTCTCTCTCTCCGGGGGGAAATTTCACATTTCACACAACCCGAGAGCCCGAACTCGCATCATCGCTCGTTTTTCACATCATATATATATTATTATACAAAAAAAAAAGAGAAAAAGAGACCTTCCAACAGAGCCTCAGCGCGCACAACACACACAGACAGGCTCTGAAAATAGTAGGGATCCTCCGTTGAAAAGAGGAAGTACTACTACTAGTACGACTATATAATTTCCCGTGATAGTTGATTTGTCTATGGATTTGGCTACGTATAGCAGGTAGCAGAAAGTATCAAACTAACATATGAAACTTGAAGGCGCATTTTGATTGATGAGCAAGAAGAAGGTTCTATATTAGTATTTGGAACCTAACTCATTTTTTCTAATTATGTGAAGAGAAAATAAAGGTTTCTTACATATTCCACATCATCCAGTTCAAAAAGATAAGTGTTTTTCCCAGCAGGATCAACATTTATGCCACCTTCTTCTGGAACAAGAATAGGGTTTGAAAGATCAACTTCTAAAGGGTTCTCTATTCCTGAAAGTTAGAAATCATTAATGAAAAATCAATGAATAATTTAATATAAATAATGCAAATAAAATACAAACTGTGTCTGGGACGAAGTACAGGTTCAATTTCGGGTAAAACCACATTGTAAGCATCTTGAGCAAAATTATTTAGCTCCTGACCTCGTGGGATTTGATCATCAAGAATATTTTGATGCTGACGAGTCTGCCGTTGTCCATCCATACCATTTTGATTCTGAGCTGGTGGAACTTCATCATCAAGTATTTTGATGCTGACGAGTCTGCTGTTCTTTATCCATACCATTTTGATTCTGAGCTGGTGGAACTTCATCATCAAGAATATTTTGATGCTGACGAGTCTGCTGTTCTTTATCCCATACCATTTTGATTCTGAGCTGGTGGAACTATTTCTAGAAACATATTAATAAAGAGCGGCTTACATAAGAACTATTAAAGAAACATTATTTGATTGACAACCAATATCTGCTTACCAGTAGCTGGTTTACGTAAGTTTCTATCTTTGGCTTCATTTGGATTTGAAACTGTTGGGTTTTCACTTTCCCATTCAGCTAAAAGATCCGCAAATGAATTATTATCTTCTGGAGACGTTGAATTCATACTTGGATTATTATAAGTTATTTTTTCTGAATCATTTTTACTTAAAAAATCATTATCTTTACTGGTAGCTGTAGGAATTCCATTTTTAGCTGAAAGATTTAGAATTTCACTGTTTTTGCCTACAGTCGCTAGGCTTACACTTGAATTATTATTAGCTATACTTCCTGTCAAACATTATTTGTAAGATAAATAAAAGCATTGCAATATAAATAACAATAAAAATCGATATAAATTTTAACGTACCATCTACACTAGATTCACTGTCATAGTTCAATCTCCTAGAACATCTTTTCTTGGTGACAGGTGACAACAATGCATCTGATGACTTTGAAGACTCTTTATCGTTCAATGCAGTCATTTTTACAGAATCACTCAAATCTAGATTAATAACATGAAATTTTAATTAATAAATGTGCTGTAAAAGTACAGAGTGATATGAGTATTTTTGGTGTAGTACAAATTTTAATATTGAAATATAAATTAAAATGAAACATTGAAAAAGTCCTCATTTAAATTAGCTCAACTCACCCAATGCTTTATGTGAAATTATAAAATTATCTTCATCTGAATCCTCATCCATTGATACATCAGAGTCTATCAATCTTTTTCGATTGTTAATAACATTTTCTTTCTTATATTTTTCAAACAATTTTTTATTAACTGCTTCGTTCACCACCTCAATCTTCTTCACGCGTAATTGCTTTAAATGGTGTAACAATTTTATTAATTGTAACTTTATGTTTTATAAAAAAAATACAATACCCTTTTATTTTTTTCTATCGATTCCGAAATTTGACTACTGCTGCTTTCTTCATCAGAATATCTCTCTAATTCACTGGCATGTAATTCCGGAAACGGATCTTTCGATTTAGATAAGGCTCGAAATTCTTTGTTACCACCTTTAATAGATATACACGTATGAGACGAAAACCTCGTCAAGATACAAAAAATAAATTTATATGAACTTCTTACGTGCTATGCCACCAATTTGAACACCTAATTTTATTCCTTCTTTGTTCTTGGCATCTTTCCACAACGCTTTATATAACTTAGTTTTATCAAAACCATTTTTGTCAAACGTTTCCTGATCAAAATCGACCATATCAGTAATAGGGATGACGGTGATATATTTGTCACAAGCAAATTTCACTTTCACGTGTGTTATTTGAGACATTTTTAAATAAAAATTATGAAATTGAGAAGAAATAATAACACCGTTCGTAATGGAAAAACAACGAAAACTGTATCCGCAGTGTACCGCGATAGTAGTTTGTTACGCACTCGATCTCTGCACTGAAAGCAGTTTTAGGCGGCAGCGCCGTGAAACCCCCGAGCAAAGCAGCCTGACACAGCCTTGACGCTGCGTCGTGAATTCGCAGTGCTGCGCCGTGAATTCACAGCAATACGCCGTGAGCTCGAGTAGCACGCCATGAAATTTCACGGTCATACGCCGTGAGTCGTCTATACAGCACATCTCCGTGATACTCATGGCGTGGCGCTGCGCAACTGCTTTCAGTGTGTATGCTGAACGAGTCCGCGCAGGTACACAGTAAAAGCTAGTTAGACAACACACACACTGCTACTGTCCGTGCTGCGCGTATAATTCGTGTGGCTACATTACACATCTTGAGCTACCGACTGTGTAGCGCGAGTGTTTGCACATACTTCATCTACGCATCAGTGCCGTGGTTTGCGATCTCGCCTCACGTAACAGCAACTGTGTCAAAAGATTGAATGCTGTAAGGATTAAGTTGCATCTTTACACTAATAGCCCGCGATATTAAAGCATGCCATAAATGCACGTGTATGGCCGAAAAAATCCAATTGGACACATAAGTGCTTATAAAAAGTGTATGTTTATCATATCGCAATGGGTCGTGGTTATAAAGTTTTTTTAGAAACAGGCCGGCTTGCAGATGCATCAGAAAGTACGATTCGTCGATTGAGAAAAAGAAAAGCAACTACTCGTGTAAGTAAAAACTGTAAAAAATTTAATGAACATTTTAAACTTTTCTTGTGCAAAATTATTGACTTACAAGGAGACCACACGAGATGCGGGTCACTGAATGCCCTGAAAATTTTTTTGCTTCCTCATAGAGGAAGCTTTGTGACGGACAGATTTTCGACTTTCATAACTAGTAATCGTAGAGTACTTTTACATACATATTCTTAAACTAGATCGAATTGCTGACACATGTCTGTATGTGTGTGTGTGTGTGTGTGTGTGTGTGTGTGTGTGTGGTGTGTGTGTGTGTGTGTGTGTGTGTGCGTGTGTTGGGATGTGCGCAGTGATATCTCGATGACGGTAGTTCGTATCGTTACTGTAGATGTCTCATTTTATTCGTTTTGATGTAAGGAAGAAGCCAAAACATCATTTTTAGTTCTGCGTTAAGTATTTAAAAAGTTATGAGGGATTTTCGAAAAAAAATTTTTTTTTTTTAATTTTTTTTAGTTTTTCATATTTGTCCTAAAACAAACTGGTTTTTCTTTTAATAAAAGTAATACAAAACATCATTTTTAGTTCTGCGTTAAGTATTTAAAAAGTTATGAGGGATTTTCGAAAAAAAAATTTTTTTTTTTTTTTTAGTTTTGTCATATTTGTCCTAAAACAAACTGGTTTTTTTTAATAAAAGTAATACTTTTTTTAAGGAAGAACTTTTAATTTTTTATGTAAAGATTATGTTAAGACCGAAAAATTATCAAAAATCGAACGACCTTAACTCAAGGATTAAATACATATACATTGTAACAACTAATTACTGAAATAAGTGTTCGATAGAAATCGATATATAGTTTTAATTTTCTTCGTTTTGCAATAATTGTACAATCAGCTGTCGATTGTAACAGTATCAACAAACTTAGATTCGTGTTGTGTACAAGCGTATCTAGGTTTGAAAAAGTAAAACATTACCGATACCGCAAAAAGTTACAAGATTGTATTGTGAAAGTGGTCGGGCTGAACAGTTTCGAGCGACAAAGAGCTGACATTTGACGGGTTCGAGTGCATCGAGCGGGAAAGTTGTTGGATCAACGCGCTGACAACTAATCGAAACAATCCGATTGCGATTCGTGGAAGTCGTCAGGCAGGCAACGAAGGTCGACGGCTAAGGTCTTGGCCGTGCGTGCCTAGGAGAAGACGAACAAACGCTTCTTATTCAAAAAATGGAAAAAACAATTTTGGAGGCCGAAGAAAACATCGATGAATTATTCAAATTGGAGGTATATAATTAACGATATATAAATGAAATTCAACTGTAAGACAGCTGCAATTTGTATTCTAGAAAAAAAAACTATGGATTAAATGGCGCAAAATTAATAGAAAGAGATATCCAACTTCATGCAATCATAGAGATGATTGGGACGTGCCCGATGATCTTCGATGTGTTCGTTGTGGCGGACCATTTAATATGCCACCAAATTTTGAACTTTATTACTAATTTTGTACAATTAATATACATTTTTAATTTATATATATAAAATAATATGTTTTAATTATTAATAATGAGCATGTTCCTCGTCGATGACGAGCCATTTCGTTGCGGTAAGTAGTAGATTATATCTCTGCTCCGGCACGGCTCGGCAAACGTCCAGAATTGTCGTGTCCGAAGGTCCGATCGCGATCTCACCGGCTCTCTTGGTTTCTTCGGTGAATCTGTTGAAGTCGTCCGGTGCTTCCATCTCCCAATCGTCTTCGTGGCTGTGCTCGTTATGTTCGGAAACCGCATCGTCCTCGAAGCTCTCGTTATTGTCATATGATGCGGTTCTGAATACGATCGTTGTCTCCTTGTTCCACATCGATCGTGTCCTCAATCGTCAACGTGGTTGACTGTTGCGATCGCAGCAACGTCGCCTCAACGTTAGACTTTCCACTGGCCGAAAGCTCTGGACTCCCTCGAGACGCGACTGAACTAATAAGAGCTCGAGTGTGTGTACGTCGCAAGTTTGTATATATTTCGCATACATCGCAGCCAAATGAGTCGCTGTGTACTCCATGTATGTCAGGGCGAGCGAGCGCACGACTTTTCTGAAGACCACTTGACTCTTGGTCGAGAGGCTTGCAGGACGCCTGCTGTGCACGCGCGAGTACGCTCGCAGCCCACAAGCATATAATCAGATGTATGTGTATATAGCACGCGTGGCAAAGGTCCCGAAGCTTTATTGTGCGTACGCGTACGGCATGATACTGCGACGTCGTTGCTGCTGCTGCTGCAAACTCAAGAACGGCCTCGCGACTTTAAGATACGCCGTGGTTAGCACGGAATGAGCTTGCGACGAGGAGAGAAAAACAAACGTTTTTGGGCGATCTTTATCTTTCTTTTTTCGTCGCCGTCTTCGCGTATACACGCGACTGTAAAACGAGGACCGAGTTTTTATTTTCGCGCTGAATTATTTCCTCTTGTCGGCGCGGAGCTTTTTACCGTTACGAAAAAAAATTTTCTACGGCGCTCATTGCGTTATATTTTTGCGCAAACGAAACACGAAGATTGCGCACTGGATGCCTGCGAGCCCCGTAAGTTACACGTTTCTTATTATACGCGTAACATTGTTTTAATGTCGATGAAAATTACAACGTCGCGCTCGCAGAGATAAATATGCTCCAGAGCTTTATCTACACGGGCGAGCAGATCGCAGAGCTTCCAACTATTAAAATAAGACGCATATTTTTAACCTCGCATAATAATGCATCGAAATAGTAGCTATCGATAACAAAATTTTCCCGTCGTCGTAAGATCGCCCGCCGTACCGGGGCATACAGCTAGGTGTGTAGCTGCGTTAAGCGGCGCTGAGCAAGCTTCCGCGAGGCCAGGTGTAGTTTATGTGCGGTTATGCAGTATTCCTATACCATTGGGCTGCTACTACTATATACTGTAATGTATAATGTATATTACCGACGAGCGAGAAAATGGCGAGAAAAAGTCCGACGCTGCGATTGGCCAGTATCATGTGGCTCTGGGAGCCGGCCGAGGCCGAGGGCAGCCGAAGCACATAATCAAACGCTACACTTTCAAGTTTACGTATCAGCAATTATTCAATAATTGTAAGATAATGCAGTTTTGTTTTTTTTATCGATCTATCTACTTATGTATGAAAGATAAACATAGGCCATAAGTTGTAGTACGTAAACAAAATGAACATAAATACAATTTTCATTCGGCTTTTTTGTCTGCAAGGCTTATTTTTTTTTCGCCCATAAAAGGCTTGGATGAAGAGGCAGGCGACGCATTTTTTTTAAATTTTTTCGTTGGTGGTTCATTGGATGACTCGGTCTTTTCAATCTCGTCCAAAATCGCGCACATAGCATCTTCATCAGTGTCTTCGAACATAAGTCTATAACAAAAATAAATTAGAAAATATTCAGAAATATTTATAGGAAATTAATTATGGTATGGTTTTACCTTGGTTGTGTGGGAGTCCGTTTTTCCACTGTGGTAATGTGCATGCTGTTTAAAGCCTTGCAGTAATTTGCTTCATAAACAGTCACATATTGGAATATGTAAGCAGTGTTTATTTCCAACAAAATCAGCCGCATTGCCCCACATCGTTAAAATGATCTATAAATAATTTATATGTTAATAATAATATAAAGATTTTTTTTTATATTAGTATTTTACCTTGAAGTTGTTTCATCTATTAATTCTAACTCTCGTTTTCTAAATTGTTTTTTCCTTTTTTGAGAATAAAACGTTGTTATTGGTCCAATTTTTTGTACAGAAGCCGTAGTCGCTAATAAAGAAAATTTTGTATTAATTATAAATTTAAATTTGAGTATGTAAAAAAAGGTGTTAAAATTTTTTTTTTACAAATAATATGGTTTTTGGGTAATTGCGGGATTTCTGCTAATTCAAAAATTTTTATTTTCAATGGTTTGCAATTAATTTTGGCGAAAGATTTTTCTACTATTGTCTGGTTCGTTATATTTATTTCGACGTCATTATATAAATAATTAAAAATAGGATTTGGTTCCACAACTAAAAATTTTCGGAGGTTATATATTTCATTGATCTGTAAACAAAAAGAGAATTAATAAGTTGGAAATTATTATATGTAAATAAAAAATTTACCTTAATGACATTAAAAAACCGTTTGCAATTATTGTCGATAAAATTGCATTTTATGTGTCCCGTAGAGTTACTTGCAGTAATGAAAAACAGCTGTTTTCCGCTTTGTAAAGTTATTTTTTCTGACTTGAATATTACTTTCACAGTAATATTGCTGCATCTGGAAGTTTAAATATAAGCATGAGTTATAAGCATTAGTTATTGATTGAGAGAATCAATCAAATCAGAGTAAATGTTGAAAGGGGAGAAGGAGAGAAAAAACAACGATCGCGCTTTTTCATAAAAACCGATATTGTATTTCGCTCTAAACTTCCGAAAAGATAAAACTGATCGTGTCGATTTTTATAGGCGCGTCGCACAACTGCGACAAAAAGTGTCCCGGCGTCGATCAGGGGCACGAAAATGACTCGACCACGACCAAGTTCCCGCTTCGTTGCCCTTAGCAGATGTTCAACTTGAAAGAGTAGGACGTCGTCGAGTTTTTCAAGCCATGCCCTTCTAGGGAATCCTTGCAGCGATGTGGCTGTAACAGCAACGACGGCCGCTTCGATCGCGACACCACAGCTGGCACCAATAGAGCAGCGAGGCAACCGCTTGTCTGGATGCACCAGCCGGCGGTCTACCGATGGAAAACTATGGCCGTCGACGACACTCTGAACTGATGTTGGCGATCGCGAGGCCCGAGGCGGCACCGAGTCGAGTCGAGCTTTCCAAGCCATGCCCTTCTAGGAAATCCTCGCAACGATGTGACTATAACAGCAACGATTGCCGCCTCGATCGTGGTCCCGCAGATGGCACCGGTAAAGCAGCTGTTTGTGTCACCACCGATGGACGCTTAGAGAGTCGCTCCTCGAGTCCGCTCCGGGCCAAGCTCAGCCAAAACTTCCTTGAGATTCTCAATGCTGCTCTCGAGCTCGACAGCAACAGCGACCATAACAAAAGGACAATGACTACATTTGCTACACGACGCGTCACCCCCGTCGCGCTCCGATCGTTGCAACAGTTCGTATTCGAAATTTTTAACCCCATTATTAAACGTCTCTTCTTAGTTATATTAAAAATTTCTTTGGAATATCCGTGATATAAAGCGAGAAAGGTAATAAAAGAGAAAAGTATAGAAAGAAAGACAAAGAAAGTAAAAGAGTGAAAGAACAAAAAAGAGAAAAGTTAATTGCAATATACGAATAAAATAAATAATTTTTTTACTTCAAAGTATCATAAATTGTTAGATCACAAACTGGCTTTCCTTCTCCTTCTTTATCCATGGTCAACTTTTTACTTGATTTTTCAAGTTGCAAATTACGACTGCTTTCGCTTCGTTAATGAATTTATCGATGTGAAGTTATCTATGTGTAATTGTTTATACACGTCCTTTTGTAATTATACAACTAATTATCTCGAAAATAAATTATACAGTTTTGAGGTTTTGCGAGATTTGTCAATTAGTTTTCAAAAATATTTTTTTTTTACTTTTTTCTTTTTACTTTTTACACAATACTTTATTGTAAAGGATGTATAAATGATGTTATTAAATTGAACTTATACAGCACAAGTATTGTACGTAAATTAATTTTGAATAAACATTCAAAAATACACTAACGAATTGAACACTAATGAACTGCCGATCTAAATTATCACAAAATTAGATTAAAAAATATTATTTTAGTAGTACTTACTTTTTTTTTGACACATGTATTTGATGAAATATATGATTTGAGCGTAGAATTTAAGGTTTCAAAAAAATTATCGAGAGAACCGAATTATTGTTTTATCAATTATCGATGTTTGACGGTACATAAAACGCTCCGTGTATTTTTATGCAGTATAGTTTATGTACACGTTCAGGTTAATTATGAAGTTTTTTAATTACGTTGGATTCGTATTTTGGCTTGCCAGCATATAAAACGTGAGACAACAATTTCGAGTTCTAAAGAAAAAGAGAGTTCCTGGTGCTGCTGTTGTTACTGCTGAGGCTGCTGCTGTTATTATTGCTCCTGCCACTGTAACGGTGTTGTGTTCGTGACAAAGTTTGACCAGTCAACTTAAGAGACGCGCAGACTAGGTGCGTAATTTTATTAAGAAAATTTATTATTTTATTTATATGTACGTCGCTCGCAATCTTCGTGCTTGTGCAGAATACGTAGATTTAATTATCGTACGGGGAAAAATTAACATAAAGTAATATAATATCGAATATTCGCTTTTGAGCGCTATTGCTCATTTTTGCGCTACGAGCAACACCGCTGAATGCACACGTAGAGGAAAACAGATCTCTCGCGAATTCAGTGCAACGTGCAGTGGCAGTGCAGCGAGACTCGTGAGTGACTCGTCTTAAAGGTTTCGACAGTAGCCCAACTCACAGCTATATGCATATTCGTTGCATAGCACAATAGAAACGAAACACAGAAAAAAACCGACATAATATAAATTTTCATTCCGATTAATGATTATTTATCGATCTACTTTGCGTGCACGTACATGTGCGTAAATAATATATAAAATTGCTGGGCCGTGCCGGAGAATTATACTTATCGATCGAGTGACAATACAGCAAGCTTGACTCACGTCGTGATCATTCAATAGCATTCCATAGCTGTTGTTGTTTAATTGCTGTTGAAATGTAAAATTGAACGACATATCAAAAGCTCCCGGAGAGATTAGAAGCTTGACGCGACGTGTTTGAATTCATGTCTCTGTGGCGTTTATTGTGAATAACAGTCAGGCTTGATTTATGAAAGAAACATTTAGGAGAAAACTAACCACCATGTTCATCCATAACACCATCGCGCTGTTTGCGTATTATCTTGATTGTTTTCTGGAAGCCAGAAAGACTTTACACGCATGAATTCCGAAATGTTATCCAAGAACAATAAAATCCTCTTTTGGTTATGTATTGTATCAAAAATCCGAGCTTCTTCACTCGAGCGCTGTATCATGGAATTTGATCTGAGATAAAGTCACAGCGTAAACGTATTATAAAGAAAAATTAGATTTGACCCTAATAATAAAAAATTTTGAAAAATCTCAATAAACAAAAATTGTTAAGAAAGGCACTATGTGTTAATTTGCATTAGTCGATGTTACAACGAGGTAAATTGTAATTTCGAATAAAAAGTAGTTCAATTTTTAAAAACGCAGAACTAAAAATGATGTTTTGTATTACTTTTATTAAAAAAAAACAGTTTGTTTTCGGACAAATATGACAAAACTAAAAAAAAATTAAAAAAAAAAAAATTTTTTTTCGAAAATCCCTCATAAATTTATAAAATGATGTTATTTTGTTGTTAATGCTGCTAATCAGCCGCTTACGCTCATTAACGTAGGATCTGACGTACTTACATATGAACCTGGATGTGAATTGAATTTTCGTTTGACGCGCGCGATCGAGTCTTTACTTCTCAATATTCAAGAGGCGCACATTGGCTGATTTTTTTTGTTCGTGCAACGGGTTCGATCTATGTACATATACAGTTTTCTGTATACAGTACAGTAACTCATTTGCTCCTCTGAAAAATATACCATGCGTACAGTCATAGTTCAGCTATGTGAAATTGATATGAAGTCGTGGTCGCTGTTATTACGCTATACGTAAATATGTATATACAGCAATGTTATATACATCCAGGTGCATTAATTACAGTACAGATGACAACTGTCACGGTGCATAGGGAGCCGCTGCAATAGAGAAGAGTAATTTTCTCGTCCTTTTCCACGCGCGCCCTTTTCCACATTTAGCAGTATATAACGTTAAATACGGCCCCGATGCGTATGTACTTGATAAGATTAATGGGTGTTTCCATTCTCTTCTCTCTCTCTCTCTCTCTCCTTCTTTTTTTTCTGGGATTTTTTGTTGTATGTTACGGGCTACGACGGCGACGCCCGCGTAGAGGCCTCTTAAAAACCAATGAAATTCAATTCACGCGTTGTCAATTGTCAAATATATTGTATATGAGCAATTCTGTATGAAAATCTTTAAAATTAAAATCGGAATTGAAATATTTACCACTTGATTAATGATAGATGTGGATAATTGTTCATTAAGGTTTCAAAAAGTTGACTTTTTATTCTACACATTTTTTCCTAAAGTTACAGAGGCATATAATGCAAAATCATTTAATTATTTAATTTTTTCATTTTTCATAATATCACATCAATGAGAAATGATGATTTGTTTATACTTTATTTAAATCGATAACTTCGAAAATTAATGGAACGGTTTGTAAATATTATATATTACGAGACTTAAATTTATTCTACATAAAAAAATTGGTTAAGGATATAACAAAGCTGTAACATCGTTCTGTTGTCTCCGTCGCGCGTATGATACGATAATAGCTTTTCTTCTCAGCACGACCTATTGATTTTTGTTTTTCACCATATCATGAGTAAACATGGCTTCAAATACTGGACTTGCACTAGCCAATATGAGACTCTATGAGCTGGGATTTCCTTTCCGTATTTAGTTCGCAGCAAAACATCACTGAATTTTTTATCAAGAAACATCCTCTCTGTTCGAGAATGCTATCGCTAGAGAACGTCGGCTCAGCGACTCGCACGCGCGGTAAAAGCAGTAGAGTTTTCGAGATATAAGTACTAGCTCGACTCTCGTTAAATTATGTTCCCTGGCAGATGCTAGCGGTATGTGTAAGTGCACTTGAGTTTCGCGGTCGGAGAGAAATTTCTCTCCGCATCAGATGCACTTCCTGCATCACAATTATTTATCAAGAAACATCCTCTCAAAATTTCGGTACCAATTCTTTATTCATATTTTCACACTAAATCAATGTTAATTTGCAATGAATTTTTTTAGAAGTAACGTGTTCAATTTGATTTGGGCACATATTGAGAATTGCTTTTTCACTATTAGATACAAAAGTACATAATACATCATTTGATGCAGTATCGAAAATGTCGCTACTTTATAATATTATTTTTCGTACATCCCTAGATCGATCGATGAGTCTTGTTCTATATAACGTAAAAATAAACGCCATACATAAGCACACGTACAATTTGGCTCAATTTCGTTCTTAGTTGGATTAGGATCTTTTGCGCATTTGCACAGTTCCAATTGAAATATTCCATCATCATTAGAAAAATCGAATGTGTCAGATAACACCACTTCATATTTTTGTAACATTATTAAACACTTAGAAATCTCCCACGTGCAAACTTTGCCCCCTTCATTGATTTGCAAATCGCCGATTACCTCGGATGACATATTACACTTCGGGAACAATTCTTTATAGAATTGACACTGGAGTCGTTTGTGGGGCTCGAGAAGTAGTTCAATGACAGCGCGATGACCACGCTTATATGTATAGTCGTGTGCACATATGTGAGTAAAGCTCAGAGCTACTTTAATCACTCGACGGAACAAGCCCGATGCGCGCTCTGAGTGAGTTGTTGTTTTCCACCCACAACCAGCTCACTCCACGACACCTTCTAAAAGACAGCGAGAGAGGGTGAGATAGTGTTATGCAGCCGATCGATCGGTCACGTTGAGCGAATCTCTATACTCCTAACATAAATGTGTGCAGATTCAAGGATAATGACACATTATTAAAATTCACATGGGGAAACGGGTCTAAGCAACTTGGCTCTGGTGCTGCGAATTTGTTCATATCAATTTATTATGCATTTATAAATATAGTGAAGAATCGCCGTTCAATGATATCAATTAGCCAAATGTAACATCATTAGCCAAGTGAAACCTTAAGTCATAATATGACGATAAGCACATAACGTATTGAACTCGATACATCTTTTTCATTTTCTATACGCGTAGATTAGTGTGTATAGCTTGGCAGTCAATTTTAAAGTCAATAGTCAACGAGAGAAGTGCGCCCCTGCGAAGATTACGAGCTTTCTTCACAAATCCCGCGCACGAAGTACACTTTTCCGTATTGGTAATTTCGTAGAGCTCTACAACGTTTCAGTTTTTCAATTTTTTTCCTTCTCTCTCTTCCCCTCTTTCTATCGGCGCTGCGCCACATATTACCGAGGAAAAATATAGAGGCTGTGAAGTGACACTAGTTCGAGTCCCCCTCGGGTGCTTAACAAAAAAAAAAGAAGAAAAAACCGCTTCGTGTTAATCATTCGACGTATACGCTACTGAGAAAATTTGATTCTCTCCCTCGCACGCGCGTCGTCGGCGTTGCGAAAATCCCTTTGAATTATTATTAACTTGCCAATAGCAGTAGCAGATACTGCGCGTTGGTACAGGCGGCGGCATTTAAATTTTTACCTTATCGACGCGCACCGTGATTATATATTTGTCGATGTTTTTTTTCATCTTTAATTGGATGTTACGACCGCGGATGCGTAACACCGTGCGTACGATTCCTGTAGAGACGATGCAAAATAAAATGAAAACAACAATGTTTGGGTTAATTCACGCCCAAGAGCGCGTGAAAAACAAATTTTTCATTCCATTCCAGCAGCAGAAATTGCATCGACGTTTACAAAATCGATATAAGTTCAAATAGAATAACTTCTCTGTACTTCAGAAATATTCAATCATTAAGTTTTAACAAACAGTTTAGAAATGAAGGACTTTTGCTTTTTGAATTTGTATTATAAAATATAATTTATTTAAAGCAATCCCTATCTCTAACTACTACAGCAAACGTACAAAAATATTATAATAAGATTGTTTTTTTCTCAGAAAACTTTAATTTAAATGTATATTTTTTTTTATTTTAATTTTTCAGTTCCTTATATTTTCTTTTTATTATTAGGTTTCAAGAAAACTTAACAATACGGTTCCAGTGGGGTACAAACTTTTTCACTTATCATAAATTTCCAAATCAATACAACTTTGAGAAAAAATATAATATATATATCGAATAATATATAGAAAAAATATATATAAAACAAAAATAACAGTCAATATATTTACACCACACAAAAACTCAAACTTAACAAGTTTCGTTATCAAAAACCATTACTATATTTTATCATTATAATGGTAAACAAAAAAAAATTAATCAGAAAAAAAAAACAACGATTACGAATGCAAAAAAAACGTAAAGATGTTGTATACTCTGCAAAAGAAAAACTTAAGAATATTGTGTACAAACAAAAACAAAAAAATAATGTTGAATACAAAAAAAAATTAAATAAACATAAACTTGCCAAAATTCAAGAAAAGAGAAAATCAAACTCATACAGAAAAAATCAAAATAAAGCTAATTCAGAACGTCAACGAAAATCAAGACAAAACGATCTACAAAATGAAATAATAAAAAAACAAAACAAAAATGCGAACCCAAAAAATGCGCTTAGACGACAATTACAAACAAAATGAAAACGAATTAAACATTAATAGGAATAGAGAAATGCGACAAAACCCTGAATACAGAGACAATGAAAATGAAAAGAATATGACACGAAATACACAAATGCGCTTAGACGACAATTATAAACAAAATGAAAACGAATTAAACATTGGTAGGAATAGGGAAATGCGACAAAATCCTGAATACAGAGACAATGAAAATGAAAAGAATATGACACGAAATACACAAATGCGCTTAGACGACAATTACAAACAAAATGAAAACGAATTAAACATTGGTAGAAATAAAAAAAAGAAAGATACCTGAATACAGAGAAAATGAAAATGAAAAGAATATGGTACGAACTAAACAAATGCGCCTAGACGACAATTACAAACAAAATGAAAACGAATTAAACATTGGTAGAAATAGAGAAATGCGACAAAATCCTGAATACAGAGAAAATGAAAATGAAAAGAATATGACACGAAATACACAAATGCGCTTAGACGACAATTACAAACAAAATGAAAACGAATTAAACATTGGTAGAAATAGAGAAATGCGACAAAATCCTGAATACAGAGAAAATGAAAATGAAAAGAATATGGCACGAAATACACAAATGCGCTTAGACGACAATTACAAACAAAATGAAAACGAATTAAACATTAATAGGAATAGAGAAATGCGACAAAATCCTGAATACAGAGACAATGAAAATGAAAAGAATATGGCACGAAATACACAAATGCGCTTAGACGACAATTACAAACAAAATGAGAACGAATTAAACATTGGTAGAAATAAAGAAATGCGACAAAATCCTGAATACAAAGAAAATGAAAATGAAAAGAATATGGCACGAAATACACAAATACGCTTAGACGACAATTACAAACAAAATGAGAACGAATTAAACATTGGTAGAAATAAAGAAATACGACAAAACCCTGAATACAGAGAAAAGGAAAATGAAAAGAATATGGCACGAAATAGACAAATGCGCTTAGATCCAGCATATCATATTAATGAATTATCTAAAAATGCATGTAGGTTACAATTATTACGAGATGATCCTATATATTGCTTATATTATAATAATAATGAAAAATTCAGAAAAAAAAAAATAAGACTGGATGAGTTATTTAATTACCGAGACATTTATTACAATGAAATTAAAACAAAAATTACAAAACAAAAAAATTGTACTTCACTGAAATTAATTATGTCCTTTCTAAATCAAAGAAGTGAAGGCCCAGATATTGTTTGTTTGTGTTGCAATATATTTTTTAAAAAATCTTTAGTTAAATTTGATAAAAAAAAGTATTAAAATCTTTAAAGAAAAATGATTTGAATGAAAACTTTTTAGACATTATTATTAATAATAATTCAGAATATTTGTTGTACATGTAATAATTATATTTAAAGGTAAAATTCCACAAATGACAGAAACAGAAAATTTAAAATTTCCTAGTATTCCCGATTTTATTTCAAATTTAACACCAATAGAAGAACGAATGGTTTCACCATACATTCCATTTATGCAAATAAAAGCTCTGCAACCGTATGCTTTAAATTCACAATTATCATTATTAGGTAGCATTGTTAACATAGCTACTGATGTAAATGAAATGGTTAATGAACTACCAAGAAAATTTAATGAATTATCGGTGGTACAAATTAAATTAAAACGTCATGTTGAACATCAATCCAACTATATGTATGAAACAATTAAACCTAGCAATGTATGCAAAGCCCTAAAATTTTTAAAAGATACACCTTTGTACAAGGAAAATAATATTGAAATAAATACTGATTTTTTTACACACTATGAAGAGAATAATGAAAACATGAATTTTATTGTTGAAGAACAAGATTTGCAAAAATCACAAATACACCTGGAGAGAATATTGTTAAAAAAATTAATGAATTCAACAGAAATGAAAACGAATTAGTTGATACTTATGAATTGAATGACGAAGTTTTATTAATTGATAATAATGAATTTTCAAACAACACACAAAATTCAATTGTTATAGCTCCTGGGCAAAATAAACAACCACTACCCTGGCATAAATTAAAAAATTATGACGAATTATGTTTCCCGAAAATTTTTGGTGGATATCATTTTGATAAACAAAACATTCTTACATATTCTGAGCGAGTACTATCAGAAATTAGACGAAAAGATAGAAGATCATGCGTACCAACTAGGTTATTATTTATGGCTAAACAAAAATTAGAAAAATCAGTTTACTCAAATATGAACATATGTTTAAGAAAAATATATAAAAATGATAATTTAAAAGCAGAAAATGCGTTAAACACAAAAACTTTACATGATATTTACCGTTTAGATGAAGGTTACAAATTTCTAAAACAAGTACGTTCTTCTCCTTCTTATTGGCAAGAAAAAAAAAAGCATTTATTTTCCATGATAAAACAATTAGGTTTTCCCACATTATTCATAACTTTATCAGCATCAGAAACAAAAAATTTTGATTTACTAAAAATTTTATATAATCTTAAATATGGAAAAAACCTTACCAAACAAGAATTAATTGACTTACATCCAAATATTAAAACTCAATTAATTAGAGATGACCCGGTAACATGTGTACGCTATCTAAATGAACGATTTTCTCAAATAATTAAATTGTTAACGAACAAAAATGGAATTTTCGGACAATATTATGTAACCGATTATTTTGTAAGATGCGAATTTCAACAAAGAGGATCAGTTCATCAACACGCTGTTTTATATTGTAATAATGTACCCCAGTACGATGAAACAAATATAGAATCAGAATTAAAATTATTACAATTTATAGATTCGTTTATAACTTGTGAATACGATCCTAAAAATCCATATATGATGTTTCAAAGACACAAACATACTCATAGTTGCTATAAAGGAAAAAAAAAGACGAAAAAATGTCGTTTCGATTACCCGAGATATGTCATGCGAAAAACTTGTATATTAAAACCACTTAATGATGAAGAATTAACAGGAAATGAAAATATTCATATTCTAAAAATAAAAGATATGATGCTAAAATTTTTCAATGAAAATATAATGATGAACTATGATGATATATTGCATAATTTAGAAATTACAGAATATGAATATATACAGGCTATACGATCAACTCTAAAAAATAAAAAATTATTTTATAAAAGAACCTCTTTGGAAGTTGCAATTAATCCCTATAATCCAACAATTTTGAAACTACTTGAATCAAACATGGATTTACAAGGAATACTTGATGCATATGCAGCAGCTTTTTATATGGTAAATTATGTTACAAAAATTGATTGTGGTTTAAGTAAATTATTAAAAGAGGCAAGTGAAGATATAGTCGATGGAAATACAAATATTCAGCAAAGATTTTCAAAAATAGCTAATATTTTCATTAATGGAAGTGTTATGTCTACACAAGAAGCTGCTTATCATACTTTATCTCTTCCACTATGCTATTCATCTAGATCATCAATATATATTAATACTGCACCAAAAAATGATCGAACACGTATACTAAAAAATAAAAAAGATTTACAAAAATTACCACCAAATTCCAAAAATATTTATAAAAGCAACATATTCGAAAAATATGAAAAAAGAAAAAATTGTTTAGAAGATATGTGTTTATCTGATTTTGCTTGTAAGTTTAGTGACATAAATAAACTTATTAAAAAAGATGAAGATACCTTTGATGATAACGACAATCTAATAAGCAGACATAAAGACAAAATTCTTAGATGTCACAATTATAAATTAGATATAGATCCAACAAACTATTACAGAGAAAATTTATTATTATTTTTTCCATTCAGAAATGAAAATGTTGAAATTGAAAACCAAAACTACAAACAATTATTTACAAAAAATATAAATACAATTATACAAAATAAAACAAAATTCTACAAAATAGATGAAACAGAAATACAAAATGCTTTACAAAATATAGAATTGCAAGAAAATGAGGACGAAATTAATCCAACTAGTAATCATGAAAACATTGATATTTTGCAACAAATTGGAAACGAAAAAACAAATAAAAAAATTTATAAATTACTTTTTCCTAAAATAATTACTAAAAAAGAAATTTTTGATCAAATGAATGTATTAAATAACAAACAAAAAGAAATTATAATGCACATATTACACTGTTTCAAAACTCAAAAACTTCCTTTACGCATATTTATTAATGGATCTGCTGGTGTGGGTAAAAGTACTGTGATTAATACTTTATATTACTTACTATTCAGTTTAATGAAATACCTGGCGAAAACACTGAAAACAATAAAATTTTATTATGTGCACCATCAGGTAAAGCGGCCTATTTAATTGGTGGTGTCACATGTCATCATGCTTTTGCATTACCAATTAATCAATGTGGACAACCTATGAAAGCATTATCAGAAGACATAGCTAGCACTATACGATGTAACTTTCAATTTATAAAATTAATTATAATTGACGAAATATCAATGGTTGGTAGCAATATGTTTCATAAAATCGATACACGATTGAGACAAATTTTTGGAATAAACAAAAGTTTTGGAGGAATATCTATCATAACCGTTGGAGATTTACATCAACTTCCACCCGTTCTAGATAAACCAATTTATAAACATCCTTCAAATTCTTCATTAGCTATGTTAAGTCCATATACATTATGGGACGAATTTAATATGTTTACATTAACACAAATAATGAGGCAACAAAATGATATTCCTTTTATTAATGTATTAAACAATATAGCCAAAGGAACAACAAATGAAAATGATTGTAAATTAATTAATACACGAACAACACTTGAAACCAATATACCAACAGATGCAATTAGATTATATTCACAAAATAAATTTGTTGATGAATATAATACAAAAAAAATTATGAACACTCCAGGTAAATTAACCATATCTGTTTGTGATGATAAAATAATAGATCAAATACCGGAACTACAAAAACAAAAACTTCTTTCAAATATGAAAACAAAAAAACGACAAGAATGTGGAGGTTTGCATTATCAGTTACAATTAAAATTAGGAATTAAATATATGATTACTACGAACATCAATGTAGAAGATGGATTAGTTAATGGGGCTTATGGTACGTTAAAATGGATTGACTATGAAGATATCGCACCAAAAACATTATGGATTGATTTCGGAAAAAATAAAAAAATTGGAATGAAGGCGAAAAATGCTTACAAATTACCATACCCTAATATATCAGAGAAAAATTTAATTCCAATCCAAAAAACTAATATTATAAATAATTTAAAAACTGGTGTACAAATAACACGGTGTCAATTTCCACTAACTCCTGCTGAAGCAATAACAATTCATAAAAGTCAAGGAGAAACATATGACAAAGTTTGCTTAGATGTTACAAAATTAAATAACAAGTTTACAACAAATTCCTTACTATATGTAGCATTTAGTAGAGTAAGATGTTTAGAAAATTTATATTTAATAGGAGAATTTTGCGGAATGAAAAAACAAACTAATACAATCAATGAAATATTAGAAAACCTACATACAAATAAAACTTTACAATTATCATTAAAATTCGATTTAACTAAATCAACATTTTCAATAATTTATCACAATGTTCGATCACTGAAACAAAACTTTTCGTATATATATCATGACAAATGGTATTCACAAACAGATTTGGTGATTTTTTCTGAAACATATTCCAAAGCATATGACCAATACGATTTGAAAAATTATAAGTTAATTTATTGTTCAAATATTGATGATCATAAATCAAAAGGCATATCATGTTTTCTAAAAGAAGGTTTATATTGCCAAATTATAAATAAAAAAATTTTTACGAAACTTATCGACAATAAACGTAACCATGTAGAATTAATATTGTTAAAAATTGAAAAATATTACGTTATTACTGGTTATAAATCTCCATCAACATTAACAACAACGTTTATTGAAATTTTAAATACGTTCAATCTTGAAAAGATATGTTCTAATAATGTCATAATGGTAGGTGATTTTAATTTTGATTGCTTCAATGAAAAAAATAAATTAAATGATATTTTAATGCCATATTCGTTAAAACGAGGACTGAATGCCGGAATAACAACGACAGGATTTGATACACAAATTGATATAATATATTTATCAAAAAATATTAATAATTATGAAGCTGGAACATATGAGTCATTTTTCTCCGATCATAAACCAATTTATTTATGTATACAAGAAAATAATGACAAAACAAAAAAACAATTGGACATAACCAAAGATAACAATATACTTGAAATTCAAAGTACAAATAATATAAAAATTTACAAGTCACCTAAAATAACCAGTTCAATTCAATACCTACCAACCGGATTATTGAATACAGACAATGTTTCTTGTTATGCTAACGCTTCAATTCAACTTCTATTATCATCAACAAAACTCAAAAATATACTTGAATATAATTGTTTAGATAATAGTTTTTCTGACAATGACAAATATTTACAACAATTTTACAAACAATATCAAAAAAATAACGTATCATTAGACACTTTAGAATTTCGAAAAATTGCTAATTTACAATTCTTAGAAATTGAAGAACAAGATGCTTCAGAATTTTTAATTGAATTAATTCCAAAATTTTATTTATTACAAAATTTTTTTACAAATGCTATCAAATTCACTACAAAGTGTACATCCTGTACACATGAAAATCAAGAAATACAAAATTATAGTATAATTTCATTAGCAATTCCTTCAAATAATTTGAATAATATTTATACAATAAATGATTTAATACATTACAATTTTAATACTTGGGTACCAATTAACGGAAATTGCTCTTCTTGTGAATTACCGAATTTAGAACAAAAACAGGAATTAATATTAAAACAAAAAGAACTTTTATTATTAGATTTGAAAATTTTCAATCAAGTAAAAGATAAAATGACAAATCAATTTCAATTAGTAAAATTAAATCAGTTAAAAATAAAAAATTTACTATGTTCTACTTTAGACATAAATACAGAAAAATATACATTTAAGTCAGGAATTTTTCACCATGGCTCAACAATTAAAACCGGTCATTATACAAACATAGTCTATGACAATAAACGCTTAACAAAACTTGACGATAAAGAAATTAATAAAACTTTATGGCCTAAATATGCAAAAAATATTTATTTATTACTTTTTGAACATAAAAAAATAGATTAAATATTTAGTTATAAGTATATCGTATAATAATTATGTAATTTATGATAAATAAAATTTTTATACAATAACTGTATTTCTCCATTTTTTTTTCTAAACATTAAATAAAAAATATTTTTCAACTGACCAAGACATGGTTATTAAATGAAACTATAACTGTACCAGTTTTTTTATTATAAGTGAGAAAAAAACTAACAATGACTTTCCGGAAAAAATGTGTGAAATTTTTTCATACTTTCTTTTCAATTACAGTACCTTGAAATGAAGAAGCATCTTGCCAATATTTTGTTATTTTAGGAGAACGTGGGCAGAGTGAACTCTTGCACCAGTGGCCCTTCTAAACTCTATCATGATTCCCGCCGAGACTATCATTAGACATTACTGTCTGATGGAAATAAAGGATGTTTTAAAATCGAATTTGTTAATTTGTCGATTAAAATTATAATCAAGTGTGCTTCTGTTTGTCCCTGTATTGGGAACGTTACAGTATCGTTGTCATGCCATATCATCGTGAACACATGATACGATAAAACGATTAGCGAAGGTCAAAATTAAAAAAAAAAATTTTAATGAGTTTCATCTTTTTTTTCGATCTTTAAAAAATGTTTTTTTCGGGAAAATTTTTTTTTCTTTCTTTTTCGTATCGTTTGGTTGAAAAATAATTTATGATTGAAACTGTTTTGTGAACAAATTAGAAAAGATGATATTAATATTTCCAAATTATTTTCAAGTTAAAAAAAAAAGTATGAGGAAGCTACTTGCCAATACATTGGCAGCGGTTTTTGTCTACTGGCAGCTAATAATGAACCCCTGTATGCTTAGTTTTATCCATTTAATAAATTTTCATTAGAATTAATAATATCATCCCTAAAATTCAGTTCCAGAGCCTATTGGATAAAACTAAGCATACAGGGTATTACAACTATAAGATCAAACAGCTAAGTAGTTTTTCTTTTTTATAATAGAATGCTGTCAATGTAATCCAAGATTTTGCACTGCAAGCGTTTGGAGACTTGTCCGCTGCCAATAATAACATTGAAAAAAAAATACACACAATCAGCCCAATTGATCAAGAAACAATTATAAAAAATTTTAATTCAGAAGCTAACATTCAGCAGGAGTCTGAGCTGTTTTGTGAAAATCACTCATCAAATTTACCTAAAAACCAAGTGCATGAGGATATCATCGACTTTCAAAAACTAGCTGAAATCCAAGAAGGAACTGAAAATTGCTTTGGCAAATCAACTGACACTTCATTAACGACAGATAATGTACAATGCTTGAGCTTATATTCATAAAAATAGATTAGTGTTTTTTCATATGAAATATCTAAAATTGTTTAATTTATAGGTTGTCATGAACAAAGATGAGTCGACTCAATACGACACTGAATTATTAGCTGAATTACTTGACTTCAATGAAGAAATAATTGATCACAACAACGTATTACTGCGCCCTAAAGATTTTGATGGATTACTAAAACATCCATCCCTCTTTGATCTCATTCAGACACCAGTCAACACATGCCCTGGAGAGGTGCTGCTTATGCTTCTAAAATATTCCTTAAGTTGTAAGTTACCCTTATCGAAAATTCAGAGTTTATTTGAGATGGTTAATAGAATGTTCGTAAGCAATATTTTTTTTGATTCAATGTATTATTTTGAAAAAATTTTCAACTCTAAGAGAGGAAATGAGTATCATGGAATATGTCCTAATTGCGGTATTTACATTGGTAAAATAGATAATTTCGACTCGAATGTGATGTGTGAATGTGGAGAAAAAATAGATTTATCCAAACCCTCCGGGGAAAATGTTTTTGTTATAATTGACCCATCAGAAAATATTCAAACACTTCTAACAAATAATGAAAGTGATTACGACTTTATTATGAATGAAAGAAAATATGATGGGTCAATTAAGGATATATACGATGGTAAATGTTACCGAAAATTTAGACAAAAATTGAAAATGAATGGTAAAAATTTGTATTTGACTGCTATTATGAATACCGATGGAGCTCCACGTTTTGAAAGCTCACAATATTCCATCTGGCCCGTATACTTACAAATTAATGAGTTTCCTAGGGGTCACAATATTATTACTCTTTCTATGTGGTTCGGTTTATCTAAGCCACCAATGGTAGCCTATTTAGAACCAATAACGGATTATATTAATAAATTGTCAAATGGTATACCTTGCATTTTCAAAAATGAAAAAGTAGAAATTCCGTTATTTGTTACATCGATAGTAGTCGATGCAGTTGCGCGAGCGCCGATGCAAGGCTTAAAACAGTTCAATGGTAATTTCGGTTGTAGTTGGTGTTTAAATCCCGGAGAAAGATTTTTCAATTGCGTCAGATACCTTCATCAATCTGAACCTTCTGAATTGAGAACCACTGAAAATGTGATCAATCATATAGAGAATGCAATGAATGGTCGTTCGCGTATGGAATGTTGTGGTGTTAGGTATGTATCACCTCTTATAAATTTGAAAGGCTTAGATTTTATAAATGGATTTTGTCCTGACTACATGCACTGCTACCTTTTAGGGGTAGCTAAGCAGATTACCGAATATTTCTTAGGTACAATGTCAAAAGACAGAATTAGTGCATTAAACTCGATGTTAGAAAAGATAAAGTTCCTCACAAACTCTCGCGTTTGACAAGATCTTTGAGTGTCAGAGGGAAGTGGAAAGCGCGAGAGTGGGAAAATTTTATCTTATATTATAGTTTACCTCTTTACAAACATATTACTTTGCCTAAGAAATATTTTGAATATTGGTCCCTATTTGTCAACAGTCTGTATATGTTATTGAGTGATAATATTACATATTGTAATTTAGATTCAGCAGATGAAATGCTGCATGAATTTGTAAAACAAACTGAAGACCATTTTCATGAAAGGGCTATGACGTACAATGTGCACCAATTATTACATCTTTCTACGAGTGTCATGAATTGGGGCCCTCTCTTCGCACATTCTTGTTTCGATTTTGAATCGGCTAACCATGAAATGTTAACAGCAATTCATAGTGCTAATGGAGTCAATTTACAAATTACACGATATTTAAAAATACAACGTTCTACCATGTTACTAGAAAATGTAATATATCCAATTGCTTCTCCCGTAGTAAAAGATTTTTGCGTAAAAACATCAATGACAAGGAATAAAAATACTTTGAAAATTACCGATGTAACTTATTTGGGATCGGGTTTAATTGTACCGCACAATTTGAGCACTTTTTTTCAGTTGCCAATAGAAACGAGTTTCTTATATTTAAGAGCGATAAAAAATGATTGTTTATTTGTTTCTGGGAATGTTGTGTGTAAGCGTTCAAATAATTGTTATTCGCGATTGCGAGATGGGCGATATATCAAAATATTGTACTTTGCTGTAGATATTTCATCGAAAAAAGAGATTGTTATTTGCCAAATAGTAAAAACTTGTGAAAAATTAAGTAATTTTATGCATAAAATAAATTGTGTAAACAATTCTGTAACTGCTATAAGAACTTGTGAAATAGATAAAATAGCTGTACATATAGAAATAAACGACTCAGCATATATTCCACAATGCCTAATAATGTGAATTATTAAGTATTGTGAACGCTTACTATATCAATTTTATTGACAATACTATTGTTTTAATGAAATAAAATACCAAATACTTATAAAATTCGAATTTTCACTTTTTTCAACCTATTATTATTACTTCAAATATCTTTTGTAATAATAAAAATAACTTTAAATTTAATAGCAAAACAAACACTCGTATCAAGTATTAACTTAATTAAGAATACAGTCAGTAATGATTATATATCGCATTTCATATGGTTTTCCACATGGGATCCCCGATCAAACTGCCACATGGTCTCGTATATGGGAATCCACGTAGGAACCCATATTGATTTACATATGGTTATTCATATGTGATAACATATCTTTTTCTACATGTTATTCCATATGAGTATTTTCGGTAGGGATACGTAGGGTAAAATGAGCAGCGGATCTCAATCGTATCAAATTTTTTGTCCAGATGAACGATATTTCCGGATTCGATGATATGCTTCGTGTATTATTTTTTCGTAAAGTTCGCAGTCGATGGTAAAGGAGGAAGGAATAGCCGGGAAACATAAATAGTTGACGGCTCACCTCGCTAATACACGACCGAAGAGTTTACTCGCTTGTCGAAGCAAAATTCTTCGAAAGGCAATTGTTTACAAGTTACATTCGTGAAAGACTATCGATTTTTACCTAAAATCAAGGTATGTTCTCATGCTGTGGGTACCACTCGTGTTAATTTGGTTACTGATCGAAGCAATTAAAATGAGGTTTATCGTAGAATTCCCAGCGAACCGCTTAATGAATTTACTCCAAATTTTATACACTTCTTCAGTACATAAATAAGCATGGTCACAACCACTATCTAAGTGATTTTATATGGTTCTTTGTACTAAAATAGTGAAATAGCACTTTATAATGCTCCAATCACTTAGATAGTGGTTGTGGCCATGCTTATTTATGTACTGAAGAAGTGTATAAAATTTTGAGTAAATTCATTAAGAGTTTGCTAGGAATTCTGCGACAAACCTCATTTTAATTGCTTCGATCAGTAACCAAATTAACATGAGTGGTACCTACACCATGAGCACATACCTTTAATATGAGGATGGAAACATATTTTCAAAGGTATAAACGACCACCAGTATTATTGCTGTGAGCCTATGATTACAAAATTTCATTTGTCAGCAATTTAAGGAATACATAGCTTTAAGCTGTTAGCCCTTAATTCATGTTACTGCCCGAACACTCAATTGACTAGCGTGTTACCCGCAACAAACTCCTTAAGCAAATTTTGCACAAATTATGTTTTATAATAATAATGATCAGCTTTTTAAAAATATTTTCATAAAAGTATGAACTCATAATTATTTTAATTCTATTATAACGTCCTTTCCATTCACAGTTTCATTTCAATACCACCACACGGGGCCAGCTATTGCGCTTCAGATGTTTCGGAGCGAATCCTACCCAAAATTGAGCTGCGTTAAAATTTCATTAGATTTCGAATGATATAATAAATTTATGCTTTTTTGAAAATTGTTACCGCAGCTATACCGAGTCACACGACGCAAACGGTATGGCGCGTACTTCAAAATTCAATTCATACATTACGTTTTGCTTTAATAAACCGACCTTTAAATGTAATTTTGCATTGTTTCATTGGACCTACTGATTTATTTACATTGAACTTTGATTAAAATTGACGGAAAAACTTTAAACTAGATTTTCCTGGGTAAAGCGGAAAATTTTGGAAAATCTGAGCTCACCATCGGAAAGCTGAGGCAATTTCCTATCGAAATGATGCGTTACTTTTTTCTTCTAGGTGCATTCAGGTACTTTTACAGCGAGTTACAAATTAAGCGATTCGACTAAATAATGCCGCGCCATGCGACACTCGGATATTTGACGTGAAATGTTGTTTATCAACACTTTTTTATCAACTTTTTAATAGGATTAAAATTTCTAAATTCATATTTAGGTATGTACTTTCAATTAAAAATGATAAATGTACAAAATTCATTGTGTAACATTTATTATTTTATACATTTATCGAATTTCCCATGTTATTTCGTCAAAATTGCCCTGATACGCTAGTACAGAATTTCGCCGCTACGCGGCGTGACGGTATCGTTCAGTCCTCAATAAACATGAGCACAGCTGTAGCAGACGCTGCTGTCTGCAGTGTGCCGCGCAATGCACCGCGGCGCATCGCAGCGCAAGTATAGAGCGCTGAAATGCAGAACACCTTAGGTCGCTACAGTCTCCTTCACTTCGAATATTTTCTCAGTGTACAACGTGAAAATTTACAGTGAAATCATACGATGAATCAAGAGATGGCAAGCCGCAGTGACGTAATCAGGTTCGACTCTTTTTGTACTATTGGAAAATGTGTGGTAGAAATTTTTATGCCAAGATGGCGGGCATTAACACAGACTCTTGTGGGAACCGAGCAATAAATAAATGTTTCAAAATCAATGAGAAATTATTTAAGGTATCTGATGTGGTCAGGATCATCTTTATTTAAATATGTTTTTGTAGAAAAATTTTTGTTGAAAATCTTCTATCCCTTCACTTGCAAATAGTTAATTAACACGTTTTGACCCTATATTTGACGTTAATTCGGCTGCTACGACTCTCCATAACCTCACTTTAGACAGTCGCAGCAGCCGAATTAAGGCTATTCGAACGACAAATCTAATGACTTTTGAAATCAGTTGTATGAAGTCGTTAAGATAAGAAAAAAAGCTAATTTAACAAGTACAATCCACCGAGGATGATTACATAGAAAAAACTAATTTTCGGGCGTATTAAAACAATTTAAATATGATCTATTAAATAAAAGTTCACTTATAGTCGCCGTCTGATGTACTGTCAAATCATAAACATGAGTCGCGTATGTTTCATCTAGAATTATAATACCTAACGATACACTAACTCTAGTTCCATACTTTATTAATTAAGAACTTAAAAATGTCATTTAATTTCCATTTTTGAAAAGGTAGTCTGTGAAGGTGAAAAAATCATTTTTTGCAAAGCAGACATAATATTTATAATAAGAGGCATATTAGCATCTTTCAAAAAACTTTGTGAAAAATATGTGTTGCCCTAAAATACTCAAAAATAGTTAAAAATGCTGTAGTCGTACTGGTGGGTATAGAATTTATTCATGCTACCTGTCGAAATATTCTGAGTCAACGAGTAATCAATTACATGTACTAGGTCCATTTTGTTCTTTAGGTAAATTTATCAATTGGCAACTTATTGCTATATAAGAATGCAACCTTGTCTTACTACATGTGTGAATACTTTTGTACTAATTATTATTGATTTTTTTATTATTGTCAATAATAAATAGTACGAAAGCATGTATATATATAGAGAGAGACAACACTGAATGCTTATACCAAGAAGTTGTCAATTAATAAATTTATCTGACGAATAAAATTAACACATAATTGATTAATCGTTGACTCAGAATTTTTTGACAGGTAGCATGAATGAATTTTTAACTCTCCAGTACAATACTTTAATTATCTTTGAGTATCTGAGGGCAACAAACCTTTACAAATGATGTTTGAAAGAGGCTATTATGTCTGCGTTCCAAAAAATAATTGTTTTCACCTTCCCAACCTGCTTTGTCAAAAATTCAAATTGAATGAATTTAAACCCTTTTTTGAGTCCTCAAATAAGTATTACTTAAGGATATAAAATAGCCAGGGTCGGCACACCAGAAACAAATTGGGTGTTCTAGCAACAAATCTTTTTAAATGGTTTTTTAAAGAGACTATTATGTCTGCTTTTCAAAGAATAATTGTTTTTAACAATACAGCCTACTTTTTCAACAATTGAAATTGATTCAATATAAATCCTTTTTGAGTCCTTAAATAAGTATTACTCGAGGATATCAACAAACCAGCGCCGGCCCCGCCGCCTTCGGCGGCATAGACCGCTCGTTGGCAACAAATTGTGCATTTTGGCACAAATAATAACATTATTTATAATATTATATATTTACAAACACAGCGGTCGTATGCACAAGGCTATAGGAAAGTGGGGTTAAAAAAACCCTAGATTACTAGATCTGTCGTACGAATAGTACTACCCTTAAAATAAAGATGATCTTGACCACATCAGATACATGAAAAAAATTCTCATTGATTTTTAAACATTTATTTATTAAGAACCTGCGTTAATGCCCAATCTCATTCTGCAATCTTGAAATAAAAATTTATACCACATATTTCCCAATAGCCGTGATATTTTTTCGTGTTATCATTTCATTAAGCTCGATTAAATTATTCAGGGTGAAGAAAGAGCCAAATGACACTGGGTCGAACGCAGGTGACGATTATGTTTTAGATTCTGTAGAATTTATCAAAACCGAAAAAGTTGAAACATTGCCATTTTATGAATTATCGGTGAGTTTAATGACTGTAATTATATTGATTCTCTTTCGAAAACTCTAACGCAATTTTGATTTTAGACAAAACACGCAAATGAGGCTGTAGCATTACAGGAAATCTTAGAAGATAAAATATTCATCGATTTTGAAAGTAAGGATGTTAAACCTGATCTGAATTCTTTATCTGCAATCATCTGCAAATCTGAATGCCTCAATTTTCATTCTATTAAGAAAGAAGAAAATGACAATCAAATCAACAACAAGCGTGCAAAAAGTCTTATCATTTCGATAAAAAAAAGATTCAATTATGATTATAATTGTCAAGTAACGTTAAATTCCCATCACAAAGCTGGTGAATTTAAGGAGTCGAAAATGGTTGAAAAATATAATGGAAAAGAATTGTATAAGTCAAAATCGTTCGAACAAAAGAGTAGTCTCCATACTGATAAAGTAGTACATATTAGTTCAAAATCCTTCGAGTGTGACATTTGTCACAAATCATTTAGAAACAAGAAAAACCTCAAAACTCACACAAAAGTACACAATCGGAGCAAACCCTTCCAATGTGACATTTGTCAGAAATCATTTTCCCGACAAAATCATCTCATTCGACACGTGAATGTAGTACATGATCGTAAAAAACCTTTTGAATGCGACATTTGTCATAAATCATTTGGACTAAAATCTACTCTCGATGCTCACATTAATATAGTGCATAATCGTAGCAAACCCTTCAAATGTGAGATTTGTCAAAAGTCCTATGGACGTAAGGATACCCTCAAATTTCACACAATGACGGTACATGATCGTAGAAAATCCTTCGAATGTGATATTTGTCACAAATTATTTGGATACAAGGGTGACCTCAAAACTCACATAAATGTAATACATAATGGTATCAAACCTTTTGAATGTAAAATTTGTCACAAATCATTTGAATTTCAGAATAAACTTAAAAGGCATTTTAGTGCTGTACATGATCGAAACAGACCCTATGAATGTGAAATTTGTCGAAAATCTTTTGGATTTAAACATAACCTGACTCAACACATAAAAGGAGTTCATGCTCGCAGTGAATCCTTTGACTGTGGTATTTGTCATAAATCATTCAAATCAAAATATACTCTTAAAAATCACACGAATGCAGTACATAATAGTCATAAGTAATTTGTATACCAGCTGTATTTATCTAAAGGGACACATCAATTCTTCAAATCCGACTTTCAGACAAAACTCGTATAAAAATATTTCAAAATCGTAGCCAATCGTTCAATAAAAGAGATTTGTGTTAAGAAATTTGGTCATAATATAAATTTTTGTTAAAACATAAGTTTCGTTATTCATAAACTTTTATCATAAATATGCTTTAATTTAAAAAACAATAAAGTTATTTTCAATTTTACCGTTTATATTTTCCAAAGTACTTTTAATCTTTAATACGATTGAAAATTCTTGAAACAGGGTTTTCGAATCTAGGTGCATGCCTAAACTTTGCATCCTGACCTTCATTACTGATTTTCTTAAATAACAACAATTTAAAAGCATCAATCGTCAATCCAAAAAGCTCTTTAAGAAATGACAATTTAAATCACCAAATTTTAGCCAAGAAGACAATTTTACGAAATAAAGAGTCTCTCGAAATCGTAAAAAATCACAGCTACGGTTACTGCTGTGGCTGCTTCTGTGTACGCTCGTGTTCATATATATGTATGCAACCGAGACTATGTGCGTGCTTGTATCGATTTCCCATACTGATTGGCGCATTGAAGCATCTTCTAATTAATTTAGTACTGCGCGCTTATTGAGCGTCACGAGCGGCTGATTGCCGATTGTAAAATATGTCATTATATAAAGGTTTTCTAGAATTGATATAAAAGTTTTCAAGTAAATAAATTGGACTTACCCCGTTCTAGTCGAGATGAAGATTCAATGTGACCAAAATGAAAAAAAAAAAGAAGAGTAAATTTAATGAAAAAAGTATTATATAAGTATCTGTTGATTCGAATTCTATATGTCATGAGCAACGTATGGATAAATAGGACTCACCGAAGTCTCGTTGACGCTTTTGATGTAATCACGATAGGTTCCCGCTATCAGCTTGATGATGTTTTCGTCGCCGTGCTTGGCACCCCAGTGCAGAGCCGTCTGAAAAGCAAAAAAAAGTAAGTAAAAATGAATCATCAATCAATAAAAAAGTATCAATTTCAAGCATGCTTGCTACGTAATATGTTCGCGAAATCACGGAAATCAACATCGCAGCCGTCGACTATATTTATTGGCAGTGACTCTAGAATCAATGCACAGTCATATCACAACAACAGGGATGGTTTACGCAAGCGTAATCTTGCAAATATAGGTACCACGCGTTCTTCTTCCTCGATGCTTTATACGTACGGGGCAAATTGATTACGAGCTAAAACTTCTTCGTATAGACTTGCGCGGGTACACAAGGATCGCACGCATATACAATCCTTTTTACAAAGCCCATAATTAATTCATAAAAGTCACAATTCTTCGTTTTCCTCATCTGTGTTTATATACGAGTGCGCTTTTATGCGGTTGGTGTGGTATACGCACACGCGTGTGGTGCTCGCAACGCCTGCAATAACCATTAAACATCATTACCCCTTGCGCGAGAACAACGAACACAATGCGCGCGTGTGCCTGTGTATTAAGCGAAAGAGCATAAAGAAGATGACCCGTAGCACCGCGACTTGGTAAAAAGAAAGCGCATATACGTCTGCGTATACGGTACGTAACAAAACAAGAAGAGCTGGAAAGAAATCCCTCCACTAAATAAAAGCTCGGGTCCGAGCGCGCGCGCTACAAGGAAACAAAAAATTAGAAAGAGAAAAAGTACGCGACGCCCGGTAAACACGCGAGAAAATGTCATTCCTGGTAAGGGGTTATACCACGTACGATACAACATGCCATTGCGTTGGCTACGTTAGGGAGAGAGAGAGAGAGAACGAGAGAAGCCAAGCAGTGGTCAGGGTGTACGTGTACGTTTTATAATATGGATAAATCATAAAGCAGACCGACGCGGGCGCAAGTCTGGCATACGCCAATGTACGTAGCAGTAGCAGTAGTTGTAGTATATGCTAATGACACATTCTGTGTTTCTGTCGAGACGCTGTTGCCGCTGCTGCTTTAACTCGTAGCTTCGCTGCAGCTTCTTCGTTGCTCTTTTTCCGTATGCGGGCGAAATTTTCCTTCTCGCGCGTATTATTATTGTATGCGTTGCGTAAAGCTCCAAAACACATACTCTCGGCGCGCGAAGAAGAGGAAGTAAAAAAAGCTTCTCGGACGCGTGTATGATACGCGCGCGCGATTCTTTTTTCGACGAGCTGCTGCTTTTCGCGGATAGCGAAGCTGATATATATTTTTAGTTTTTTTTTTCATTCCTTTTTTTTTGCTCGCGATACGAGCGTTGGTGTAGCGAGCTCGTAACGTATATAGGTATATAATATAAACACATAACACAGCGAGCCTTGCAAAGAGAGCGTGTGTGTGCCTCCGCTGCTGCTGCTGCTGCTGCCGCCGTTGTAGCTTCTAATTAGTACGCGAACTTTAACTCGGAGTTGCAGCTAGAGAACGAGAGAAATAAGCTAATACGTATACTACGCAATAACAATGAAAATTAAGACATGCACGTTGGAGCGTACTGCGTATGTGTGTGTGTACTCGCCGACACGACTCCACCTCGTGTATATAGAATTGAATTGTTTTAAATTCTTATCTATTCGCCCGTTACAATATTGTTTTACTTCTTGTGTTAATTTTTTTTTTGTGTACATGCATACGCAACGATGCAGCTTTCTATTATTGAATCTGTGTACTTTGGTACGCGCATAACACGTGTTCCAATTAAAAAGAAATGATGCTACACGGCGCCCGGCGCGTTGCATTATTTAATCGACAGAGAGAGAGAGAGAGAGAGAGAGAGAAAAAAAGCATAATATATTATTCGTTAACAAGGCTTGCATCTATATAGACACTTGTACGTCAACGTTGGGGAATTTTCAGCTGCCGCTGCTGCAGTCTGCCCGTTTTCCCGTCGATTAAAGAGCGAGCTGTGGCACGAGCGAGAGAGAGAGAGAGCAGGCGCGCGCGCGTATAACGCGAAAGCCTCGCGCTCGACCAATGGCCGCATCTTGAAAATCGCTGGCGCGCCTCCTCTTTTGCTCGCTCGCGGCTTACTATAGCACCAGCAGCAGCATATCCGAAAACATCGTTTTACATTCAATTGTTGCCTGTAATATCGTAGTCCACGCCCACTCGCTCTTTCGTCTCTCTCTCTCTCTCTCTCTCTTTCAGCTCTTGGCGCGCGCCGATTTTTTTATATTATACATGGTATACATCGTGTAATATAGCTCTGCGTATGTATACATCACGTATTAATCCAACAATGTTATCAGCGTCTTGGCATCTTTTGTGTTATGGCAAATTGAAATACTCAACTACTATACGGGCCGCCGCTTCCTCGTTTTGCGGAAAAAAGCAGCGGCAGCGTATTATACACAATATGTGCGTTGGCTGCACTTTGCGATCTGCGCCCCGAGTGCAGTTGTGCGGCAAACGAGCTGTGACTGCTGCGCGCCGACGCCACCGCCGCCGGCAGCAGCAGCAGCAGCAACAGCTTGAGGAATTGACACGCTGCACTCCGGTATATACCTTATACCTCACCCCGACGTGTTTCCGCCGCGATTAATTCAATTGCGATCGGACGTATTTACGTATGCAACGAGGTTGCGGCTTCTTCAGCCGCTCTCGAGTAGTAGTACATTTTACCTTCTGAGATTTTCGGTATATATGACGTATGTATACACGTAAGGCAAAGTGCACGTAGAGACGAATACGCATTCACGGATGGGACGCGTACACACACACACACACACACACACACACACATGCGTAAGTGACATCCGGCGCATATCGTCGCGTTGCACTGTACGTAGCAGCAGCGACGCTTGCAATTAGGCGACTTTCCGCAGATATTCGAATGTAAATCAAGTGCACTGCCGCGACGAGCGATACAAGACATTGCCATCAGGCTCGTCCATTAGCTCTCGTCACCATTGCACGTGTACGCCTATATTCGCATTCGGTGAGAGTGAGAGAGAGAGAGAGAGAGAGAGAGAGAAAGCGTGAAACGCATCATCCCCGCCTTGAACTTTATGCGACGACGCGGTATATATAACGCAGCTTTTGATACATATACAATGTGTATAGCTCGTTTCCTAACGTTGCGAGGTAATAACGGATGTTTTTATTATTTGACACTTTGCCTATACATAAAGCGGAATAGCTCTGCGCCTTATATGATCCTCGCGCGTGAACTCGGATCTACGCTTGGATACGTTTTTACGTTTCTTATACCGAGCACACCTATGAGTACTTTTTTTCCTTTATACTATACTCGTATATTCACCGCGATGGCAAAAGATGTACCAGCTCGAGGTACGAATGAGTAATGGCGTCAAAAAAATCGAACGTACAGCGCGTTGTAACACGACTTCGATCGGAGCTTGTTATATTGCTCAAATGGTAGAACTTATACGTAGGCGCATGTAAAAGGGCTCATCGATCGTTACGTAGATGCAACGAAATAAGCCGCTGTCTGCAGTGATATCCCAAATCAATTGGCAGTTTCTCTTATTGCTGCCAGTAGGTTATGCAACATTCAACTGGAAACTTGCAATATTTTGCTGCTTTCTTGACAAATTCTTAATTTATAAATACCCAGATTTATTCAAGTTGGCAGTCATAATTCAATCATTCGAAGTAGCGGCGATGGAAGTTTCATAAAATGTTGACATATCTTTCAGCTTCTTGACGATGTGAGGGATACAGTATAGTCGGTACTTGGTTGAATAAATCAAATTTTGAACCGTATTAATCTCATTGAGAATTGTTTATAGGTTTACTGATTTAAATTTAGCTTACGTCTCGATCGCCGCAATTATGATACGACTGACACGGGCACGGAACTATTTACTTCCCCGACGATAATCTTCTTCTATTTTTATTGTGACAATTTTCATAAAAATAGCATTACAGTAGCCAATACAGCTTGTAACTGTGATGATCGGTCCAATTACTGTAGTGACGCTGTTTATATATAAAATAAGAGTCTTTTTTGTTTGACAATTCGAATTCCAACGTAGACGGTCGAGATATTTCAGTATTTCAAATTTCGACCTGAAATCATCTTAAGTTTGGCGTTTTTTTTTATTTATATCAATCTTTCAACGACTTTGGCCAAAGAGTCTGGAGATATAATTCTTTTTCAGGGGTAAACCAAGTGTCTAAAATTGATCAAGTGTTTTCCAAGTATGTTGGTATTATAGCTTTTGTCATGATGATTTTTATTAATATTCTATTAAACCATTTATAGTCCTCAGTGATCCTCTAGTCATCTAGACACTTTTATTGAAGTTTCATTATTCTGATATTTTTCAAACTTTTATATAAAGTGAATTAAATCTTGTAAGATGAAAATACTTAAAAAGTTGATTCAATTACCCTCAAAATATACGTCGACATAATTTACGTTTTATTGCAGTGGAATCTGACTACACGCATAGAGAGGACGCTGCAGCTGCTGCGCCGGGAATCGCGTCTCTCCCTTCGCCTGCAGTGCAAGAGAAGCCAGAGTGCAGGCGATTAGCCAATGCTTGGATTAGTTGGTAGCGAGCGCCGATACGTCTACATAGGAGCATATACCCATCCCTTTCCTCGATTCTACTCGCTTCGCCGGACCTGATCAGAGCTCCCTTTTTGGGCTTTGTGTGCACTTGGCCGGCGCATATAGCAGCAGCTTGTTCTTCTGGCCAACGATTGATCGACGATGTTGGCTCCTCTCTCGCATGTGATTTTCGCCACAAGAGTTTCGGCGATGATATAAACACATAATATTGCGAGTGCGCACGAAAGTGAAAAACTCCTCCGCAACGGATCCACGCGATATTTCTCCGAGTATTGCGCGAAACGTAAATTATACGATAATAATCAGAAGCGCGTGTAAAGCAGCTCCGGCGCTCGTTCGGCTACACATGCCGCGATACGTTATGTGTATACGTACGTATGATTTACGAGATTTTAAATGATTCGTATCGAAGGAGCATACGAACACGCTGTTATATTTCGCAAGCAGATCGTTCGTTCGAATCGTGTTTAATATTACGCATACGGAATCGCCGATAGATATGGCCCTTTGAGAAATCCTCCGGCCGCGCTGCAGCTCTGACGTAAGAGAGCAAATATATTTCGCGGTAATAATAATGATCAATCGAAAAATCAATTTTCCTCGTTGATAAAATTGCCGGACTGCTGCTGCTGCTCAACGGTCCGAGAATTGGAGATAGGTGGAGATCGAGCTGGGGTCGATCGGGGGAAACTCGTATACCATGCCGATAATGCCTCAGTCCTCCCTGATTTACATGATTGGATTGGCGTTACGAAATTGAAACTGTGTCTGTGTCTTTCCCCCCTGCCATCCCTCTCTCTCTCTCTCTCTTGTCACATATACATGCCAAATGAAGATTCTCCGGTTTACAACGTCGTATCGAGTCGATTTCTCGGTTCCAAGCTCCCAAGGAATTACCGTGTATGCGTTCGCATAGATAACTGCCGCGCGCGCGCACAAGGCAGCTATACGTAACTCAGAGAGCAATTGAATTTCGGGTATATAGGGATACCCATCGACAAAGTCAGATAAATCGTCGCGCCAGGTCAAAGTTTATCGTCAGATAATCTGAAAAGTTTTCTGAGCTTCTTCCCCCCAAAAAATGAGATAATCATTGCTTCGTCGGATCTCATATGTATATCTGCACTGTGTATACTATCCAAACTCTGCATAAATATTCCCTCGGTCGCAGACGAGCCGCGCCACTGCCGCTGCTGCTCGTGAGATCGTATCGTCGTCGTCGTCGTCGTGAGCTTCGAGGATTGCTGCACTGGCTCTCTTATGGCTGAGAGAGAGAGAGAAAGAGAGAGACCTTTTTGTTTGTATTTCAACTTTTGCCCAAGTATTTATGCGCGAACAAACCGTCCAGCTCCTCCTCTCTCTCTTTCTTTTTACCGGTCGATACGATAGTCTCTTTATACTCGAAAAAGATTTGTTTTATGAAAAGAGTAAGTTTTTCTCTTTCTCTGTTCTCGACGACGAGGGACACTTTATTGCACTCGGTGTGCTTATAGCGGGCGGAGGGGCTCTCTCGCTCTCTCTCTCTCTCTCGCTCCTTCGAAATAAATAGCCGATATTAATATCGAATTTATCGGCTTCGACAGTAATACGTTATTTCTCGCAGGATCGCGCTTGTAAACCAATACACACGCACACGTACGGCACAAGCTCGTACGAGGATCGAAATTTCTTCCTGCGGAGAGCGAGAGAGAGAGTAGCCGAGGAATCGTTGATCCTCTTTTTTTTTGTATATACCTTTTTCTCCCTTCGCTCGGCGTTCACTCGCACATTCGTGTTTATGCGCGCAAGATTCGTTCCGGACGAATATTAATTACTTCCGTTGATTTCCGAATGTACGATACGTATAATATGTATTTTTTTTAATGCCGATCGCGCGGTATCGATAAAAGAGGTCTCTCTCCCTCTCTCTCTCTCGCAGCGCGTCCACACATACACACACGAGCCTCGCGATATCTCGCGAGGTCGAACGAACGAGCCGCGTGCGTTTGTACGCGCTTATTTTACGCGTTGCTTACAAACTCGAGATATCCTTCTTTCATTTTATTTTTTTTTTTCTTTACAATGTACAATCTTGTATTTATATATATTTTCGGTTGTACACAGCCTCGTATATGCACACATTTTCGGTATTTATGGCTTGGGGGATCATTGAGATTCACTCGTGAGTATTCATATGCGCGTGTCATACACGTATACAGTATTCGAAATAAGACGCCGAAAAAAATGAATCGATGCGGCCAAGCTAACACGTGTACAAGAGAGCGAGAGGTCTAGTAATGAATTTTTCAAATCCGCTCGTTAATTTGGATTTTTTGGGTTCAAAAGCCCCGCACTCACGATATATTATATAAATCGTTGTAGTACACGAATTTTCGGGGCAATCACGAGGCGCCTCCCGAACTAATCAACGATCGAGCTCTTTGCAGCACGAGCGAGCGAGCGAGCGAAGCGCATAAAATCGTAGAACGGAAAAAAAGGAGGAAAAAACTTCGATGCAATGTACAGAGGGACAGAGAGAGAGAGAGAGAATGAGAGCTCTTTACAGCGTGCCATATAAAGGGCCATAACGATTTCGGGCTCTGGGTAATAAAGTCATCGCGTATGTGCACTTTGCTGCTGCTGTTGTTGTTGCTGCATGCCGTTGTGCACAAATGCATACACACTCGCAGATACGGAGAAAAAGACAATTCGTGTTTTGTTGCATATATCTATGCTCGCGTGGAGTTCCTCTCTCTCTCTCTCTCTCACTCTCGGGCTCGGCTTTTATAGGGTCATTCCAGCGTGTGCATGTATGCAGCTCGCACAAACGCAGATGTGTACGCGAGCGACGAGCCGCAGGCGCTAAAATTGAAACTGCAGCGCTCGAGAGTTGCTAAATACTCGACGTATATTCCGCGCGTATATCCTTCCCGAATGCGTAAACCCCCTGGCCTAACACAATTTTCCACCTAATTTTCCCGGCCAGATCATCGTTTTTAAATAAATCTCGAGACTTTGCGCGAAAACTTGGTGTGCAGCCGCATCACACACCTTTACGCGGCCGTCCGCAGCGGCGGTTGCCTTGTGGCCGAGCTCGCTTACAATATATATATATATTATATATACGTATTATCTATAGACGAGCAGCCCCGACACCGGGCAGCGAATTTTTCACGACGACCTGCTCTGGTCGGGGTGCTCGTGCCTGTACACATGCACACGCGCGCCTATAGCTATGTGGAGGTTCGAGCATCTGGCGTGCGGTCAGCCACTGGCACTATGACCGCATCGTGCATCACTGCGAATTAGCCCCTTATACCAGGGTATATTCCCCGGCGACGGCCGAGAGAGAGAGAGAGAGAGAGAGAGAGAGGTAGGCTGTGCAGCACGCATAGGCACAAATCTATGCGGATTCCAGCCTATTTGTATTTATTTATATAAACGCATCGCTGCGAGACGCACACACACACACGCACACGCTCATTAGTTGATAATACGACGGGTTTGAATTTCGAGGCTCGTATTATATAATAATGCTCGCACTGTTCAGCGCACTGAACGCGTACTCTATCACGCCATCGAGAATTCAAAAACTTGCGCTCAACGCAACCTACGCCGTCTACATAAATTCAACATCTAATAACAACGCGTTTATTTCAAAGACACAATTAAGCCATCACATTTTTGTAAAGTAAAAATAAGTAGAGATGTATTTTCTACAATCATCGATGCCACTGTTTTTAGTTATTTTACTACCATCTGCAGCTCCGATGTCTAACTAACTGAACTTGATTTATAATATCACATGCCCAACATACCGTTATGCACTGTGTTCGTGGTAATGTAGAAATATTTCTCTTTTGTGTGACTGACAAGTGTACTTGATGATTGTAGTTTCAATGATATGCGAGTGTCCCTGTTATGTATCTCATAGACATTACTGCTTGTGGCCAATCAACGATAGAGGGAAAAAGTATCGTCGTCTATAGCTATCACAATCGGAGGGGGTATCCCCGCTAATATACGAGTAGTGTATTCGGTCGCTAGCGACAATCTAAATTCCTGCAGTAAGCTAGTGTTTACAAATAGTTCGAGGATACGTGTTGGCTACTCGAGAAATTTAACCTCTAACATCTTGTCGAGTTATTTTGTAAAAATTCACTGTTATAACATCTAATCGAGGGAGTGATGGAAAATAGAGCGGACACAGTAAGGTATTATTTTTTTGTTCGTGCCATGATATGGTTTCAAATAATGGCTTCATCGAACTTGATTTTTATAAGAGTGAAGAAAGAGCCGAATGATCCTTGCCCGGATGCAAGTGAAAATTATAATTTCGATTATGTGGACTCTTGCGAAATCAAAAGCTTTGAAACATTCTCTTTTTATAAATCACCAGTGAGCTTATTATTTTAATAATGTTCTAATTTTCCACTATCAAATACTATCATAAGATTTTTATTTTACAGTCACATCACGCGAATGAGGTTAGGGCGTTACAGGAAAGGTTAGACGAAAAAATATTCATAGATTTTGAATGTAAACATATTGGACCTAAATTCTCGTATTTGTCGACAACATCCTGCAAAACTGAGTATAAAAGCTATTCACTAACTGCGAAAGTTAAAATCGAAAGTCAAACCAATTACTTGAATGGCAAAAGTTTAATAATTTTGATAAAAAAAGGATTCAATTACGATAAACAAGATAAATTTCAAGAAAAGTCCACATTGAAACTTAACAAATGTAAGAAGGTAAAGATATTTGGAAAAACAACACAAACAAATTTATCTTGTAAGTACAAAATGTGTCAAACAACTTATAGAGGAAAGGCCATTTTAAAAAGATATATCAATTCGATACACAACAACATTGAATCATATGAATGTGAGATTTGCCACAAGTTATTCAGACGAAAATATCACCTCAGTAAACACATAAATGTAGTACATGATCGGATCAAACCCTTTGAATGTAAAATTTGTCACAAATCATTTGGACAAAAAAGTTATATCAAAAGTCATATAAATGCAGTACATAATCGAAGTAAACTCTTTGAGTGTGATATTTGTCGGAAATCATTAGGACAAAAAAGTCACCTCAACAAGCCCATAAATCAAGTACATAATCGGAGCAAACCTTTCGAATGTGAGGTTTGTCGGAAATCATTTGGAATAAAACATAACCTCATTCGACACATAAATGCAGTTCATGATCGCAATGAATGCTTTTACTGTGATAATTGTCACAAATCATTTGCTCGACAAGATCGTCTCAATATAATTACCGTACATGATAGTATCAAACCTTTCGAATGTGACATTTGTCATAAATCATTTGGATACCAGAGTGTACTCAAAACTCATACAATGACAATACATAATTCTATAAAGCTAACCTGAAAATTCACATACTGCAGATACATTATCAAAGCAAACCCTACGACCGTAAAATTTGTTGCAACGCATATGAACCCATTGAAGACTTCTACACATTCTAGAGTACACTACGGAATTTTGGAAAACCTTTTACATGAATGTCCTTGAATTTTGTGAAGAACAATAAAATATTTCACTCACTTTGTCATGACTGTCGTCGTACAAAAATATCGACACAGTTTTGTCTCTAATTTGTTCTTTTGATTATGGCTCATAAACTGATATTTTCAATCATAGATCGTTCTCACCATTTCAATTATAAATCGAACCTTTTCCCAAGTATTCACTTCCTATATCATTATGTCTATATAAAAGCCTTGCTTTGAAGCAATAATCGTTCTTAAACTTCGCACGCTGACTTCTTCAACTGGTTCCCGTACAAGCGGATATTGGACAACTAAAATTATTGATAAAAAAACTCTGAAAGTAACGACAATTGATCAAAATCGATGCAAAGTACATTAAAAGGCATTATCTCGATATTATGGCTCAACTCTGATTAACTACAAAGGTAAGTATACCCCCAGATATGTTTACGATACATACATTCATGAATGCAAATTCGCTACTATGTCATTTATGCATGAACCACACAGAGAACACGTATGTAACAAATTAATATACGTATATGAAGTAAAAACAATATATCTTTAAAGTTTGATCGGAACATCGAGGTAAAATGTTCTCAGGTAATTTGCTCGAAGTTAAAAATAACAATTTTATTACTGATGAATTTATAAAATATGGCCACCATTCAATGCATTTTTTATGCACAATCTACATACCAACTTGCTCCGTGGATCTCAAAAGCTATCACGATTATGATGAATTGAAGAACACGCGCTAAATGTTGAGAAGGTGTTACGACAATACTTTTAATGATCGATCACAGGCTAGTTTATTTTGATGACACGATCAGGCCATCACTTTTTCCCAGAGAGGAAAGATAACACAAAGATACATGAATTTGTAGAGAGAGAAAAGAGACGATCCAATGCCGGGCGAGCGTTCAATTTACTTTTAATACCAGTGCAGAAGGATAAAATTGGTCCTAATGAAATCAATAATAACGAAACAAATCGACGCCTAAGCTAAGCGTCCAAGTTGGAATAAGTTTCCGGTTTGCGATCTCTCCGATCGCGCGCGGCTATTAATTTCGAGAAAATCAATTTGAGCCCTAATTTCGCGCGAGCGCGTTTGCGGCCTCCTTCGAGGATTAAACGAGTTCATTAAAAGAATCGCACGCGCGCGTACGAGGCAGGCACGACGCCGGGTCGAAAGGGCCTCTCTCTTGAGCGCGTCACGTACGGAAGTTTATACTTGTATTATACATATAGTACACTACCGTCGGCTTTGGTGTGTGATGGATCAAGCGTCAATTATCCTTTTTCTCTTAACCCCGAGGCATTATATATCGCCGGTAATGACCGTAATTGGGTATATAAGATATAAATACTCATACTCTCGCACACATAAAAGTGGAAGCGATCGAAGATATTGGATTGAGAGATCCATTGTTTCGGCGCGGTTCAGGCGAGCTGCCGCTGCCGCGAGCCTGAAGATCGCTCAAGAAACTCTCTCGGGAAAATGGTTCAATTTTGCGTAACGCATACACTGGCCGGCCACGCTTCCATACGCGCAGGAGATTTTATATGTATATACGGGCACGCGCGGGACTTAATCGCGCCAATTTTCATTGGCAGCCGCGGCAAGAACAGCAGCAGCTCGATTTAATACACATTCGCGGAAAGGTGGACGGTATAGCGCGATTTCTTATACCAAGAGCTAAGAGTCATTATATGCCTCTCGTGGCTTATAAATTCGATTTTTACTCGGTGATGATCGCCATCGGAAATATGCGTTATACGGCATAATAGCCGAACGCGCGCGCTCCACGGCAGAATTTTAATTTTATCCTGCGCATCTGTGTGCGAGCGCGGCAGACAAAGTATAGAAATAAACAAAGATCGTCGACTTGCACAGTAAACGAAGAAGGCACATATTAATAAGATTATAAAGTCATTTTTTATCGTATACTTACATACTGTCAACGTTGAATTACACGTACGAAACACGTGTGGCAACAGCAGCATCGGCAACGCAGCGTGAAACACCGAAGCACATGAAACAGAGAGAAAAAAAAAACATTAAATGCAAATTGATGCGCCGATTATTCGCAGTACATAATATTGCCATTTTATAATGAGAGCTGAAAGCTTAATGATAATAGCACCGCGTACATAGGTGAAATTATGTCTCAAGCCATCGATGATGATATTGTAAAGATAGAGGCGTATGTGTACGCGCACGGAATTATTAAGAGGGGACAAATCGATTTGGACGTGATTGCGGCGCAGCCTGAGATAAGTTTTTTCATTTCCCTAGCTCGTTGCTATACTTATTGATTGGATTATTCGGGATTATTATAAATATTATAAAGTTTGTGCTCTTTATTTTAAACTAATAATTAATAATCGTCTGTATTCAAAAAGAGAGTAATATTCCCAGATTACACCGAGAGATATCTTCAACAAACAAAAGCATGTGTAACACGCTCATCGACGCTTGATTTACATTTAGACGTAATACACCGTGTGCACATACGTATATGCAAATAATATAATAATTATAATAATAATAATGATAACCGAAGCAAAAAATCGCATCGAAATTTGAAATTCAAAAAGAGCTCGTTTCCAATAACGCGGAAATATAATGCATGCATTCGAGCTGCTATACACCGAGCAGGAACTCGGCCATTACGGCGATCCGTCATGATCAAATACTTTGGACACCACCTATGATTTAAATGTCACCGCCATCGCCGTATGGACTCCTGAGAATCGTGAAAAAAAACGAAATGGAGGTAAGTATACTTCCCTACACCCGCAACTAGTAAGTGATAAAAATCGGCAGCCCAACTGCGCAGTCGTATACACAAACGTACAGGGGATAATTATCGTTTGAGAAAATTCGTGACCGCTAACTATGTGTATGCTGTACTTCTCAGTGTTTGCTGTTGGATTTTGTTTATATATCAAAGAAGTTTGCAAGAAGAAAGAATGAGAGAGAGAGAGAGAGAGAGAGAATAAAAAAATGAGCAAAGAGCGTGAGAAGAAAAACAAGTGTATTATACGCGAGCGAAATTTGAGCTTTTTAACCGGTGTTTTTTCGACATTAGGCATATAATTTGACACGTTGTTGTACACGTTTATTATTCGGATAGATCGGCATTGAAAAAAAATGTTATAATGCTTTACACTATCGCACATTTACTCGTATCAAATTAAAAAAAAAATTAACAATAATAATAACATAAAGTATATACGATCCTTCGTAGCGGAGCTTGTTTCACAGCGCGCACGAGAGTGCATGTAGGCGCGGTACGTGTGAGTGATAAAGCGTATATCACCGAGCGAGAGAGCGAGACCAGCAGCAGTCCCGGAGTTTTGGGTAATTTTTATCCCCCCGCTTCGAGGATGATCTCGCGTGTTCCCGCCGGTGAGTCGAGAAGGTCGAGTGCTTTGCACAGGGATCCGCTCTGCTAGTGCGTTTTATTGTTATATCGCTTGAGCCCCTACCCCGCCCACGCATCGCATCGCGTCGCGCACTGGCTTTTCCTCCCGCTATAGTCGCGCGCGTGTGGCTTTATTTTCGAAACAAGCGAAATTCGTTTGGAAAAGAAGATTTGTTTTTCACCTCGGGGGCGGAGAATTTATTTTTTCGCTTTTTGACTCCGAGTGCTTTTCTTTGGCCTTTTATTTTTTATTTTGATTGAGTTCTAGTATGAAGAATGAATAATCTCGCGACGAGCCTTGGAAATATGGCCATATAGGAAAAGCGCGCGCAACACGTGTCTCTTAATACGTGCGCACCGCGAGTCCGACTCTCTGCGGAACTGTTAAAAAGTTATGCCCATATACCAATATGGGAGCATCGATAAATCCCGTAATGAAATTATCTCGTCTCGCTGCTGCGGCTACGGCTACGGCTACGGCTATAGCATAAAAACAAAACGGATAACAAAAAAATACGATCTGTCACGAGATCGCTGCTGGGCCGCCGCTGCCACACAGCTCCGCGGGGAAATCATTGTTTGTGCGATGCGCACGAGCGCGACGCGTGCGAATTCATACATACGCGAAATTAAAACATACAGAGAAGTGTACGCGAGCAAAGACGCCGCGTTTAATCCATCATAACGCGAGGTAACGCGCTGTGACAGGTAGGAAAAGCTGCGCATTGAATACGCAGCTCGGAACGAGAGCTGTCGAGTCATTATCCATCTTGGCGCGCGCCCGCGATTATGATAATCGAAATTTTTGCTTTTGATCGAAAGAAGTCGTCTTCTTCGATAGGAATCTATTTGAAGAAGAAGAGTTTATAATCAGGAGGATTCTATTGTTTTCATCGATCGGGTGGCGCATAATATATGCGATGTGGGGGAAGTCGTGATCGATCGAATAGCGAATTCACCAAGTTTGTCTGAGCTTTTCGACGAAATCCAATGATGACGACGACGACGACGCGTGGCACATAGTTGGTATCCATTTGCACGAGGTCAACACATAACGCGCGAGCAGAGCGCAACGAATAATCGCTGTCATTATGTATACCGAAGGATAGAGATTCTCGATACAAAATCGAACTTTTCATCATTGTCGCGCGTGCATACCTTTAGTTTAAAATATTCTCTTTGCGTGCGCACGCCTATCACTTTTCCTTTAATTATTCACTTATCTCATGTATGAGTTATTTTGAGTCGAAATTAAAATAATATTTTTCTCTCTCTACGCTCAGATACACGAGCTTGCACAGCGCGCGTATATATATTTTCTCTTTAAAAGTAACAAATAATTTTGCGATAGTCAGCTTTATTTTCGATAGAATTTTGCCACTAGTTGAAAAATCAACATTGGTAGTTAAATAACTTCGGCAATGACATCGATTGTTTAATAAAATACAATTCTTCTTATTTTTGACTCTTAAAAAAAGTGATGACTTGGTCGTGTCTTTGAAATAAACTTGTTGTGATTGCTCGTTGAATTTAGACAAATATAGCGTACGATGCATTAAGCGCGAGCTCTTAAATTCCTGCGATAACGCGATCGGGTACAAGTATAGTAGTTCCTTTTAAAAAAATATTTAATGAGATTAATCAGTTTGATTTATGATTATTAAATAATTCTCTTACAAATTGTTACAAATGATATTTTACAACGAAGAAAATGCGAAACTTGAAAAATTATTTTAATGCGTGTTATGAAGGAAATAGTAGTAAGTAATATACCACGTGTGTCTCCTCTCAACGCACTATGATCCCTTATCTGTCGATCCCCGAGTATTTTATATAATGCACGCGGCGTGCGCGCCTTTAAATCGTCTCTGCACTTAACGCACGCGTCCTTTATTTACATAATATTTCAGATGCTTATCTTTCTCTCTCTCTCTCTTTCAAGACGCGCATAGTAAAAAAGAAGCAAGAAAGAAAGAGAGAGGTAGGTAGGTAGGTAGGTAGGTAGGTTAGGGTGGAAGGATGGCAAATTTCGATTGCAAATCGGCTTTGTCGATATAATAATTCTCATAATAAATGCAAAAAGGCCAACGCAGTCATATAATATTCATAATGCGACGGCAATTATAAAGAAGAGAGAGAGAGAGAACCGCGTTTATCCTTTACAACCGTGTATATTATAATGCCAAGCATCGTGGATATGTGCCCCTCGCGTGCTCATTTTTTCTCGCTCTTTTTCCTTTATGATATATTAACTGAAGACATAATGTTTATCATAATTTTTCACAGTTGCTAAGCACGCCGGTATTCAGCGGTATAACATAGGTGAGCATGCGCGCGCTTCGATGCTTTTCCTTTATGGAAAATAAAGAAATTATTGTACTTTATGTATTCTTTTAATATACATAAAATAATTAAAGTTCGTTAGTTACGAGAGTCGTAAATGAAAATGGCTACTGTTTATTTTTAAGCCGAGGCTTTTCTCACGCTGCGTGTACAATACACACGCGTTATACATACATATGTGCGAATCGAATCGAGCGCGTAAATAAAACAAATATTACGTATACACTCGGGCATCAACAATATCGTAAGAGGGAAAAATTCGCCGTAATACACGTTGTAAGACTAATATACTGTGTAATGCGCGAACACGGATTGGGAAATAAATCAGATGTAACTCGATATTATTGCGGAAAATCTTACGTGTACAGCTCGTGGAGTGCGTACATACATATATCTCGAGGCTCGTTTTGTCTAATTAGTCACGGGGTGAGTGTATGTTAAATATACGTGTAAGGCACAGGGATCTATAATGTCGATAAGACGAGATTAATTAAAGCATATGTATATGTGTGAGCCTGGAAAACGAACTGGGAGCAGGTATATGTACGTGCACACAGCCGAAGAAAGTGCAGTTCGCGACTAACAAAGCTCAATTATGAAATCAGACGCTCTTTTGTTCTGATGCAATTTTCTTCTTCTCTTTTTTTACGATGAATATTACACTGATAAAGGATAACAGTGTGTGCTTTGATAAATTCGCCTATAATGGGAATCACGGCATGTCTTTTGTAACAACATTATGCTCTCTTGATGAATTACATGCAACGACTCCGCGCGAGCACGCGAGGAGCAGTCATCGAGGATATTTTTACACGGCTCGTAAATAATTTAACGGAAACATTGTTTCTCGATTTTGATTCGCACACAAAATTAGCCCGGCTGCAGCAGCGAAGCGTCAACACCCGATGACAATCTCCACATTGGTATAAAAAGTCGACGAAAAAGAAGAAAGAAAAAAAGAAGTAAAAAATGGTCACCACGCGAACGAAAGCGTCTTTCTCACGCGAAATAATGTCGTTAGTGTCTCAAAATTCGCTCTAATCTGACTTGGAAATCGTACTTAAATATATTTAAACAAGTTGTAGTAGTAGTAATATTGAAGCATCTGGCGCTTGCTGTTGCGAGTCGAGGGCCGCGCACCCAACGTTACATATAATCTATACGTGCGTGCACTTAAGTGAGCAGCTCGTTTTTTGTACACACACGTACTTATATACTCTGTGTGTCGCGTGACTATACTCGAAAGTAGCTCAATTTATAATAATATTTTCTATAAGTGTAATGGGAGGTACATTCGGCGAGCGGCGAAAGATTAAACGATACTTTTATCCTTTGATTTTTTTGCGATTCGCGTATTATACGTGAATATGAGTCGAGCGCAGCGCACGAATCGAAAGGTCATTCCGAAATTTCAAATTTTACCGAACGATCAGCCGAATATCTTCCATCGATCCCGAGACTCGATATACGTTGTATATATATAGACCGCAAGAACCGAGAGCCTGCGCGCCTCTCGTTCTCCTTCTTTCCCTTTGGGCGTGTGGGTAATGAGTGACTCGTTACTATTGGAATGATGAAAACAACATTCAATTATCGAAACGTGAACGAGCCACTTTGCTCGGTGTAAACTTCTCTCGCCTGCAGTCAAGTCCCTCTACACGCGCGTATGTGTGTGTGTGTGCGAAAGGATATGTGGTGGAGAAATCAAAAATGTGAATTTTGCGCGCGTCAGCATGAATCGACGCGAATAATAGCCTGATCGCTCGGGCACGCAACGGTAAAATCATGGTTATAGACATTTCGACGTTGAGCAAAAAAAAAAATTGGTCCGTGCAATAGAAGCCTTAGAGAAAGAGAGAGGCTTACTTGCCGAGAATGAAAAATATGAAAATAAAATCGAACTCTATAATATTTTTGTTTATCGAATGTGACCGCATATACCGAGAACTTATAAATACGATAATTCAGGAATCTCGAAGACTGCAACGTCGTAAATATGAAGTTGCAGCACACGTGCGACATGACTTCGCCCACGCGATTATTTTTAAAAGTATGTATACAAATGTTCGAAATCAAGGTATGGCATCTCGCTAAAGTGACGTCTCCATAAGGGCTTCTTTCTCTCTCTCTCTCGCGCGGGGGGGTCACCGCTGCGGGCGTCCATTGTTTCACTCGAAAATATATGAAAAATTTGCACGAGGGTCTCTCGTCGGGCGCGCAGCAGCGAATTAACGACGCGTGCGCGGGGACGACGACTGTGAGTCCGCAGAGAAAGAGCGACGATTTCGATGCACTCCGCGACGCAGAAAAATATCTCTATATAGCGAGTTATATATAGTCGCGACTCGCAGTCCGACTTTTTCATTTACTAAAAAAAAAAAAGAGAGAAAAATGATTTAGTCGCGTCGACGAGGTAAAACAATAAACAGGACATTTTCATTGCAAAACTAGGACGAGTAGCTCGTGTAAAAGTGCCCCACAAGAGCTCAACGAGACGTACATATAATACGTATCTCTCGTGTATGTGTGTGCACTTACAAACTTGCACGCGCATCACGACTGCAATAAACAACTTTTGCGTCGTCGGGAATATCGTCGATTTTTCACGTGCACAAGCGAGCGACAGAGAGCAAAGCAAAAAAAAAAGGTAAATAAATAAAGTCGTCGTTGGATACAATATAACAGACGTCGCTCGCTTGTGCAGTGCGTATACTGCATATACGGCAAATGATACGACTCTATTCCGACGCGGTGCTCGAGCATCAAGCAGCGAGTTTATAACGATAGAGAAGAGAATATAATATCTATTTTGCTCGACTGTGCGCAGGCCAGTCACGAATTTATACGTGTTTCGCAGACAACGGTATGATTAAAAATTCAACTTTTCCGTTGACGACAACGACAACGAGGACGAGAAACTTTGAATATCTATAAGTACAATATAAAACTAATAAGATAATAACTTCAAATAAACGTTCTTCTTCGTTAGCGCGACTTTTTTGATTGTCTCTTGAATACGACTCAGTCGACTTTACGATACGAACATATATGTGTATACACCGAAAACTAAGCAGCCGCGAATAATAAAATCAAGGCAAATAAATATCAATACTCACGCCCTGTTGATGGAAGATTGCAATGTTGGATTGTCGATGAAGCAGTTAGAAAAGGCAGCGGTAGCATCGTTCGTGCAAGAATAAAGTTTGAAGGCAAGGACGATGACGACGACACATACGCAGGCCACGGCCGACCCCGAGAGTCACGCAGTCGTTGATGAACATCGTTGATCGGCCCGGTTGTTTGGACGCGATGCAAAACATGCAACATACAATGTAGCGGTGTTACACATCTGCTTCGTGTGTATGCGTACGTGTATTTATATGTATGTGTATGTTAAAAGAAAAGAATGAGGCCGAGAGGCGCGTAGTTATTTAGAAACCACGTAAATCCTGTCACCCATGCCGACGGGGCTGTCGTCGGCGTGCCAATGTCGCGTTTGTCAGCAGTCCCGCGGCATCGGCTGTACACACAAATGTTGCATACGTATGTAGTACTGTACTTACGGAAGATGGATCCTAAAACATAAAACAAAGCTACGGTTACGTATCGTCTTATAATAAACTTGTAATGATAATTTTTTTTACATTATATCAAGAAAAGTTTAATATAAACATTGTTTTTCGCATATTTACATCTTGAAAACGATGTTTGAAGGCCCCCGGACAAACTATGGGGGGGGGCAGGGAAAGAGAGAGAGACATGCGTGACACTTACGTGTGGCATTGGTAAACAGCCGCAAATTCTCGAACTTCATAATATTTGCGCGCGTGAGTCAAAGTCGTTATATAGTTTTGTATTCCCATACGACGAGACGAGTGGCATCTCCTCCTTTCCGGAACGGCAAAGATCGTTTCTTTATAATATGTATGAACCCTCGGCTCGCGGTATGTATTTATAACATTTATTTTCGAGCTATTTTTTTTTTTTTTCATTTTTCATATAAACGCGGTGGCAAAGAAAATACGTTCCGAGAGAGAGAGCTGATAATTGCACGTCTTTCTTGTGTACACGTGTAATAATCTCCGAAAGCCCCTTAAGTAATAGCGCAGATCGCGATTTGTCTGTGCGTACACGTGTAAGGCAGCAGCAGCATCATCGGGAAAAAAACCTTTCTGCGGGACACGAGCTTTCAAGCCGAGTCTCCAACGCGGAGGGATACACATAATATTAATACTTTCTTTTTGTTGCGCGTGTCAATAATTTGAATTTTAAAAGGTCTGTAATTACTATTTTTTGTGCGTGCGTTTATACACACACACAGACACACATACGAGGCAGTTCCAGAAAGACGCTGCTTTCGTGTATTTTTTCGTATTTAAAATTTTTTCGCATACTCTGGGAAGAGTTATTAAGCCGCTCGATGGTTGTTATTACCTCTTTGAGGATGTGCAAGAGGTACGAATCGAAATGTACAGGATGCATCCCAAATTTCTCGTACACGCACATATCAACTCTTCTAGCCTATATGACGTGTAGCAGTAGTTTAACTCGCTGAATGCACGATTGTCTGATGTGTCACTTTTGGCATCAATGGCAAACCAACAGTGTCGTTCGCGACATCTTCTCTACTATATGAGAAGGCGATGAAAAAACAGTAGCCACGTAAAAACAAGCGAAAGAATAAAAAAAAACAAAGAGGAGAGAGAAGAGACGCGAAAAGCAGTAGCAGCCGATTTGTTATGCATACCCCATAGTCTCCTTCGATCAGCAATGGAAATTACGTTTAATTCGGCCGGTGCCTTCTCGCATACTTACGCGCACGGGTCGCAACAGCAGCAGCCGCAGTAGCAGTAGCGTCAACGAAATGCGCCCGCCGCGCGTCGTCCAGCATAAATATAGATGTTCTCTCTGTTTAAAAAGCCATTTTCGCCGTGTTTTGCATAATTCCTCCCGATTTCTTGAGATATCTCTCGTGCTCATACGAGCCGATCTATAGACACGTCCGTCCAGAGCCCGCGGAGCGTTGTCTCGTGTTTAGGTGTACAGTCCATATATATACGCTCACGCATTATAATACGTGCACGCGCGCAAAGAATTTCTCTCTGCAACGAGACGCGCACCGCATTAGCATATAAATCTTTTTTCTTCTGATGAAAAATTTACGATCGACGACGCTGTTTACTCGCTATTAAATGCATTATGCGCGCCCCGACGGCCGTGCATAATGCACTCTCGAGTTGCGTACATGAAATAATTGGCCCCAAACTCGTATACGGGTGCCGGTGCGCGGCAACGAGACGAAATGCAAACGGATCGTAAAATGTTTTTTGAATAATTATAAGCGGCGAAAAATTGCATATTCATCTAGCAGCAGCCCCCGTGTTTTTGCCATAAAATTATCGTGTTGTACTGCGCTTGATTGAACTATTACATAAATACGAATTCCCGTATCGGTTGCTGCTGTTACCATCATTTTAGTTGATTCAATTTTAGTACGTATATAGAGAAAAAAAGCCACATGATCTCGGTTACGCACACAGTGAATGTGCCTCGGGAATTACCATCGAGAAATTCTTGATCGTTGCGGTGCAAGTCGAGTCGAGTTGCCGCGCTTTTTCTAGGCTTCTAATGGCCTATCTTGGCAATCTAAGTAAAATGTTTGGCAAAAACTTTCAGGTAATAAGGAATACGAGCGATGAAAAATAATTCAATTAATTGTGATTGAGCAAAAAATACAAGAAAAAAAAACAATATGTCTTTCATCTAAAAAAATTATCGATTTCTTTTCATTTTTGCAAGTGTATTTCACAAATAAAACGGAGTTAGTCATTGGTTCGATTACATCGCATCTGTACAATGTTTTCCCCGCCTCCCGTTTAAAAGCCGCAATAGAGAGAGAGAGAGAGAGAGAGAAAAAGAGAGTGAGAGGAGAGAGAACCCACGGAAGCATCAAACGCGAACTCGAAATCTTCCGGCGTAAACCGCAGCTCTCGGGGTAATTGCGCCGATCGATCGATCGTTATTACGACTATTAGAATTTTTGTACGCCGCCGCTGCTGTTGCAGCCGATGATCGATCCTGCGAGCAGTTTAAGAATTTAATCTGCCACGTCGAGTGCGCACCCGTGGTGTATACGTATCCGCGTGTGGTTGCGGATTACACTTGCGGTGAACGATCGATTTATTTGGAAAATTATGGTTCAAGGATCCTCTAATAGTATGGTGAAGAAAAACTGTCCGATTTCAAGCTATATTGGTGTATTTAAGTTTTATTTATATATTTCTGATTCTCAGGTCGAATGTCTAGAAATTATTTTTCTACAAACATGAAATGCTTGTTTTTTCCGATATCCGAAATGTCCCCAAATTTTATTAAAATTTTTACGACCGTCTATCATCCTTTTGCTAGAGACTCAAAGTTGCCATTTTGAAATTGATGATTATTGTAAAAATTAAATTAATTTCTAGGTCAGTATGGAGTGATTCCGACGAAAAAGTGCAAGAGAGCTTTTTGTTTGAAATTATCTAAATTTTCAAAAAAAAATAAAAATACCACTAAGTGATCTAAACACTATAGAGGCCTGTTTCGATAGAAAGTAACATAGAACTCGAAATCTTTCAAGTACGATCCCGAAAGTAATTTCAAAAAAATTCACAGAACTTTCTCAGCATTTAAGCTACTACCAGCTACATTTTTAATTGTTATAAAATGAATGTACCTCAAAAAATCGTAAATATAATAACTTGAGATTTAATACGTATGTTAGTATAGAAATGAATTTCTTCGAACAATATTTACAACATTTTTTCTCTTTATGAAAAAATTCGATTCAGTGCTTGAACCTCCGACACTCGGTGTCCAATAAAAGCATCATTTTTATTTTATGGCTCTTCAAAATTCAATTCAGTTCTTGAACCTTGGACATACGATAACCAACTGAATTCATCATTTCCATCTCGTGGAACTTCAATATTTGAATCGGTGCTTGAACCTTCGTCACTCGATGTCCAATATTCATCATTTCCGTCTCGTGGAACTTCAATATTTGAATCAGTGCTTGAATCTTCGTCACTTGATGTCCAATATTCATCATTTCCGTCTCGTGGAACTTCAATATTTGAATCAGTGCTTGAACCTTCGTCACTCGATGTCCAATATTCATCGTTTCCGTCTCGTGGAACTTCAATATTTGAATCAGTGCTTGAACCTTCGTCATTCGATGTCAAAATGAATTCATAGTTTCCATCTCGTGGAACTTCAATATTTGAATCAGTGCTTGAACCTCCGTCACTAGATGTCCAATTGAGTTCGTCGTTTTCATCTTGTGGATTTTCAGTATTTGAATCAGTGCTTGAATCTTTGTTACGTAATGTCTGCTGGTAGTCAGTGATATTATTTTGTGGTGTTTCACCTGGTAAATTTGCACATACATTGAAACGTAGATGCCACCTTAGTTCATTATCTGACTGAAATCCATTAAAACAGGATAGGCAAAATATCTGATTTTTATTGGAAGACATTTTTTTCTCAATGAACTAAAACTGGGTAGCTTTTACACTTGATAACGTTATACCATTTCACAATTTGAATGGGTGAATAATAACCGATAATTTACCAGGCTTTCTAAAGTAAACAGTTGAACGCGAATGTTGCCATTGCCAGGGAATTTATAAATAAATAGTCAATGAATAGTTTAGTTCAAAATCAAAACATAATTTTATGTCGTCGTGAGATAATATTTTCTATTAGGCAACCTAATTTTGACTGCCTGAAATTATATCACTGCGTGCTCCTACTATGAGTCGTAGGATTTTCGATGCTATAGTGCGCATTAATATTATATCGGTTAGAATTTTATTCTAAAAGGTCTATCAAATAAACCTTTTAAGAACCTATACTATATACGAAGCAAGATTAATGAGATCTTGAGAGGCTCGGAGATCTCTTCAAAAAAAATCCCTGCGCGAATAATTCAATCATTCGATGGAAAAAGTAAAAAAAAATGACGCCAGCTCTCGAGCTATAAATCACTCGGCGCCTCGAGCTGCGGAAAAAAAGAACGAAAAAAAAAAACAGAAAAAAGGCGAAAACAAAACTAATTTGTATAACAGTGCCGGGATTCGGTGTAAAAAAGCTCACGATCAGCAGCAGCTATATAGCTCGGTAGCAGCAGCAGCAGCAGCAGCGGCGGCGTCCCCATTCCGATTGCGTCTGTGTTTCCAAAATCATCATTCGGAGCATATACGTATAATGCTTGCAGTCAGTAGCAGCAGCATGAGCAATAACAGAGTCTACGCGTAGACCCGGGCGACAGATGCGCTGCACATCGTCGTAGTATAGGATGTATGTGTGTGTGTGTGTGTGCGGGGTCGCTATTAAGCGAAAGCGCGGAATCATCGTCGCTCTATTTTCGCAAAATCGTGGCCTGTGCTCGTGCTGCAAGCTGTACATAATATAGTAGATGTATTTATACACACACACACACACACACACACATACGTACAAGAAGAGCGAGAGAGAGAGAGGTATTGGCCGAACGCGCGCAGTTGGCGCCGTATATAGTGGGCGTGTTAGCCGGCAAACCCGTTGGATGGACCTAATAAATTGTTTGTTGTAATTAAATGAGCTTCGGCCTCGTACGAGATAGAAAACAGAGGCGAGGGGGCAGGCAGGAGGGGGGACCGGGGGAAATTTCATCGGGTGGCAGGGAAGGAGGTAATCGGGTGCAGGGCTTGAGATAAAGATAGATATCGAGTGTATGTGTGTATGCGCAACTACTAGCGGGAGCAGCAGCAGCAGCAGCAGCAGCGAGATATATTGCCGCGCGTGCACTATACTGCTTTGCTTGGGGTGTATGTGCGATACTATAATACATTCGGAGGTGTATGAAAGCGGCGGAGGATGTGTGCCTGGATTCGTACAAACGACGCATGCAAGTGGGTGATCGCCCAGAAGGCCGCAGTGAAAATTAGGAAAAGAATCATTCCAGAAAGTGATTTGCTCGATCGTAAGATTATTATATTTAATCAAAAAGCCGGTGGAAATGTTTGAGAATTAGAAGCGCCTTGCACGCGACCGATCGAGGCTTGAGATAAAGACCTCGACGAGGTCGTTCGTAAGAATTATCTTGCACGTGTGAACTAATCTCTATTCCATATTTTTCTTTCCATCTTTGGCACTCGATGATTTTTTTTATCCATTATCAAAAGTGCGATTGATATCGAACTTTTAACGACATTTTTCGATGCACCAATTAACCACGATCATCTAATAATTTACTGGAAGATTGCATTAGTATTTCAGAAAAATTTTTCAGGTAGTGTAATTGAATCAATTGCACAAAATTTACTACATTGCTCGATCGAATTTAACAATTTTTTTACGAAATTTAATTTAATTTAATTTAATTGAAGGATCGTAAATTCTGTAATTTTCATAGTTGTGACTGATGGAGCCTTGAGAAAACCTTTATCTGTCAATTATAATTTCGAAGTGATCTATGGCCAAAGTAAATTATCTCACTGTTGAATAGTAAGATGTGTAGTAAATCTCATTTTGACAGCAAGTTTAGACAACTTCAAATAATAACTTTTTTTTCATAACCACGCGAGCCAGATACCGAAAAAAAAAAAAATAAAAACATTGTCAAATATATTTTAATTTTACATTGAATTTTTTTGCATCGAAGATCATAACGTAACAATTTTATAATTTGCGTCATTTTACAAAAAAATTCTATTGTATACGCTGATAAATATCTTAAAATGAAGTGAAAAATTTTTCAGATATAAAATGATAAGCGTCCAAGTACTCAAATTTAAAGTAATACTTTGTCATTGAACAGTTTTGTTTAACAAGGCTATACACACCTCATTTCTCAAAAATGTGAATTTCAATTTTTTTGATAATGTCAAGTAACTTCATAAATAACATTGCAAGTTCCATCATAAATATGTAGCTTTCGAGTGGACCTTCAATTGCCTGCAGTTCTCTCTCTCTCGTCGTAATGAAACATATCACCCATATGCGGCGAAAGGTGTTTTCCCTAACAGGGCGAGGAGCGCCAAGATATATAGATATATCCCACGTAACGTCGACTCGAATGGGAAACGCAGCGACAGTTTCCGACGAATGACGCGCGCAGCGCGGTGAGAACCGCCCCTGCGCCAATACGCGCAGCATAATTAAACGCGCGACCATATAGCTCGAGAGAGAAATAGAATAGAATTGCGCGCGCGCGCGCTCTCCGAAAAAGTTTATGGTACACGTCCGTGGTGGCCTTTTTCCAGTTGCGGGTTTTAATAAATTTTTGCGCAAACAGTCGCAGAGGCGATTGAAATTCTTTCTTTTTTTTTTGGTCGGCGCTCACCCCGGGGCATGTGTGCGCCGTTTAAAAAAAAAAAAAGTGGAAAAATTGCTTCAACGGTGCGATAAATTGATGCAAGTTGATTGATTGAGTTTTTTTGTGCCTGCGCGTCCGTATGTGGTCCGTGATATCTATATAGCCCAGAGTCGTAGAGAACGTCAGAAGAGAGGTTTTTCATTTTTGTCCTTTTTTTCATTTAGACGAATGTTCGCCGATAGGCAATGATAGTCGAGTCGAGTGTCGCGTAAATTTTTCGCACTAAAATGAAAAGTACGTTTTTGGATTTTTTTCGGATAAATCGTAAACTTCGGGGTGATAACTAACAAAATTACTCGAATAAAGTTATAAAACCTGACGTACGTAGAGCATCTCCCATACTATGAATTCTCAACGACAATTAATCAAATGGAACATACGAAAAAAACGAACAACAAACAGAAAAAAAACAGTCGAGCAGCGAAAAAAAGAAGAGAACAGAACAAACGACTCCCACTTCATCAAACTTCGCAATAAAATAAAAAAGCCGAGCGTGTCCTCATAAAATAAACCCCTTCGAGAGAGAGAGAGAGAGAGAGCAAGATAGCAACGAAAAAAAACAACAACGAAAAAAAAAGAGAGAAGAAACGAGCGAAACACGCGAGTTCATGCAGCTTGCGCTCGCTCTCGATTTTATTTATATATATTTTGGCTGTCCTTTTTTTTTTTACTCGTGCGGCCCTCTCGACAATGCGCTGCTCGACGTTGCGCTCGCCAAGCGAAATACAAATTTTACGGCTCATTCAGGATCGGCTATATGGAGCTGTATTCTATATTGCATACACCTACATGCATACATAGCGCCAGAGCGAGCGCAACGTCGAGCTCGCGATTTTTTCCACAGCGGCAGCAGCAGCAGCAGCAGTCGAGGCTATATAATAGTTATGTCGCTGCTACGCACGCGGGCCGATTCGGGAAATGGATTTGACAGAAGGTTTTACAAATGCGCCCCCGCGCGTTATTTTGTATTTTATTTCGCGCGTATCTGCGCCAGCGTATACACGCATAGCAAGGGGTACACACGCATAAACGTATGCGCGGAGGTTGTTATAGTTATACGGCGAATTGGACACAGACGTTAACAGCACTCGTTGTAATGCTTTATAATGCTCTTTTCAAGCGGCCAAGCACAGTACGACCGATCTCGCGCGCACAACATTCCCTGCTCTCTTTGACCCGCACTGCTACAGGGTTGTTTCCAAGTGCTCTGCTGCTGCAGGGTCGACTTTTCTACAATACGTTACGCCCGCGCGACGGCTTATCTAGTTCATCTCGGGCAATTTATAATTATTCGCACGGTCAATTGGGAAGATCTCGAAAGTATTTTTTTTTTTTCGATTTTTTTTGGTCGTTGCGAGCGACTACCGCGATATGATTTGTAGGACGGAATTCAAGAGCATGCGAGACACTTTGTCAAAATGATACAACGGAATTGCTGATATATAAATTTTGCCACTCTCCACGAGGTATGAGTGTGCGCCGCACGAGTCGTGCTGCAGCGCCACGCAGAAATTTGCACTGGAGCTCCGTTTCAATGACAATGACACACTCAAAAAATGAATTATAACGCGGGCGCGCACACACGTGTGCTATACTGCATTGCCGGAATGATGTGCTTCGAGAGCGGTAGAAACAAAAAAATGAAAATAAATTTAAAAAATAAAAAATCACGTTCCGAGCACGTATACCCATACAATACGAAGTCGTAGAAAGATTTCTCAATCGAGGAGGTACGTATATTCAGTCGCGTCCACCGGTTAATTTGACTTATACGAGATATAAATATCATCTTCTCGCAGACAGAAGTGCTTCAAGAAGCGCATAGCTGGGCGCGCACAACCTGTTTTGTGCGGGGGCCTAATACTAAATGTCCTGCATAAAGAAAACGAGACTACCGTTTTGTCTTTCTCTCCTCGGCCTGCACCAATTCCTCTCTCTATTTCTCGTATACATTCGTACACGGGGCGACCTCCTCGAGCGAACGAGAGGGAGAGAAAGAGACAGAGAAGTAGCTGTAGCGAACTCCTCAGACATAATTTGAAATATAATTTATAAATCCCATTCAATTCAAATTACGGCTCCACTCTGTCGGATGAATAAAAGATGCAGCAGCGGATCCGCTGCTGCTGTACTGCTGCAACGCGCGCTCGTACAAGTACGATATTGCAATGTAGCAGCATAGTAGCTCGCTCGCTCGCGAAAGAATGCGCCGCACGCGGACGATCGTAGTGTGTGCAATAGCGCGGAGGTGCAATTCTTTCGGGTTTTACAATTGGGTTGTACTTACGCCCCGGTTATAAGCTTACGATATCGTGTCGCGCTGCTTTTAAACGGTACACATTATATATGCGAATCGCGGCGAAATTTGGTTACGTACAAAACGATCCGCATCGCGACGATTTTTATCGGAGAGCATCGGAGCTCTCGAGAAAATACACTTGTGCTCGTGCGGATGGATCGATCGCGCGTCTCTCGAGCTGCTAGTTTTTTCGCGTGTACGATACTCGGAGAATTAATGATAATTTCTCCGGGAGCAGCAGCTTTTAACGTTGCATAAAAGCGCATATAATATTATACGCTATCGCGAAATCGCTCGGAGGCTAAACTGCTCCCGAAAACCCGATCCACCGTCTCCGATCTTTATCTTTATCCTTTGCTCTCTTTTTCTCTCTTTTTTGTTGTTGTTGTTGTTGTTGTTGCTTTGCCGACTGCTGCACTGACTGTGCGCCGAGCCAGTAGTAGTACCTATATATAGAGAGATTCCTAAGATGTCTCGGACGCGCAATTTTAAGCTCTCTCGGACGCGATCTCTCTCTCTCTCTCTCTCTCGTATATAGCCCGGAGCGTCGCGCGCGTAATATACTTTGTACCGTGTACAGCTATACACACCGCACACACGAGGACAAACAAAAGCCGCGCGCCGGATGATAATAAGCGAGCAGCGGCAACGGCAGTAGCAGAGCCAGCCAGAGCAAAGACTCGCACGTCGTAAATATGGTAATGGAAACGACGCTTTACCGATATATAGGTACTGCCTGCATATATATAGGATGAGAGAGAGAGGAGAGAGAGAGAGAGAAGCTATTATGCATTATGTTCGTATAGGAGAGAGCGAGAGAGTCGGGCGCAAAAGGGAATTAGGAGAATCATTTGTTAGAGAGGCCTGTCCGTCCCAGCTGATATGCTCTCTGCGCGGCACGTGGGACACACCTACTTGACGGGTCCTTTTCAATCGACTATATCTGCTCGAATTATACAATCCCGTCCCGATTCTGCATTAGCCGGCAGCACAGTCCTTGGGGGGATGGGAGACACGCTGATTTCATAAAAATCATGCTAAAATTCATTAGACTCGCTCGCTCGAATTATCAATTCATTTGTAATGGCAGCGATGAGAGATCGATCCGATTACGGTGATAATAATGAAAGTATACAAAAATGGCACATACGTCGGCTCGCGAAATGTATATCGTTGACGGGCGCACGAGGTGGAGTGGCGCCAAGCAAATTATATCGACCTCGCGCGCGCATGCGTTCGTTATAACAATACTCGGCGAAGGCAGAAACCGAAAACCCGCGTGCAGCACGAGCTGCAACTCCCACGAAAGGAATGCGTCCGAGACGACGACGACGACGACGATCGGAGAGCTGCACGGAAATGATTCTCCTCCGTGTGTATTCCAAGGCTCGCTCTGCACGCAGCAGCATGCGGTAAATCCAGCGCCGCCGCCACCGCCGCTACCCCGCAGGAGTCCATTAAGAAACGAGCGAGTAAGAGAGAGAATCTAAAGGGAATATGAATGAGAGCTGGCGCCGAAACTGAAGGGGGGTCTCTCTCTCTCGCTCTCTCCTTGTTTTTGCTTAAAATAGAGCGTGAAGCCTTGATTTATCGGCGCCCGCGTTGCGCCCTTTTCAGTTGTCACCTACCTCTTCCTGCAGTATTACTACAAGGGGGGGTTTTATACTCCCTCTCTTTTGCCTGCACCTATCCTATCCCTGGCATACATATAAACTCTTCCTATACTACTCTTCTCCTTCGCCTTCTACTTCTTCTTCTTCTTCTTCTTCTTCTTCTTCTTCTTCTTCTTCTTCTTCTTACTGGTGCTGCTGTTACTAACTCCATTCATTCTTCTTTATCGCGAATTCGTTCGCTTCCTTTCCTTCTTTTCCATATATATACTCGCAAATTCGTACGTTCCTTATTGTACTCTCATTCTCTCTTTCTCTCTCTCTTTTCTTACATTTGTCAAATTGCACGGGATTGCGCACGAGTATCCCCGTGCCCCGACGAGCTGCAGTATTACAAATACAGCACGACGTATATACACACTTACACCATTGATTTATTTCACCGGAATTAATTCATTTGTCGGATTTCTTCTCTCTCACTCGGTATATATCGCTCTACATACGATTCGCCGACTGCACGGGTGGCTCGAGCAACGACGACGACGACGACTTAAAAACCCCTACATTGCGTATAATGCGAGGCAAATTTTTAGCGTTTTAAAAGTCATTCGTTACGCGAGCGCGACCCAAGGATGACAGTGTCGATTCGCTTGTACATAATATATAATGCACGAAAAAAAGTCGATGAAGATATACGTTATTTCGAGGTGCGCAAATTTTATATACGTCAAGTCAGAGAAAGAGAGTTGAAATATCTTCTAATATTTTGTACGATTTACGCCTCGTCGGTGACGCTCCGGGCCCGGGCGCACTATATATATATATATATTCGCGCGTTTATCGCCGAACACGATCGACACCGAACGCGAACAAGATATTGCACAGACAAGCCTCAATAATCACCTTGTTATATGTATACGCACACATACATACGGAGATCGAAGATGTCGAGCGTCTCGTAGTATCGAGGAGCGCGTGTCGCGCTCCACCTGGCAAGTATGACAGGAACTAAGTGACGACACGCCGCTACTCATATACAGCGCAAACCTTTCCGCCAACTTTCTTTTCGCTCTCATTTGAATTTGATAAGAGATATCGAGAATCTGAAAAGCCCATCAGATTCCTTGGAAAAAATCCTATCGATATGAGCTATTTAGATTTTCCAACGGTCCACTATTTCATACAGAAACGAAAATGAATATATGAGTCGCATGAAAAGTGGTCACACCTAAAAAATGTTCACACCTAAAAAGTGGTCACACCTCATACGCATTGCATGTGCGTGTTGTATACATACGCGCTGTCGCGCATATGTCGCATATATCGAATATTCTCCGAGAAGTCGCGATGTAATCGCACGAATATCACCCAGGGTGGCTCGCTCGACGCACTAGGTCGGAATTCGGGCTCGACGATGACTTTCTTCGGAGAGTCAAGATGTTTTCGCACGAATATCGTCCCGGGCGCCGCGTCGACGCACTAGGTCGGAATTCGGGCTCGACGATGACTTTCTTCGGGAGTCAAGATGTTTTCGCACGAATATCGTCCCGGGCGGCTCGCTCGACGCACTAGGTCGGAATTCGGGCTCGGAGATGACTTTCTTCGGGGAGTCAAGATGTTTTCGCACGAATATCGTCCCGGGTGGCTCGCTCGTCGCACTAGGTCGGAATTCGGGCTCGACGATGACTTTTTCGGGAAGTCAAGATGTTTTCTCACGAATATCGTCCCGGGGGCTCTTCACGCACTAGGTCGGAATTCGGGCTCGACGATGACTTTCTTCGGGGAGTCAAATGTTTTCGCACGAATATCGTCCCGGGCGCTCGCTCGACGCACTAGGTCGGAATTCGGGCTCGACGATGACTTTCTTCGGGAAGTCACGATGTTCGCACGAATATCCCCGGGTGGCTCGTTCACGCACTAGGTCGGAATTCGGGCTCGGATGACTTTCTTCGGGAAGTCAAGATGTTTTCACGAATATCGTCCCGGGTGGCTCGTTCAACGCACTAGGTCGGAATTCGGGCTCGACGATGACTTTCTTCGGGGAGTCAAGATGTTTTCGCACGAATATCGTCCCGGGCGGCTCGCTCGACGCACTAGGTCGGAATTCGGGCTCGACGATGACTTTCTTCGGGAGTCAAGATGTTTTCACGAATATCGTCCCGGGTGGCTCGTTCGACGCACTAGGTCGGAATTCGGGCTCGACGATGACTTTCTTCGGGGAGTCAAGATGTTTTCGCACGAATCGTCCCGGGCGGCTCGCTCGACGCACTAGGTCGGAATTCGGGCTCGGCGATGACTTTCTTCGGGAAGTCACGATGTAATCACACAAATAGCACCCTGGGTGGCTCGCTCGACGCACTCGGTCGGAATCCGGGCTTGGCGATGACTTTCTGCTAGAAATTGTTCGCAAACATGCATCACTAAATTTCCCCTCGGTCAAGCAGGTTGAAAAGTTTTGAATTTCAATTTGACAATTATAAATAAAAAAAATGTGAGTATTGATCTTGAAGTTTACGTTAGCTGATACTTATAAAAGTCTTAAAATGTACTTTGAATACAAGAAAGGGGAGGTATGGTGCTGATTTTTCGATTTTTTTCCATTTTTTGAAGTACTTTTTGACTAGTAAAAAAAAAATTTTATTTCTAAAATATATATGTGAAAGTACATGAATTCGAGAGTATTTTGTGAAAATTTCATCAAAAAATTTTCATTTTTGGGCCTTTGAAAGCAAATCTACGGAAAAGTCGTGAAAATTCTGGTGAGGCACGTAACTTTTTACAGAATCATCTGAATCGAAAAATGCAAAATTACCTCATTAGTTTATGAGTTTTATCAGGTAATGACGTAGAGTTTTTTCATATAAATGATCCATTACTTAGCTATGGTAGTAATGATATCCAATACATTCAGACAAGTATTCAAGCAAACTAAAATTATGTTCCTTCAAACTATAACCATAATAAAAAGTCTGGGATAGAACAATTCAATAATTAATTATATGATTGTTAATATTCAAAATGTGTACAATAGAATAATTCAAAACTGTGGTAATACTTTTTTCAAAAGTTTAAATAGGGGCAAGTATGACAGTCTGATCCTTATAACTTTAATCTGACTTTAAAATTCTCTCTCTCATTTATGAAACTTTTAATTTCAAATTGTCAATGATCAACTACTCAGCTATGACGGTAATGAAATCCAATACATTCCGACAAGTATTCAAGCAAACTAAAATTATTTTCTAACCATAATACAAAGTTTGGGATAAAATAATTCAATAATTAATTACATGAACACACAAATTAATAAATTAGATTCAATAATCAATCGCGTAGCTATGATATTATTGAAATCAAATACATTCCGATAAATATTCAAGCAAACTAACATTTTTATTTCTCAAACGAGAACCGCAATGCAAAGTATAGTTTTAAAAATTTATAGTAATTATTCTTCAATTATATACAGTGATAAGCGAAATGATATACTCTCATACGATCATGCAAAGGTAACAGTGGTATGTAAAAAAACCTTACTTATGACTCTACTTGCCCGGCCGTCTCGATCAAATCCGATGCGAAGATTACAATTTTACATACCGAAAGCAAACTATATAATTTACAAGAATTTTCTGATTTAATTCAATGATGTATAATAACATAATTTTATCTTTCAATTTCTTCCTTTACATTTATGACATTTAGAAACTTTTTATGAATTGATGGAAGAATGATTTTGAGAAAAAATGGTATATTAAAACGGAAAAAAGAATACAGGGTGATGACTTACTATATTGTCTTCAATTGAGTAAATTTTTTGCGTGTTTTTGTATAGATTAGATCGGCAAATGCATTGTATACCCATTAGATGAAAGACTACTAATAAAACGACAAAAACGTTGAAAACTATATTTTTTAATTATCATTAAATATATGACGATTGCGAACGTCTTGAATTTGATCGAGACGGCCGGGCAAGTAGAGTCATAAGTAAGGTTTTTTTACATACCACTGTTACCTTTGCATGATCGTATGAGAGTATATCATTTCGCTTATCACTGTATATAATTGAATAATAATTACTATAAATTTTAATAACATACTTTGCATTGCGGTTCTCGTTTGAGAAATAAAAATGTTAGTTTGCTTGAATATTTATCGGAATGTATTTGATTTCAATAATATCATAGCTACGCGATTGATTATTGAATCTAATTTATTAATTTGTGTGTTCATGTAATTAATTATTGAATTATTTTATCCCAAACTTTGTATTATGGTTAGAAAATAATTAGTTTGCTTGAATACTTGTCGGAATGTATTGGATTTCATTACCGTCATAGCTGAGTAGTTGATCATTGACAATTTGAAATTAAAAGTTTCATAAATGAGAGAGAGAAATTTAAAGTCAGATTAAAGTTAAGGATCAGACTGTCATACTGCCCCTATTTAAACTTTTGAAAAAAGTATTACCACAGTTTTGAATTATTCTATTGTACACATTTTGAATATTAACAATCATATAATTAATTATTGAATTGTTCTATCCCAGACTTTTTATTATGGTTATAGTTTGAAGGAACATAATTTTAGTTTGCTTGAATACTTGTCTGAATGTATTGGATATCATTACTACCATAGCTAAGTAATGGATCATTATATATGAAAAAACTCTACGTCATTACCTGATAAAACTCATAAACTAATAGGATATACAGTACAGTGACACACTGCTGTGTTAGGTGTTATACTTGGGATCGGTGAATCTTAGTCGCACCTCGCATATATATTACAAACACCTATACAGCACCGCGTGATATAGCATTATAATGCCCGAGAGCTCGACACACGATCTTGCCATTAGCTAAGACGCTTCCCCGAGCTTCTGTCCTCAGCTATATAGTACCTATACATATTATATAGAGTGATAGATCGATCGCGACGCTTACGTTGACACGTGTCTTGCGAGAGAAAGAGGCCCCCCCCCCCCCCCCGATAATCATCGACATCGGCTCGTTCCGCTTGACGCGAGGACGCTCGAGGAATCATATAGCAATATAATCGTCGCCTTCCTCGCTATGCCATTGTGTACTCTATTCGTTATACCAAAATGGACTTTTATCAGCGGTCGCTCCAGCCGCAAAAGAGCTTGTGCGCGTACAATAGAAGTCAGAGTCGCTAAAGCACGTTTGAAGCAGCTTGCGCACGGTCTCTGTATGTATATACCAACGCGACTGCTCTTGCCTTGTTGCTGCTGGTGCCGGTGCTGCTGTGCGCAGTCGAAAAAGAGAGATATAGCCGAAGGCAGACCGCAGAAGAGGAACCGCCAATTAGCTCGAAATAATGAGCGTGCCTCTTTCGTCGTCGTCGTCGTTTGCCTTTTGTTTCGATTTTCTTTTTTTTTTCAGTGCGCTCACCCTTATATATACCAGTGCTGTTGCTGCTGCTGCTGCTGCTGCTTTTGCTACATGCGATGTATTATATGTATTATATACCTATATTTAGTGCAGCGCGCGGCATCAAGAGCGCCTCGAGCAAGAAAGACGACGACGATATGGCTCTCTCTCTCTCTCTCTGTATCTCTCTGTGATGCTCTGCAGTTCTCCCCGTGTGCCGTAACGGCGCGAGTTTCCTCTCTTTATTAATAAGTTGATCATCATCATAATCGTCAGCAGCAGTAGCAGCAGCAGCAGCAGCCCAAACTGCTGCCGTACTTGTTTATGGCCGATGGGCAAAAAAGCACATCGATGTTACCTTATAATAGAAAGAACTTCCGAGCAGCCGCGAGGAGAGGATCACCATCGTCGTCGTCGTCGTCGTCGTCGTTGTCCCATCTTTTGCGCGCAGTTTTCGGCGCAGGATAATTAGCTGCTTGTTCAAGGGGGGCCGATGTAACCATTTTTCTTTCTGTTATTTTTTTATCATCCAATAACAATACGTACTTGAGCATTGAAGGTTGACTGCGTGCGCGTCGCGGCACGTGTGCTTTGTCTATGATAATAGATTTTACATGTTACACGCGCCGATCGAGCAAGAGCCTTTATTATTCGATAAAGCGACGAAAGAGAAGAAAGAAAATTAATCGGAGGTGGGCACGACAAGTCGACGAACTCGATTAATACAGACGCAATATCATCCGCAACTATATGTATGCACGAACAAAAAATTCAGATCGTCGATACAATTGGGTGAGAACATTTCAATCAGTATAAATATAAACGACATAAATCTCCTCTCTCTCTCTCTGACGATCTTCGATTACCATCGCGGCACGCAGCATAAAAGGCGTAGTATAAACGCACAAAAGTTTTTCATTCGTCCAAATTATTACGGTTAGCGATATACTTGTCGTCGTCGTCTTTGTCGTCATCGTCGTCGCAGGCCTGTTATATTCTCTTTTTTTTTTGCCGTATTACCCTCCCTGGCCGTATCTGTCTCCCGCTTGCGCCAACTCGTCGTCGGATCTTTTTTACCTCTTCATCGCAGGGCTAATTTAATTTATACTTTGATCGGCCAGCGAGGCTGTTTTGTCGGGCGACGCGACGATTTTATAATAGAAATCTATACCGGACTCTCGATACATATACACGTGCGCGCACGGCCACGTATCGTCCGAAAAAGCGAACCACGACTTTATTATACGGCTCGCGCTCGGATAAAAAAACTGCCGATCAATTGGTTCAATAAGCCGCGCGGAGGGATTTTAGCAGGCGGAACGATCGTCTCAAACGTCCCCGAGAGTCTCGAGTCAATTTTTCCAATGTAGGTGAGTATATATAATATTGGGGCTTGATAAAAATTCAGAGCAAATTTTCTTATCATGCATGTACTCTTGAAAAGAAACTCGATGCCATCGACATGCCGGAACGTCGATGTTTACATTGCAGCTCGAGTGGCAGAGAAATAATTGATCGCCTCGCCATTAATTATCAGAGATCCGAGCTCGTCTCGTCTCGCGGACAGCTGACGATGTTGCCACGGTGTACATATTATATTGGCCTCCTGCGATCGGTTCAATAATATTCGCGTATTGGACGGCTCGCGACGCGCCGCACGTGTCTCAAATATTGAGAAGCGCCAAAAGCTCCTCGATCTTCGTACGGACGTGCACCTCAAGGAACGACAGTCGATGTGCAACGAAGCAAAAAAAATTATGTCTCGCACTCAATAAAACCTTTCACCTTATCAAGCTCGACTGCATTAATTAAACATTTCGCGCGTGAGCACGCATCGACGCTTAATTTGGCATTCCGACGTGGCCCGACGACGACGACGACGATGCGCACGCGGACCTCACGTGATGACGTTCGTGCGTGCGTTGATCAGGAAAAAAATATCGTCTCTGCGCATTTAGAGATTGGAAACTGCGTACCAGCAGTGTTATTTATTTATTTTTTTTTTTTAAATTTCCATGCGTTTTGCAATTGTTATTTTCACGAAAAGATATCGAGTATATTATACGCAATTGGACGAACAAGTGACAAATATTTTGTCGAGACTGCTGGGTAAATTTATAAGGTATTTTTAATTTTAGAGCGGCGTAATTTTGAAAAAAGTCAAACAACTTGTCATCGCGAACGAGAGCGACTATGTATAACGCCGCACGCGACGATCGTTTTAAGGTATATAATCAAGCGCGCGACGTCGTCGTGCGGCTCGAAAAGCCCAGGCACGTCAGCCAATGAAAAAACTGCTTCTCCCGGGCTCGCGACTCTCTGATCTGCATGAAAACACGCTGACATTTTAATGCGTCGTGTGACTTTTGTCGTATACAATTTTTATTTAGACGTTTTATATACTATTTTATATTTTTTTTTATCAATCTACGTACGATTCTAAAAATATATCGACGCGTTAATCAAAAAAAGCTCAAGCCCGTAATCGGAAATATGAGAAATGGCTCGTTTTTCCTGAAAAGTCGTCTCGTTGCGGGCACGGCTTGTACAAACGATTAAAAATTACTTAAAGCGCGCGATATATATATTTCTCGAAATTTAGTAAAACAAGCGTCGTCGTCGCGGCTGTATCCCTCACTTTCTTTTTTGTACTACTGCTGTACGCCGGCGATGTAGTAGTACTGCACTACACTCGTGATTTTCTCTCTCTCTCCATCTCGTTCTTGTATATAAAATAAACGATGTCGAGCAAAGTAGAAGCTTCGCCGATTTATATATTACTCGGCACGACAACGTAAAAGCCAGGCAGTAGCACATCCGTCTCTGCAGCTTCTTCTCAGACTGCTGCTGCTACCTACCACTACTCTTCCTCTTCTTCGTCTCCTCCTCGGGCTTTGCGCAGCAAAGAATGATGAAGTGCGCCAGCCTCTACGCGGTGCTCCATCTTGCTGCACAGGGACCTCGAGAGAGTGCAGTGGTGCAGCCCTCAGCTGCTGCCTGCTGGTATACGGTGTGCTCGCGGAATAAGACGCGAAAGGGATAAATCGCCTCGTGAATGTTTTGACATCGGTAACGCGCTAATCGCCCTTTCCACTTTGGTCGATGTCGCGCGCGCGCGCCCGTAATATATTTTCTGCCCCGGCATGTGTGTGTGCCCGCCCGGCGCATTACTCGGTCCCATATTGTACACGCGTATACGAATTCGCGGAACAAGCTCGTGAGTCTAATTGTCGCTTTCCATGAGGCTATATAAGTGACTTGTACTTTTGCGCGCGAAAAACAAAAGAAGAGCATAGACGGGGGGCAACGGAAATTATAGAGATATCGATTTTTTCGAACCAATTTTTACGATATCTTCGAGGCTACGCCTCACGTTTATAAATATAATACGTGACTCTTCTGACGCGAGAGAAAAAGAGTGAAAACATCAATATGGGCGCTTATTCGCCGAATGCGAATGCGAGCTTGCAGCAGCAGATCTCGCGAAACATCTCGAATCGGCGCGCCGCGCGGCTTATTCCAAAATTACATGGCACACGGATTTTGCAGTCGCGCGTCAGACAAGCGAAGACACGTGTAGGTCGGGGACGGATTTATACCGGCATTGTCGAAAGGCGCGAGCGCGACAAATGTCTCTTTTCAGCCTCCTTTATTTTTTACCCGCGCGGAGACTTTGCTGCTGTCTCCGTGCATGTACGTTTGTACCCTATGTATGCGCGCTTGCAGATGTGTGTGTGTGTGTGCTCGCATGTGCTCGCGTGTGCCAGAGTACAACATTTGTGAGTGCATATATTCCTACATATACACGTACGTGTGATCGTACGTGCATATGTAACTGCAGCTGTGAGACACTCGTCAAGAGACACGTATACACGCGAGACGTCGGCGGCTGCGACAGTTTACGGCCACCCTCGGAGCTTAACTCGATGGACTTGGGATTTTGTTCGCTTCTTGTGTCTGCGACTCGAGCGATAGAGTCAAAGGAATTAACCAAAAAATCTATGATCCAAACGATTTAATCAGAGTTCCGGCTCGAACGTTGAATTCTAACAGGGATTCTTTCTGATTGGCCTTTAGAAAGGTCGTCAAGAAAACTATGACTTTGATGAAGATTTCATGTAAAATTAGACGCGAAAATCAAAGTAACCGGTACTGAATTTTAATTAAGGTACATTTATATGAAATCTCACTTGAAAATTGATGTAGCAAAATTGATAAATGTTTTTACGCTATTTTACATAAATTTCATAAAAATGCAGTTCCATATAATATTTTTATTGGCTCAAAGAACTTAAAAACTTTAACTATGTACTCAAATTCAAACGTTTTTATTGAAAATAATTAGAGTCAGCTTTCATCGCTAAATGGCGAGCACTTTTATTTGTAAATCTGCAATTGAAAAAGTGAAAATAAAAGTATAAGAAGCAAGGTTTTACAACTAGTTAAAATCAGATTTTGATGGTCTTTTTGTTACGTTATTGAACTATATGAAAGCAATTACAATCTAATTTTACCTAAATAATGAGATTAGCTTTCAGTAGACAAGTGCAGATAAATTTTGATTATAGATTAGAAGACTTTCAATTTTTTAAATCACTACAAACTCTGTACTAAATTCTAAAATATAATAAAGCGTATGATGAGATGAAACCATTGAAAAATATTATGAAATTGCAGTTCTATTAAAATAAAGGAAAAAATTTTTTCGGTCAGGTATCACTTTAATAGCACTAAAAATGAACCCAATGGAACTAGAATCATTCACTGATTTATTTAGCTCAGAGCGCAAAAAATTCATGAAAATGCAATCACCTACATTATTTTGATGCAGAAAAAAACAGACAAAAAATTTAATTCTCTACTCGAAAATCGTATTATGAAATTGAAAAACGAACCTTTGCATGTTTACAAAAAAAACGATATAAGAAAATCATAATAATAGAAACTTCTGGTAGCAATTAGTCCCTTTCGCGTCGTTCATTAGCTCTCTCTCTCGCTCTCTTTCTCGCTGCTGGTAGGGCACGCGGCAAAAAGACCCAAGACGATGGCGATGGCGGCGGGCGCGCGAGGAAGACTTTAATAGTATGCGACATCGATGCATCAGTTAATTCTGGAAACGGCTCGTCGCGCTCGGGCGGACAACAAGCGTATATAGCAGGCAAGAGCGGGCGCAGCAATTGCGAGCCGCCGAGGCCTGCGCTAACCCCGTAGCGCGCGGTGACGAGCAAAAAATATTTATATGCCCAAAAGCGACAATTACGACGCGACGGAAGCAAAAAGCATGCGTTCGTGACGCTCTCTCGCTCGAGTATTTAGTCAAGATTTATGACTCCTGGGAGTTTGCGCATATATATACGCGCCAGGCTGAGAAGGCAGCTAGCTTGCATGCGAGCGAGATTTGTGCCATTGTGTGTATTCGCGATGAGTTTCTTTGGCTATATCAAATTGATGCACGAGGCGCTGCACACACGACATAAAAATGAAAATTCGACGTCGAGCCACGCGCTTTTACGGTGTATTTTGGTGGCTATAACATAATACGGATACGCGTTGATTAATCGCATCGCATTAAGCATCCTGTCTTCGCCGCTATACACGAAAGCTCCGATATACACTTTTTCCAACGAGCTCATCCGCATTAAGCGCAGCTACGAGAGAGCTGGAGGCGCTGGTTAGCTGGAAAACGCCCGGTCAGGTTAAAACGGCCATTCCTCGACGCAGCTTTCCATATGAATAATAGGAGCAACTTGCGATGCACCTTCCTATACATCTCGCATATATAAACGCACAAGGACGAAAGGCCGTCGTCGTCGTCTTCTCTCTATTTAGCTTTTGCGTACGAGCTCGAGCGATGGATCGCTGCGGCTGCAAACATAAATTACTCCGAGCGTCGGGAGCGCATCTTCTTCTTCTATACTTCTTCTTCGTTCTCCGCGCGAGCGAGAGCGAACGAGAGGGAAATAAAGCGAGCCTCGCTCGAGCTCGAGTTTATACGGCATTAAGTGGAAGTGAGTTATTTGCGTGTGTGACTGATGGAACGCGCACAGATCGGAGCTACATGTTCTCTTATATATATAAACGTATTATGTGCCGTATAACGACGTGTGTCTTCGCGATATGCACGCACGATCTAATACGTTTCTGCAGCGGACCTATTTTTACGCACGAATATCATCGGCGTGCGGTGTGTATGCTCGTTCTTTTTTACATCAATTACATATCGATGATTACGAAAAATATTAACGAAAAAGAGAGAGAAAGAATTTTCAAGATTGTGTAGTCGATTTGTATGTTATTAGCGTGTATTACAACGCCGGAACGAAAGTACAACGTGTATACGATACGCAAAATCACGTCGAATACGAGTGTATTTCGTCGATTTTCTTGTTTTTTTCTTGTTTTTTTCGTTTCCCAGTAATTTTGGACGATTTCAAAGTCATATATACGACGACAGGGGCGGAGGGGACAGTTATACTTCTGTAGACACAACCCCGCGACACGTCGAAATGTATCTTTCTTTCTTTTTCTCTCTCGCAAGCGCGCGAGCGACACAAATTCGTGCAACATGCTTTTCCGCCTTGTGTGTGTGGCTCGTGTCAGCTGTCAATCATACGTGACTCGCGGAGATCTCGCGTCGGCACACGATTCTTCAATCACACACATAGACGCAGCAGCAGTAGCGGCAGCCGCCCCGAGTATCATCACGGCATTCGGGAAAAATATGACGTACGGTATTATGATCTAAAGAAGCCGATACGCCACTTCTTCTTTCCGCCTCGTATATGGCTCGACGCGTATAATACTCGAGAAATGACTAATTTGACACTTTTCTTCGCGCGGAAAAGAGACATTTATTTTCGTAGCATTTCGTGCGTATAATACCCGAAAAATGAGGCAAACCTCTTTTGGATGCGAGAGAGAGAGAGAGAGAGAAAGGGAGTCGTTGTAAAGCTGCGCAGACAGCGCGTGGAGAGCCGGGAAAATTTATAGACGCGGCGTACAGAGAGCGTGATTAATTCGTGAGTGATTTAGGATAAAGTGGATTATTTACGATACGCGGAGGCAGAAGAAAAATAAAAACAACAATGAGCGATTAATAAAGACGCACTTTGCCGCTCTTGAAAACATAACACCCGAACCCCGCTTCCGTGTGTGTGTGTGGTTTTTTTTTTATTATAATAAGCTCACCTCCTCGAGATCTAAGATCTCAGCTGTATTACGTAATACGTTCTAGTTTGTTTCTCTCATTTTCCCCGCGCGTATAGTTCGCCGCGCGCAGATACGGCAATTTTCGCCCTCGCCGCGTGTATACGCTTAATAAAGTCTTTGACGATTAAAGCCTTGTGCGCGTGTACGTATACGCGCGTACTCCATGCCGGCTCGAACGAGGCAATTATAAAGGGCCCGTTTATACGAGGCGAACAATTAATAACGCAGATCGTCGTAGATGTATCTAATTCTCTCTCTCTCTCTCTCTCTCCCCTGCTTGTTCTTTTGCGCGCGCAGGCGGCATAGCGCTCCGGAAAACACTCCGTGGGAGCTGGCCGTTTACTGCTATACGTATAACGTTGATTTTATTAATTAACGCATCGTCGGCAGAGATTTTCGGAACATTATAAGAGAGCCGGAGAGGAGGAGCGAGGGTGGCGACGTTGCGAAAATTATTTATAAATATATCTGCGTGAGGCAAAATAATTAGACAAATTGGGTAAGCTCGAGCTACGTACGGCACACGTAGTTTGTCATTAGGATTTTCCAAGGGGGGCCGCCAGTGGCTATTAATTCCTTCTTAATACCTTCTTTCTTCGTCGCGCGCAAGCTTCAAGCGATATTTGCGATACACTACGTCACGACTCGAGCGAGCGACCCGTCGCACCCATGAGTTTTGAAAAGCTTGGATGATAAATAAGAATCTATATATTTTCAAGCGTACCTCTCGCGTCTCGAGCTATATCATATAATACTCGCGTCGGCTGCGTTTGCAACCGAAAAAAAGAGTCCATAAAACCTCTATGTACAATACACTCGAGGCAGTCTCGGATCTCTCCATAGTCACGAGGACAATAATGCATATTCAAGAGGGTGCGCTCGGAAGGACTCATAGATCTCGCGCGCGGCACTTGTGGATCGCAAGTCAAGTAGTTGTAGTAGTAACTAGTTTTATCAGTAGTATCAGCAGTGATGGTGTCTGGCTCGACTCCGCGGGAGGTCGCGACGCGCAAGTCGTTATCCAGAGCCGCGGGAGTGTAACGACAATGTCGCGCGCCACGCGTACTCCGTCATCCAAGCACGCGTGATGTTGCGCGATTTGCGGACTCGATAAAGAAAAAAAGTTTCGCATAAAGGTGAAAAGGTACATAAATATCGAGCTTGCAAAGTTCGATGAATGAGGAAGAGCTTACGTCCAATCGTACCAGCGCATTACTCAGTCCGCACCCACAATCACGGTCGGGTTTTAAAGCATAAATACATCATCGCCTTTCGACACCTCAAAGGCTGCTGCTGCCGTTTTTAAATTATTTTTCTGGGTCAAGAACTCGCGCGGGTTTTCAACGTTCGCTCGTTTATATCGTATACACCGCAGCAGAAGCAGCAGCAGCAGCTCTCGTGCGGCTTAACTGTAAATATATCCCGACAGCGGCTCGCGTGTAAATCGGCTAAATCGCCACTTAATCTCGCCGAGAGAAAGATCCGATATCGCCTCTAGGATAGGCGCATGAATTGCCTCCGTTGCGCGTGTGTGCATAGATATAGATATACATGTGCACGCGTAGACACACGCGGGACAGGTATAATTACCGCGCGGCCACGTATAAAGATGTACAATATATTATAATACAGGCTGTCGATGGGAGATCGCTTATTACGTATCTGTATGCGCGCGGCCGGCTTGGAGCGCATTATATTATACACAAACTTGTGTATGTATAATGGCGTGGTGTGCAGGTAAGATAGACGAGGATATATCGACGCGTATTATAAGCTTTTAGCGTGTTATGCGCGGCTGAGAGCGGGCCCGAAGCTGCTGAGCAGAAGCGACTTGTACGACGGAGCGGGGGAGGATTTTTTCGTACCCCACCGCAGACCGATTAGATAGATCGAGGCGCGCGTTTCTTACACACTCGAAGTAAATCATTATTAAATAATTAAAATCGCGATATATATGAAAATGAATGTTTCATTTATATGTACTGAAGATGAGTTTAAGTTGTCTTTAGTGTTTTTCGTGCGTTGAAATTAACAACATTAACAGTTTTTTTTTAAGTGTAGTCCTGTTTTTCTGGCTACCCGAATCTCCTCGTCATCTGGTGAAAATGAAGAAGCACGACAGGGGGTCGACGAGGAACTCGTTCCCGTGATAAAGTTCGTCACGACCGACGGTGACATGACTTTCATGGAAAAATTGGGCAGATTCAAGTCGTCGAAGCCATTGCAAAGGGCCACCGCGCACATCTTGGCGCTGCCCATCTTTGTACTGATCAGTGGCTGCAGCGTCGTGATGTTTTACATGGAGCCGATTCTGCGAGACGCCAATTTCGATTTGATGGATCCTTCGTTATTCACAGTTTACCTCAAAATAATAGCTACGATGGCGGCGATCGTCTCAATATTTTTAATCGACAAATGCGGTAGAAAATTTTTGCTATTTCTCCCCACCATCGGTCTGTTCGTTTCGTTGCTCGGCTGCATGAGTTTTTTCGTACTCGTGGATTTAAATATAGACACGATCAAGTGGCAGTGGCTGCCCGGGGTCTCATTACTTATCTACATGGTTTCGTATGCTATCGGTCTGCTGCCCGTGCCCATAGCCATTCTCAGTGAAATTTTCCCGGCCAACGCAAAAAACGTAGCCTCGTGCATAGCTGTGCTAACGGCGGCTTTCGTGTCCTTTTTATCCATAAAATCTTATCAGCCGATGCTCGATCTCATAGGCCACAGCTTGCACCTTCGACATTATACTGTACTCGATATTTTTGCTACCCGAGTCAAAAGGCAAGAGCTTGCAGCAGATATAAGACAAGCTGATGACGCATTGATTATTTCTTTTATCCAACTTATTACAATGTAACAGAGCTTATTGATTTTGATAAAATAATCGTAAATAAAAAAAAATTTTTGTTTACCTCATTGTCATAAACCCTTCATCAATATCAAAACAATCGATATCAACCGATTATGCTGTTCGCATAGACAGCTCTCTGGTTTTTCAATTTTTTTTGGCAATCTTACTCAAAACAATTTTCAGGAGTTTTCAAATTTTTCGTATACGGTGCGCAAAAGTTCATGCATTTTTTATGAAAAAAATGTGTGGTGTCGATTGAGCCCGTGAAGTGAAAGAAAAAATATGAATTTACTTATATGCCGCTTATAAAATCAGCCATTATAATTTACGATAATTAATAATATATATATTCGTGTGCGTACACGCTCAGGCGCAGTACTTGCTCATGCGCCTATAACAATTGTGGAAAGATTGTCTCCGACAGCGCGTTAACGCGGCAATCGTAACGCGATTGCACACAGAGGCTCGTGCAGTAGACACTTAACGGCAAGCTGCTGCGCGTACAAGATCGCGCTCTTTTCTCGCACTCCAGCCTCTCGTACGAACGAGGTGCTTTCGTTTTACTCCACTTCTATCTCTGCGATTACGGCGCCCAAACGCATTCTATGGTCTTCGCAAAAGAGATCTCCTCGTTAACGCGAAAATCTTGCATGTTGCACATGTGCTGCTGCTGCTGCTGCTGCCCGTAAGAGCTGGAATAACAAAAACTCTGCGACGACGATAAAAAAACTTTTGCGTGCTTCAAGTGTGCGGTCGGTATCGTGATCTCGGGTCGTGGCTATTAGCGGCTAATATACCTTCCCTATTTTTACAGCGATCGTTTCCTGCGCCCCTCTCATTCTACTCTAGACGAAAAACGAGCGAGGCTCGCAATAGAGTCGAATTTGTCCATTTCATGTTTATTCAGCGCGGATTCAAATGTCCGCAGCTCGAGCGCAAAAAGGCAAAAGGTGTTTCCCGCGTGCAAGCCGTGCTGTGCAGCCTGTCCGTCTCGATATATAAATACATTTTTTTCGATTCGCATATGCGTGCAGTGCCAACGTAGAAAATGTTTTTTTATGCGTTTTTGCTATGCGTCTGTATGTATGTGCAGCGCACCACACAGTTCTTATTCGAAGGTCTATATCTTGAAATGGCAGGTATATACGGACACGTATCGTATGTACGCGCCCCTTTGGACGAATGCACTTTCGATGTCGAGCGTTCGTGTTTACCGTGGAAAACATGCTCGCGAACAGATGTCTCAATTCGTTTCTGCGCTCGCACATACACACACACACACACACACACACACACACACACACATACGTACAGGCCATATAGGTGCACGCACAGTCGCGAGCCGCTGCTGCAGTGGAATATACGAGGCTCGGGCAATTAAATATATAAATTTAAGCTGCTCTAATTAACAGCAATGCGAAAATACATCCGATACATGTAAATGTATGCGCGAACGCATTTTAACGCGTGTTCGACGCGTTGTATATTATAGAGCTGCAGCGGCAGCAGTTTCTTGCTGCTGTCGAACTTTTTTGACGCTCACAAGCGATCAACGCTTTCATCTCGCAGCGACGACAACAACGACGACGACGACGACGATAATAAATTTCTCCTCCGATACCGTCCAAGGCATATAATCGAGTTTCTATCGGGAAAAGCGAAAAAGTTTTATGTTTTCCAACCCTTGAATTACACTAGAGCTTGCACGTGTGTGTTTGCGTAAGTATTTAGGAAAATTACCGAGTGCGGAGGGTGGTATTTTAGCCCACGGAAGAGCTCGCCATTGAATTCCCGGGATCGATGGGCCGCTCCGCAAGTGCAGCGCTGTACAATACGAGCTCGACTCAATTATCCGAAGGGCCGAATCAACGACTGGAATTATAGCATCGGCCGCCGCACTATCGTCTGCGCGGCGCGTCCCCGCCGTTACTCTCTTGCGTCAGTTCTCTCTCTCTCTGTCTGCGCGCGCCTGTTAAAGGCAAATAAATTAAGGTAAAGCGTCGCGCGCAATGCTATATGCACGTATACGTGTACGCACACACGCAGCTGCATATATACCTCTATACCACTATATACTGCAAAGGCTTATCACGCATACAGACGAACGGATTGGTAGTACATATATACATATATCGTGGTGCACGCGGCTATAAGGTATACAGTATACATACGTACACACACACACACACATATATAGATTTTGCTGCAGATGCCGTGAGCGCACGCGATGTGCTGTGCACACTGCACCATCGATGTCTTAATTGCTGCACATATACACGTATGGACTGCATATAGAGATATATAGACGACGACGTGGCGAATATCGTACTTGTGTGCGAGTTCGCGTACATGCGATGCAATTGGGGTTGTCTCGTGTATTATGAATACTAAGTTCTTCGCAGAAAGTCGCGGGATATAATACGTTATGTGCCAGTCGGTGCACATTGTGCATATACTTTGCAAAATATATATACGCCTTTTTGAAATAAAAAAAAAAGCAACGACAGAGGAGACGCTCGAGCTGCAGAGAGGGCTAAAATAACACCGAAAATACACTTGTACAACAGAGTGGTAATGAGATAAAAAATATGTTACGAGAGCAAAAAACAGCTGTCACTCGACTCTATCTTTTTCTCTCTCTCTCTCTCTCTGTAAGTACGAACACACACGTTTTTGTCGAGCTCCCATTTCTCGTGCCTTTTCTGCTGTTTTTCGCCCACGGGCGTTTTTTCTTCCAGATTTTTCTTGCGCGCTACTCATCGCAAGGTCGTGGCCGCAAGCTTGAAGCTTCTCCACCCTTGCACCCTAAGAAAATTGGAAAAGTCTGCTCGGAATTCTGCTTTGGAGGTTAGTCAAAATTGGCCATATTTTCCGTTTCATCGTCAGCTGACCTGACCAAGAAGCGCAAAACCGTACCGCTTTCTCGCTCTCCCTGCGCACGAAGCCGCGCCATCTCTTGCCAGCCTGTGCACTGCACAGCTAAAGTTCAGGGAAACTGAGGAGCCAAGCAGACCAATTTACTACCACTGCTCATAACGAGGAGTGAATCTACTGTGTGTTCTGTCTGCCTCAAAACTACAACGGCTGATACAAGCATGGCCCCACATAAAGCCTGCACTCCACCAGCTTGGTTTGTGTCTTTCGAGGCCAATATGAATGCCAGGTTTGACAGGTTGGACGCCCGTATGACTGCGATCAACGAGAGGCTGGACAAATTCGCACAGACCCAGCTCAAACATGGTGCTGCTATATTGCAGAACACTCGCACTGTTGCTCAGCTGGACGAACGTGTGTCTGTCGAACTGAACGAGCTTCGTCGGAGGCAGAACGAGAGCAGTGAAATGCTGTCTGAGCTGCAGAAGAGGATGACAGTATTTGTTTCTACTGCGCGCGACCCAGATGTGACATCTAGCTCTTCTGCACCTACTACACCCAGTGTCGACTCTTGTGAAGTCCGTGTGACCGGGATCCCCGTGACTGTCTCTGCCTCCGACATAACTATCACCGAGAGCATACTCAAAAAACTGCAGCTTGAACGCCTCATCCCTCTCGTCATCTCCGTGCGCCCATGGAGTCCTGGACGAACATCGAACTCCTCATCTGCCTCGGCCACCGCTGGAGTGCGCCCAGCTGCCCGTCGTGAGAGAGCAATAGTCGTCCGCCTTGCGTCAGCGATTGCACGCGAGACTTTTCTCGCTGCTGCACCGTCTCTCCGAAGTACGAAGGCATCGAGCATCTTCGCGCTGAACGAGGACACCACTAGCCAGCTCAACGTATCACCGTTACTTCCACCTGCGCGGTACCGACTTCTCCAGAAGTGTTGGGCTATACGAAAAAGAAGCGTATCCCAAATCCCGTGATCCGTGATATGCGCATATACATGCGTCGTTCACGAGATTCTCAACTCACTGCAATCAGTTCAGAAGCTGACCTGATACGTTTCAACTCATTGCTCTCTTCTACAACGGCTTCCAACTCGTCAGCGAACCTCATGCCGAATGCTACTGCTACTGCATCTTGAAGACCTGCTTGTTCTCTTACTGTCTCGATATCATTCCTCTTTTGCCATCCTCATTAACATCACAATTATTCCCAATAACATGTTCATCGCTCGAAGCTCACTCCAACTACACAACTTTTTCGTACTACAACCGTAACCAAATCCTATTTTCAGCCTCACACATACTCAATCCCTCCCTCTTTTATTCGACGCCAGTCACTCCACATTGTATATTCCATCTTCATTTCCGCCCTTAGCCCGCCCTCATCTTGACACGTAGAGAGAACAGCATGATTAATCATGCTTCTGATTTATAGATCAGCTTAAAAACTCGTCGAACTGTTTATACCGCTCTATATTGTTAATACTTTTTTACTGTACATACTATATATTTAACTTAAACTGTACACCTATCTTAAAACCATTGCTGTAAACATTGTAAATACTTTTTCATACTGGGCCATACGGGGTTCTACCCCACGGTCCGTTCAAATAAAATTTCAATTCAATTCTCTCTCTCTCTCTCTCTCTATCTCGCGTGTAGGCACGAAAGGGTGGAGAATTAGCTGGAATTTCAGATTTTTGTACGCTTTATTGTCATTTTTCTATGGCTAACGGTACAAATATCGGGATTTTTTTTTGCTCCGCGCACGAAAACGCCCTCGTAATTTATGTCTCGGGCGGTCGCACGCGTAAAAAAATAAATAAAAAAAGAATAACATAGAATAAGAGTGGAGAGAGTGGCTGCTCGTCGCTCGTACAGCTAACAGAGATTAGTTTGAGAAATATATTCATCGCGCAGACCCACACACACACACGCACATTACATACGTGCGCTGCACGAAGAAATGCAAACACAGAAGGGCAGCCTTAATAATCCAAGAGTCATTAATATGCTTCTGAGTAGGTTCGTCGTGTTGTACACGTTTTTTTCGCTCGCAGATTCACACGGTTCATCAAGTCTGTTTATCATATTTTAGTTAGCATTTTATTTTTCACGTCGGCGTCACGTCCGAGCCGGTAGCGGATTCTTTTTTGTTTCTCGGCGTTCAACTCGAAAAAATCTACTAAATTTTCAATTTTGAAGTCGTTCCCATGCATAAATTACAGTTTATCGCATTAAATGTCCACACATTTTATAATAATATAATGTCAACGTGAACATATTTTTGGGTGCTTTGAGCGAGTTTTTGTGAGTAATTTTCAAGAAAGTTCCCCATTTTATTACAAAGTTTAGCGAATTTTAATCCTCACATTCTCTGGTAGAAATGCTCAAAAGCTAGTGACAAAAAATGATCATTTGAAATGTTTTAAAAAGTACAACTTAAGTTGGCATATTTTTGCGATTTTTCCGTAACAATTATGTTACAAATGTTTTTGAAATTATTGAAAAATGACGATTTAATTGTGTCAAAGAACTTGGACCAATTTTCAACCACTTCAAATACGATGATGCCACTTTGTGTTTTCGCCGATAGATGGCGAGTACGATTATCTGCAAGTGGCAAGGCAAAAATAACTGTATAATTCTTTACAAAAGTATTTAATTTTTAAGAAATGCTAATACAAATCAAAAATTTTCTCCAGAGTATAATTACCTATTCAACAAGTTCTTGGGATAAAAAAAGCGAATTACGAGTGAAATGAATTTTCACCCTCTCGGATTCCGAGGTTTCTTCTTCCTCTCTCTTATAGTACATAAACCTCGTACAAGAGAGAGAACGAGAGAAAGAAGGCGAGAATAGGTCGAAAAAAACATAAAGTTTCATGCCCTTACTTCTTCGCAGCCGTTGTATATGCTAATGCGAGACGGATGTCTCTCCTTCGCTCACCTCGTTTTCATCTGTTATGCTGGTTGATTTTTTTCCTCTTTATTTCGTGCTTACCCGGACACCCTTTCTCTCTCTTTCTCTGTCTCTCGCTCCGATCGTTCGAAGCGCACGAGTATCAAAGATCCCTTCGGCCGTGTTTTATTCGCTCGCCCTTTCAAGCGCGAGCTTTTTTTTAATCATCTTTTATGCGAGAACGTGGTAGGTAAATATTTTGCTTCCTCATAGAGGAAGCTCTGTGATAGGCTCGAAAACGAGATTTTGAACCAGACCTCGTAGGACAATTTGGTTTACATATTTGTAAACTTGATTGAATTCTCAACAAATGTCCGTATGTATGTATGTGTGTGTGTGTGTGTGTGTGTGTGTGTGTGTGTGTGTGTGTGTGTGTGTGTGTGTGTGTGTGCGTGTGTCCGAGGCAAAATCTTGAAAATGTTACGGTGGATTGTACAAATTTCAATTGCATTCATTGTCGTTTGTAGTATTAATGAGGCCAGAAAAGGTTTTTTGGCAGTAGACGGGAAAAAAAATTTTTTTTTGAAATTTTTGAAATTTTTTTCGTAAATTTGAAAAAAAAATTTTTTGAAATTTTTTCACGTATGAATGCCGGAATTTCCACTATTTTTTTGTGTCGTCATGAAAGCAGAGCAGCTAAGCTTTAATTTAAGACCAAAAAGATAGAGATTCACCGAATATTATGAAAATTAACGACTCGAAATGAACAGTTGTACTTTTGCTTCCTCATAGAGTAAGCTCTGTGATAGGCTTGCGAACGAGATTTTGAACCAGACCTCGTAGGACAATTTGGTTTACATATTTGTAAACTTGATTGAATTCTCAAAATGTTCGTATGTATGTATACACGGCCTTTTGACTAAGATTTTTTCATAAATTTGGAAAAAAAATTTTTTTTTTCATTTTTTCACGTATAAATGCAGGAATCCATGACTACAGGAAATGTTATGGTGATTTTTAAATAAATATTTAATTTTTTATACAAAAACAATATTCATTATTTAAAAAAAAATGTAATTTGTATTTTTTTATGAGGAAGCTTTTTGCCAATGAATTGGCAGCGGTTTTTTTTTTATGGTAGTACACCACCTCCAAATCCGAAGGGTTAGCATGTGAAATCGGTATAACGAATCGATCGCGCGGTTCAACCCCCGTTCCGATGTGCTGCAATGTTGTAAAACACGACGAGGGTGTTACGTAATGTATAAACTCTTAGGCTCGCATTTATTATCTGGTCACGATACTTGGGATTAGTTTTCGGCAAGTTATATCGCGAGAGCGCGAGCTTACCATCCATGTTGCATCTCACTTTTTTCGGCTTCGTTCGCGTTCTCGACTGTGAAAATTGAAACGCGCCTATTTATGAGCTGTTACATGGGAATGACGCCGCCTCTCATGGTGCACAGGCACCGAAACACGCGCGATGGTGCCGTACACAGTGCAGCTCGTATAATACAAGACAGAAATCGATCGCTTTTCGAACGTTATACAGAAGTGTATGCGAAATTTACGAGGCTCGCTATCGCGAAACAAGTCGATCGAGCGCCTCGTTACTCGGACAAGCCAGGCCCGTTCGAGATTAGCTCCGCGCGCTTCTATACGGCCATGTGTATACGTGAGTTGTTGCATGAGAGATTTTAACCTATGCACATATCCATACGGGTAGGCCTGTATACTTATATGGCTCAAACCGTTGTAGTTTTTCGTTGCGTCTTTGCCAAACGGGTAAAAAAAAAGTTTTTTTCCTCGACCACAATGCAAAATTTCACAACGATATGTTAAGTTACTGCGTAGTGCAAAAGACATGTTGGCGCGCGAGCCAACGAACTGTGTGAACAACAGATCCATATCCTTCATTAATTTAATTAACCGGATGTATAATGCGCGAAATCTCGGCTATGCATAAGACGAGTTTTATTTCTGTCTCTCTGCACGTGTGAGTATGTGTGTGTGTGTGTCGAACAGCATCCATGGCGAGCGAACAAGTGCGTCGGCTGTGCAGAAAAAGACGAAGAAGGAACAAAAAAGATGATAATGAAAAAAAAAATAAATAAAAAAGTAAAAGGGAAAAGAGAGTTGGACGAAGAGGGACCGGAAAGGCGTTAGTGCCACTAAACAGATATGATAAAATAAAGGATAAGAATCTGCAGTTCTCGCCACAATACGCACTCGGTCAAATTAAAGCCTCCAAACACATCCGAGTATAGTATCCGTGCTCGGGCGAAGGATAAGAAATGTTATACGTGCAGACGTAGCGAGTGCAAAAGACAAGAAATCCCGGGGAAGATGTGTGTGTGTGTGCGCGCGCAACAGAATAAAAACAATGCGTAAATAATGGACATCGTATTTACGAGGATTAAAAGGATGTTTGGAGGTCTCGCGATCGTGACCTTGTCCCTTTCGCGCGTCGTGGGCGTTTCGTGTGCGTCCAGAGACTAACACACAATGCAGCGCGTACTCGTTCGCGTCGTAATTGGCGTTATTTTCGGTTTAATCAACGTATATCGACGCTGCGCGTGGCTGTCAAAAAACAGGTAGCTTAACGAACCTATACAGGCGATAGATAAGATTAATTTCATATAAAATGTGTCAAAAAACGTCTGTCGCTGCAGTACCGAGTCGCACTCGTTATCTTTACAAGGGACAGTGCGAGATTTTCGTCATACAAAAAAAATAACATTCAGTTCTGTTTTGTAGATATGAAAATTAACTGGGCGAATGAGTGAATGAATGAATGAAGGAATAAAAGAAAAAAGACCCGCGCGCGGGGCAGTAGCCGCTATCCGTGCACACCGATTGTCGCGCGGGCCCGACGACGACGACGCAGCGAATTGAAATGAGGCAAAATACGTACAAGTGTTTCCAGAATATTGTCAGATAGAAGAGACGACGACACAGGGTTACATATCTAGACGACAAGGTTGTAAATGAGCAAACTCGTTGATAATAGAGTTTATAATGGGGGGGAATCGGCGGAAGCTCCGCTATAAGCGCGCCCCGACGCTAATTCGATAAATATAACGCGTAAATCGGCGAGCACAGATAAACGAAAATTAGCGATTATAACATATCTATATCTATGCGAATATTTGTCAACGACGTGTTCATTCAATATATCTCGCAGAAATAGCCTCGAATCCTTGCCTAATAACGTATGGCCCTATTATGCGCGCCGCAGCCGTGTACTGTCTCAAAAACCAAAAAAAAAAAGAACGTATTTTGGTCGAGGAAAAAATATATATAGCGTCCAGCAAGAGATCCGAAAATGTACACTGTGCTGCTCGCGCGCGAGTTTTACGAAATAAATTCGAAAAAAAACAGGCTACTTCGAACGTTTTGACAACAATTTCCACTTAGCGCGTCCTCTTGCTTTTGGGTTATATGTATATAACCGCATACACTCGCACACACACACGTTCGCTCGCGCGCAGACAGCGCGTCGTAACAAAATTAGCCAAAGATCCGAAAGTTTTATTTTTCGGGAGAAGATGTTGCCCACGTTGGGAGCCAGTTTTTTAACGAACGTCGAGCCCCGTGTGTGTTTCTTCTCTCCCTCACGTCGATCGTTTTTTTTTTTTTTTTTTTGAGCTTTTTTTCGTTTCATTTTGCAAACGACGAGTTGTATAACGCGAACGAGACGCGAACGAGAAAGAGAGATAGAGAGTAGAAGAAAGAAAGAAAGAAAAAAAACAAAGAAACAAGTGGTATCTGTACGGGGGGAAGAGAAAGAAGTGAAAAAAATGGGAGAAGAATCGGTGGTAATGGTTCCGGTTGATAATGTACCTGTTGCACATGCGGCTTTCGTTCAACGGAAGTGGAAGGGTGATTCATTCGCTGTTGCTGCTGCTGCTGCGGCTCGTTTTTTTTCTTTTCATTTTCTTTCTCTCGCTATCCTTGTTTGCAGCGTCGAGAGTAATATATACCAATGTATTAAATGGAATTAAACATCGAGAAATTCGAGCCGAGCTCTCTCGGTCAAATGTGCTCGATTATACGTACGCTGTCGTCGTCGTAATCATTTTCGCTGGTGAATTAGCGTACGATTTTTCTCGCGAATATGTTTATCTGAAAAATTAATCGTTTCTGATAAGCCCCGAGACACGTACGCAACTAACAGCATCCATTTACGCGATCTTTGGCTTGACTTGATCGTTGCCTCGGCGTCCATTCGTCTTTTGGGTCCATAAGTTCACGCGCGCACGTTACGTGTGGCAGAGTCATTCATAAAGTGGCCCTCCATCTCGTCATCCGACTCGTGTTCTATTCAAATTTTCGCACTCTCGCGCGCAGCTTTATCGCGGATAAATTAACGGCCCGTACGATTTCTCTTGGCATTCCGAGAGATGTTATCGCGGCGCGCGCGTCCTCCCAAGATGAATACTCCTATGGTGTTTTAATGGGTTTGACTTTTGCGGAGACAGGCTGATGACAGCGCGCGAGCCTGCGCGTCCGAAGCTTAATTTAGCACCTCTTTTGTCTGACTCTTTTTTTTTCTCGAGGACGTCGCACACGAGGTGGAAGACGTATACCTATATATTTTTTGTCACGGAGCGGCTGTCGCGTTCGAGTGATAATTTTCGGGCGCAGCAAGACGCGTGTACGTGTGTGCGAATTCAAGATGTTAAAGATTCGGAAGCACGAGGGGGTTTTACAAGGAAAAAGTCTCAGCCCTCGCGCGGCCGGCGCGAGTTTTACAACGCAGATCCACCCCCGAGTGTAACGAAAGGCGCCGAGTCAGCTACTCCGGAATTCTCGAGTGTTGCGAGAGCTCGGGGCGCCTAAAGAAAGAAAAAAGAAGAAAAGTATAGATGTATGTATTATATGGATCGAAAAACTGCGCCATTGCCGTCTCTCTCTCTCTCTCTCTCTCTCTCTCTCTCTGTCTCTCTCCTAATAGTGTTAAGGTGCGGACAGAGTGGGTGGGGTCGAACGCGGCGCGCGCGAGTCTCTTTCTCTCGGGCGAAAAGACCACCCAGCCGCTGTCGTCGTCGTCGGCTCCGCTCCGCTCTCTCTATGTGCACTGCGTGTGTGTTGGCGCGCTGGCAAAAGCGTGGGCGCCATTCTTTCTCAACTTTAACTTTATACAGCATATACACACACTCACATATCGTTTGTAGCAAGGTACGACGACGGCAGGAACGATGCCGCCGCACATATGCCATTTTCCCTTCGATAACTCGCACACGCGCGGCGGCGGCAGCGGCACATGCATATCCTCCTCCTTCAGCAGGACGATTCGTTCGTAAGTATTTTACTCTCGCGCGGATGGATGTAAACCGAATTAAAAAATTGTCCGGAAAAAAGAAATTTCGCGAGGCATAAGAAGCGAGTGTGGCGTGTATTTAACGCGTCTTCGAGACTGCGGAGATCATTAATAATCGCAGAGTTATGACTCGAGAACGAGACGCGGCTCCGAGATTATTCCATTGTCTTGTCAAAGCGGGATAAACCACTCGTATAACAGCCAACTAGACTATATACACATATATATAAACGAATGAGCCATTTGAAAAATCATCTTCCTAAGAAGTTGAACGTCGAGGAACGGCTCTACGAAGCTCTTTTAGAATATCCTATATGAATCCCGCACGCGCGCGCCTGTGTGTGCGCGAGCGCGACCCGATACGAAAACAAAATCATTTCGTAATATATATCTCCTCTCTCTCTTTGACCTGTGTACCATATGCGCTCGCGACTCTGCACGAGTTTGCTCTAGCTGCTCTTACCCTCCCTCAGTTCGAAAAGAAGAAAAAAAAAGAGAAAGAGAGAGTGAACTCTGCGAGACAGAGAGATAATAATAAAAAGACGAAGAAGAATAAGTAACAATATGTTACTGGCGGAGATGCCGAGCGGCAGATATAAAGGACGAATAAAAGGGAGTCGTGAGAGGAGGGAATCGGAAAAAAGTCGTCGCGTACGCGGGCGACGTTATGGGCACGCGAGCGGCAGCAGCAGCAGCAGCAGCAGACGAAGACCACCGTGATCTCGTCGTCGTCGCGCCGTTGTCGCACTGAAATTTTCTCCGTGCGCGCGGAAATACAGGGGCTAAACCCCGACTCTCTCTCTCTTCTCTGTCCTCCTTCCTCGTGAATAATTCGCGAGGTCGAAGAAAAAAAAGAAGGAAAGTAGCCTATAATCGATAAGCCCGCGAGCAAGTTGAGAAACTAGAGAAGGTGCATCAGGCGGCGGTGGGGGTCGGCTCTCTCTTTTACGCGGTGTACACGGTTAATTAGAACAACGGATAACACCCCCAGGTGAAATTAGTCGTTTTAATAAAAAAGAGAATGAAAAAAAAAGAAGAAACAAATGGCCGGGGTTGGAGAGTTCAAAGAGCGAGGGATTAATTCGATAGGGTGATGTGCATGATACTGCCGCTGCCGGGCGACAAAAAACTGTATCATCCCGTTATATGGCAGAGAGAGAGAGAGAGAGAGGCGAGGCGGCAATCGTCCTCGTCGAGTCCTCTCGAATTTTTTTCTCTCTCTCTCTCGCGGGATATTTCGACGGGCGACTGCCTATATAAGCCCGAGTCCGAGCCTTGGATTATATTTGTTTCCTGCCTCCGCCTATAACGCCGTTGTATAGCCTCTCTTTTCTCCCCCCCCCCCTGCTCCCCTCCCCCTCACTGGAAGCTTGGGATTTCACGAGGGAGTTACGAAAAATATCAATTAAACATAAAAGCACCGAGAGCCGGTGTGTCATCCGTTAATGGCCAGCGATGTACTACGCGCGCGCGCGAGCGTCCGAACGATTGTTAAATTTATAACCGACTTAATGCATCGGCAGCGCTTGTATTCTCGAATGGTTTATTTTTATAAACATTTCGGCTAGTTCTATCGCGCACTGCACGTGAACGAAGTTCTCTCTCGAATTATACATTCATTTATTCATACGTGCTATGAAAGGTTCGTCAATATAAGTGCGTGCGTGTATATAAATATATATGTATATGACGATCCGCGCCCGCGGGGCCGTGCGACAAAGTCAAAATATTCGATGGTAAAAAAGTGTCGAGTGTCAATCAATTAGGAAAAAAAAAAAGACGAGCGTCATGTATCGATTTAAATTCGATGTATGTAAAAAGGGAAGGGGAGGAGGGATGCAGTGCGTGCGGACAGACATTTCGATTGAATTTTTTTTTTTTTTTTTTTACAAACATATGTGACCTACGCGTCGCATAAATTCTTGAAATAAAATACGACGCCGATCGGTGACGAAAGTTTCGTCAAAAATAAAAAGCTCGGCGATCACGTGAATTTCATTTTGATCATCTGCGACGATGACAATGACTCGCGGGATGAACCATATTGGCAATTTATACGAAAAATTCGGAAGCTCGCGGATATCGTTACGCAGTGACCAAGAGATTGGCACACGCCAATATCGCTCTAAATAAAGAGAGAGACTGAATAAATATATCCTCCGCTAGTTTACCCTTTGCACTTTATGTATATGCAGCAGCAGCAGCCAACGTATAGGCTCTTTCGTCAAATTATACGGTGTATTTTTAATTCACTGAACACACACTCGCACACGTGCATGCTTGAATGTATAGATCGTACGTATGCACGACGAACACACGTTAAAAGCCTGTCAATTGTGTCGGAATTGCGAGACGAGCACAACTCTTTGTCGGGATGTATATTTGTCGGGCTCGGATTGATATCCGATCACCCTGTGTACGTATAACGATCCGTGCGTCCGAAGAGATTAATCGGAGAGCATAATGTAAGGTAGCGAAAAATTCGGTTAATTTCTTCCTGCCTTTTTCTTTTTTTTACTTCTTTTCCTCCCTATTTCTATCTCGCGATCCACATGCGCGCACCGGCTTATCTCGACGTAGATTATTTGCTGCCATTCTCGCACGCGCGTGCATAGATATTATGCTAGTTGAAAGACCCTCCTAAAGAAAAAAAAAGAGAAAGAGCTAAAGACCGTACTGCACGCACGCATAGGACAAGCGAGAGAGAGAGAGAGATCGCGAGACGACGTCGCTGTGTGCTGCACCGTACTCTCTCGGCGAAAGATAGGGATCTCCACTCTCTGCCTAGCATAACGATCGTTTAACGAGGGGGCCCCCCTGGTATATTGGCGCCAGCTTCGCTTGGGCCCTGTATGTATATATAAAACTCTCTTATATAGCAGGCCCCCGAGCGCAGAAGCATTATACATTTCAGAGTCGCGACATTGGACGCACGAACGAACGCGAGAACGAGAGACACACACACACACACAGGTACACAGGTATACACACAGACACACAGTTGCAGAAGAGAAAAACAATCAGCAATAAATTTTCGCGAGAGCCGATCGTCGTGGTACTCTTTTAGCTCTCACCTCGTCGACTCGGAGGAAGGGAGAGAAAGAGAGGAGTTATTTACGCACTGTATGTTTCCTGTCCTATAAGCTCTCTCTCTCTGGCTCGAGTTTTTAAATGACTCCGAGAGGAGCTACACGCGAGAGAGAGAGAGAGAGAGAGAGAGAGAGAGAGAGAGAGAGAGAGAGAGAGGGAGACGATCGCAGAGAGGCACGAATTATCAGCTGTTACTCATTGAAGGGAGAATTATTACTCGTAATTCAGGTGCAATCAACGGATCGTTAAAACGACGACTCGCTCGAACGAGAAGAAGAGAGCCGGATAAACGTTTTTAATAGGACGTGTTAGCGTCGTCGGTGCACGCGAATATATCGTCGAGTTTATACGAGCTCTCGCTCGCGTACGCCTCGTACCCGCGTATACATACGCAATATGCTTTATTTGGCCTAGACGGATGTGTAAAACGCGCGCGTACAGTATTATAGTTGCACACACGTCGCTATACAAGAAGCAAAAGTCAGCAACGACGACGACGACGACGACGAGGCGACGATAGAATTATTATCGTCGAGGCTGCTGCGAGCTTAAACGCTGCAGTTTATAATATAATTTATAAACTCGAGAGCGCCGGGCTGCGTCGACGAGGCATAATTTTTCGAGTCATTTCGCGCGTTGAATGATGCGCTAGTTGCGCATGTATACGACATCGATCAAATTTTACCTTCTTCTGCTATATAGTACACACACTCTGCCCAGTAGTAATACGCTTCGAATCGTCAGCTGTTTTATGAAGCTCGGCCGTCGTCGAACGCGATCGTGCAGCAGTGCACCTCTGTGTGTGTGTGTGTGTGTTACATTTTGATAGTGGCGTAATTACGGGTCGATTCGAATGCGAATTCACTTAATAAATTGCGAGAGAGTTAAGACATTAAAATAAAAGCTCTGGACGCGGGCGGTGGTGCGCGCATTCCTACATGTATATTAGGTATATAACGTTACATGCGCGTCAGCGTGTACCGCACGGGGGTTGGTCGGTGTGCGCGATCTGCGTGTCTGTCGGGCATTAACATTCGACATGGCAGGCATAAAAGTGTAACGACTCATTGCTCTAACCTTTGACTACCCATTTTTTTTTACTCTCTGACTTTGCACTCCACTCCACTCCACTCCGCTCTCTCTCTCCCTCTCTCGTTATTGTTTTGGCACGGACCAGCACAAGCGCACGAAATAAAAAAAGAAAGAACGTACCATTCGTTCGATCTTTATAGGCCAATAAAATTGTTCCTGTACACGGTAATGGAATATATAGAAGAAGTTCCGAAAAAAAGGTGTAAATTTGCGCACCGAGACTCGTCGATTATATAAACTAATGAGTAATTCTCGACTGAAACGCGGAGATCGCTCGTGCGCACGTAACGAGAAATTGAAAAGTCATTCCGCGAATCCGTATCGCGCACGAAAAAAAATAGGGAAAAAAAACAGAAATAAAATAAAACAGCCGATAGATTAGAGAAAAGAACTTGTTATTCCGCGTATATAGCAGCTCGCGCGCGCTCGAGTTTTTCCTTGCCGGCGCGCTGACAATGCTTTACATCGCGGCCAATTGTGTCAAATAAGCACCCTGTCATATGTATACACGTACAGCGTATATATAGCGAGCGAGCAGGAGAGCCCGAGAGAGAGAGAGAGAGAAAATAGCCTAAAACAATGGCTTTGTTTCCTACGCGAATCACGATACGACTCTACGATATAACTATCGTGTGTGTATACGTGTGCGAACCTCGCTAGCTATATGGCGGAGCTCTAGCGCGCAAAAAAATATCTCGTTTCGAATCGACACGCGAACTGTTTGCTTACATGCACGCCGCGCGCCTAGGCTATATTATACGACGTTACGCTTTGTGTCCGCTCCATGCATACTCTACGTACGATACCTACGTATACGTTCCTTTTTTTTCCTTATCGCGACTCTCTCGGGTTCCTATGAGTTTATATATGTTCAATGGTTGTGCGAGCCCGCGCGCGCGTCGCGCTGTCTTTTCGAGTTATCGAAAAAAAATCACTTCTGTGCGCCGAGATCCCGATGATTTCCTGTGATCGATGTCTCAATTATAATACCCCCAAGTGCAGCCAAGTTATACGGATAGAGACGGAGTGAAAAATGATGTTTCGAGCCGAGACGCTGCTTCATTTCGTTCTTCGTACGTTTAATGTGGCGTATCGAATGTATAACAGATGGAGCGAATAAAATTACGCGCCCGAGGGCCTCAACTCTTTCGACTGACAAAAAAGTGTCACTCTCGGATCAAAAACGCCTACTTTACCGGAATTCACGAAATCAACGTCGGATCTTGTCGTAGTTGAGCCGGATGTCGTCATTTTTTTTTTTTTTTTTATATCATAACGCTATAAATGCAATGTGTACGCGCCAAGATTCATTTATATATACGCGCGCGCGAGACGGATGAACGCGTCGATGGTTATATTATCAAGAAGCCAATTTTTTTCACTTATAAATTCTCGTTTCTTACTTTCATTTCTTTTTCTTTTTTTTTTATAAATCATGCCATCTTTTACCGGAGGAGCGCAAGCTCGGTTGGCATTGGCGCCAAAGCTTCGAAGGAGATGTGTGCATATGCACGTGTATGTATAACTGGAAGCGGAAGGTCGCTTGCATGTATGTATAGCAGCACACACATACACACAGCGCACAGCGAGCGTGGAAAAACGATGCCACAGCGAGATGACGCCGAACTGGCGGCCCGTTCCGCAGCTTCTTTCGTTATACGTACGGTCTCACGTGAGCGTATATGTATATACGTATATAAGAATCGTAATATCCTTTGCGGTCCGATCTCGAGCGAACTGCAATTCAGCGATCAAGAATCTGTGTATCTCAAGGTAGGGGTGTTAATTTTAATATTAGCGCATTGAATTGCGAACTAATTACGGTATGGAGTCGAGCTCGTTAAACACCGTGCGACAATGTACTGAGAAACTTTCCGAGTGCCGTGTCCTCTGCAGATCATAGCAAGCGCAGAACGCGCAAACATTTTTTGTATCGCAGAAATCAAAGTAGCGAGTACTCGGATCAGAGCACTGCGCACACTCGTCACATCAATGTAAAAATCATCGGTACGTTTCAAGTGTTTTTAATGGACGTTTGTACCGGTTGTCAAGTAAGCATACCTCAATGCATTATTTTATAATATAATTTACTTTGAGATTAAAAAAGTTACTTTTACAAATCAACGATTTTAATGTGAGAAATAGTATACCAATACTGAAATTAATACAAATTAGTACTCATGTTGAAATAAAAGTAAATACACTGCATACTTATTTGACAAATGTGTGAATTTTCAGATCAAGACTTGAATACTGCTGTACTGATGAGTTAGAAGCGTTCTGTGCTTCAGAGGACAAAATATATTCACTAGTAATGTGTGCAGTAGTTTATAAGTGGCCGTTAGGTGCCGTATGGCCTAATTTTCGGAAACCAAAAGAGAAAAAGCAAAGATTTAGCAGTAAGCCTAGCAAGTTTCTCAGTGCATAAGAAATCTTCCCACAATAAAAGTCCCCCTTTTGCGATGCAAATATATAAAATAAATGAACAAAAAGAAAAGAACCAAAAAGACGTGGTCAATGCACACAACGACTACCGTTTCTCGTTTCTACAATTTATGTACATTCGCTCGTTGTTCTCGCATTGGTCATTCATAAAGCTGACTCGGTGCGTCGGACAGGCAGATCGGCGCAAGGGCAGCATCGGGCCCGTACGTCCGACGATCGAGAAGACAAACCGTGTAAAGGAGAACGGCAATGAACGAGCCGATGAAATTAAACGAGTGTCACACATAAATCACACACACTCGTCGTGGAGAGAGAGAGAGAGAGAGAACGAGAGAAGGTGCCTACTTACAATCGTGCAAATAAAAGGAATTAAAAAATTGAAATAAAAAGAAGTTAACTCATGCGTGCGCCCCCGTCCCTGTGTGCACAAGAACCAAATCACCAGCGCAACAGCAGCCACATCCGATGGAATAATGAGTTGTTCACGCGCGCATCATCGCCAGGCCTATATTATATTACCGATGTATAATTGCGAGCATAAATCAGTCTTTCGTTAAGTCCTGCGCGCGCTTCGATCTCGAGTCCGTATTATATATAGAATACGTGTGCATACTTCAGGGGCACGAGAGCGTGGACGATGTATATTGGCATTGTCAGAGACTGCTGCTGCTGCAGCAGGATCGAGGGACGAAGAAGCAGCATAAGAAGCGGAAGGTAATCGAAAGAAGGAGGTGCCAATGCGCGAGGGGCTATTGCTTTATACCTTCGCGTTTCGATCGATCCGAGGCGATTTCTCTCTTCGACCAAATTGAGTTGGCACGCGGATTGATGTATAGGTGTATGTCTGTGTGTGTGTGTGTGTGTGTATTTATATGGAGTACGCAGGCTTGCAATCGCAAAATAATTACAATTCGGATATGCGTTTTCTTCTTTTTTACTCTCTCAGAAGAGCAAATATATACGTATGTAATGGTCTCTTTGGAAATTTAGGACAAGCGTCGAGGTCAACGAGCTCGAGATCCGCCTCTCCTTTCCTCTCCGCTGCCGCCGCTGCTGCTGCTGCTGCTGCCCAGCAGCGAGTCCAGCCGAAGTTTCTTCGGAAAATCCTTGGGGGATTTCGTGGAGCATTGTTCGAGCTAATGGTTCATATGTACGTACACGAGGCTTATCTCGAGCTACCATTAGGACGCTATTTATATGTATCGTGCTCGTGGCGCTCTGTGCGCAGTGTACTTCGAATTGTTGCTCCGAAATTTTTCCTCCCAACAACTCAATGATGTATGTCGTCGAGTTATGTATACGTACAGGCGGTATAATGCAAGTGCAGAGCACAGCGCGATCCACTGCGCGCGCGCGCAAAATTAATGAAAATTGTGAAAGTTAAGTTCATTAGAAATTACGAGCTGTTGCTGCTCTCGCGGCTGCGCTCGGATAAACGTGGGGCGCCATTAAAATGGCATCGCGCTAAAGTTTCGATAAAGTAATTAATGACCTAATCGAAGACTGGCATCAAAAATCGTGTTTGCTCATTTTTTTGCTTTTCGGCGGGTATATGAAGCTAATGCAGCAACATAGAGTGCCGAGAGAGAGAAAGAGCTGCAACGAGTCGCGAAGTCCGCAGAAGCGCGCAATATCGGGGTGGGCGGTCTTACACTCCTTAAATCAGGCGGAGCTCGCTCGCTCGCTCGCTCTCGTGTGGCATATAAGCGAAAGAGAGAATTACACGGAGCGATGCAGCGGTCCGGCCTCGCGAGAGATCGACGCAGCAGCCGCACAGCTCCGCGTTTATTTGTTTGTTTAAAGGCTGATAATTAGAATCTGATACGAGCGATGATTATTTCGGTTGGGTAGGCGTGTGCGTTTACATATTGTACGAGCTCGTGGATGAGAGGGACAGGTTTAAAAAAAGAGAGAGACAAATCGGCCAACTTATATAGACTCGTTGGCTCTTTGAGTTTATTAAAAACGAAACGAGCAAAAAATCATCATCCCGAAACCTTCTCGAGTGACGAAGTGGAACATTTAATCGATCCGCAGTTATATACTGCTGTGCTCGCGCACAGAGCGAAACGATAAAATCAATATGATAAATAAGAATCCCGTTTACCGACACGGTAGTACCTCGCTAGTGCTTTACACACATCAAACACACGCACACACACACACACATGCCTCAAAGATGATTTATAGAAATGGAAAAATCAAAACTCCTTCGTCCGCGAACATCGATTAAATTTCCAGGGTAATCGAGGCTCTTCGCGATCGAAAGCTCAACTCCTGTAAAATTGTTACCTATCGCGGAAAACGAATAAATCGAAAAAACCGCCGCGCGGCATCTATACCGGCGCAACGGCGTTGAGATTCGCGCTGATTAGATTTTAATGAATACTTTAATTGAATTGTGTGCCGTCGATACGTTACAAATTGAAATCCAGCCGTATACACTCGTGTGCTCGGTGGCAATATTAACGAGCTGCTATTTTCAACATTGCTGCGCGGAAACACGAGTATTTACGCGCACTTAAAATCTCTGTAAATTGAAACTTTCAAGCTAGGAGAATGACTCGCGCAGGGTTATTAACGTGTCTTGACACGCGCGCAAGAGGCCATTAATGGTACACTAAATACATCGATGCGGCATCGATTTTTAATGAAGTACCTCTCTCTCCCCGACGTATACACCTGCAGCGGAAGCCGACACGTAACGCAGGCGCGCGCGACACAATGGGCATACGGGGTACACGAGCAGCAGCGTAGCAGCGGCGGCAGATTTAAGCGCGTCGCATCGATGATGGCAGTTACACGCGTCTAATGGGCATCCGTCGTAAATCAAGCCCGAGTTTTACGAGAGCGCTAGGTATGTATATATATATTATATAGGCTCGCGCTCGCGGGGAGAGCCCGAGCTTTGGCGCTGCGCGAGTCGCAAATATAGCTCCTATATATGCGATGCATAACGCGCAAACGTACGAGCTCCGAATGCTCTCGCATTATATGGGATGACATTGAGTATATCACATAGATATATCTGCGCACGGGGTAAATGCGCGTAACTGATGGAATATCACGACTAACGTTGTACATCGACACTGGCACTGAATTTGATGCACGCGCCGCCGTAGCCGTAGCTGCAGTTAAGTTCAAAACCCTGTTTTTGATTGGATGACGTTTTTATGGGCGCGCAGTGCACACGAGCGGCATCGGCAACAGCGGCATCAGTGGCGGCTGATTTTTCCGAGTGATCTTCACCTCGACGAACGAGTACGTACGTATACACACATAGATATTATTATTATATATATATATATATCCGTTTGGAGTCTCTCGAGATCGTGGAGTAGCAGCAGCGAGCAACGATGCGCAGCGCAGCCTCGCCAACTTCCAATTCTCCGAGCCGACGAGCCTTATACTCGCTTATAATAATCTATCGATGAATATGCAACGGCAATTCCCCGAATATATATCCGCGCATACATATACCTTTTACACATGCACACGTGAACGGCGGGGGGGAGAAGCGAGGTGAGAGATGTGGATTGGAAGGGAGAAGAAGAAACTATACTGGCCTATAGGTATATACTACGACGCGCGGTAGTCGTGCCAATTACTCCCTCGGTAATTAAATCAACACCGCAGCTAATCAACGCGTTTAACCCCTTGCGCACATAGACAGCACACATACATTCCGAAATCCACCAGCTCATATACATATCGTACACGTAGCCATTGCTATATATAGCTGCCGAAGCACACGTGAGAGGGAGAGAAAAAAAGTCAAGCCGAGAGAGAGATAGAGAAATATCGAGGACGATAAATCGAGTGCCTGGATAGCTGGAAATGTTTGACTCGTGTTGTTTTTCGTGTGCGCGCGCCCCCTCAACCCCGGCTCAGCTCGTATAATATACATAAGTTACTCGACGAGTAAATACCGCACGATATGTACACACACGCACACACACGAGAGCCGAGGTATTATAATGAATCACGCGCGCCTTGCCAAGGCAATATACATGTATATGTAGAGCGGATTAGCAGGTTAGTACGACGCGCGCATACAACAACTTATTCGGGTCTCTAATGCAGCTAAAATGCACGTGTGGTGTTATATATATAATATAGCAGCGCATTACAAGCGTGTCGCGGGGCGAACTTCTAATTCAAACGCGCGAGCCAAACAAAGCCCCACTCCTCCTCCTCCTCAGACGACGAGCTGAGACCATGCCCGCACTCGCGTATATTACTGCATTTGTGCTTATAATACACCGGGGCTAGAGCTGCTGCTGCTGCTGCTGCTCCCCCGCGAAATGAGACTTGTGATATGCATGAGTAGAGAGTACCGAGGCTGCCTTTCCTCTATACAGAAGTCTCTATGCGCAACGATGTTATATCCACAAACACGCGGCCTCGGACAATTCATCCCGAGGGACGTGGCCCGGAGCCTGGTACAGGAGCGCTCCGTACGCGCAGACAGGAGGGATATTCTCCCATTGTGCAACGCGTCTGGAGAATGAATTTCGACGGTCTCTCGGACCATTTTTTTTTTAACAGGAAAATGAAACATTTTCATCGTTATGCATGCAAAAACCATTTCGCAATTTGCCTCTAACGCTATACGAACGGCAATGACTTGACGAGTTGACAAGAAAAAAATATTCGAACGAAGAATTACCGATTTTTACGCGCACAGCAGCAGCGGTCGAGCGCCGAACGTGAACGAACGCAAAATGCAAAATTCGCTGCTCACGTATGTATATTGCGGCTTACACTCTTTTTCGGTCTCTCTCGTTTTTTTTTTCGTCCTCCTGAATTGCAGCGTACACACAAAACTACGTGTACATACGTAAATCCGCGGTTACAACTGCCGCTTAGAAAATTTATCGAAACTGCAGCCGCGCGCTCGCTTTGCATCGGTGTACCGCTCACGCGCGCGCGGGATCGAGTCAGGATAGCCTGCGCGGGATTTACGCGTAGCGGGTGTGGCGAGTTTAGCGTATTATGTGCGCTTCGATACTTTTGCCCGCAGTAGCTGTACGGCGTATCGCGTACAATTGATTAGTTTGAATGTTGTAATTTTTCCGACTGCTAAAAAATTGTCGAGTTCACTGAACATTTATAACAAATTAAAACTTAAAAATTGGATAATCATAAATTAAATACTACCAAAATTTTCCACAGTACATTGCAAAAATAAGCATTAGGATAATACTCCAAACAAACATGATAATTGTAGCTAGGTAGTGGCCTTGAATTTTCATACTTGAGACCTTACGGGGTTGGACCTTTTGTTTTGGCTATTTTGTCTGCCTACATATGTGTTTTTGGTCCATCAGTGTTTACAAGTAGAATAAACTATTTCTCTCCGTGTATAGATATTTGTTTAGAATCAAGTAAGGTTTTTGATTGTGCTTATTTAAAATTGTTTAATTTTGTGCGGATAATTATTAACATGAAACTTATTTTATAGCTGTAACTATGGGGGCTTCACCACGAAAAAAAAATTAAAAATTTTCTGAACAGGCAACAACTGCAGCGATATATTTTTATAATACAAAAAAATAACAAAATGGATTCGAATTATTGAGGAATGTTTTAATGTTGAGAAAAACAATGTCTATACATTATTCGTAGTTTTAAATGCATAATATTATGATAAGAGAAACGAGAAATAAAAAGAATATTTATAAAACTTACCTTAGTTCTGGCCAGTCGGGGTTCCTCGGCCGCAAGTTTCGCAAGTGCCTGATAGTCACCCTGTGCTGCTCGGACCAACCATTCGCGTGACTTTGCGTCCAGTTGCTGTTGAGCCGGAAGTAAAAACTGTACGTTGGTATAATAAATTCGTCGAAGCAATTATTAGTAATCAAGCGAGCAGGCGATGATGTACGAGTGAGTAAATGCGAGGCGATTTTTAATATTTTTCAAAAGCAGTTTAACCGCGAAAGAACAATAAAAAAAATTTATAGAAATAACGAAGAAAACAGATTCATAATATTAGTTGAATAAAAATTATGCGGTGCGTTTTCTTAAATCAATTTGCTTGACGAGGCTTAGCGCTAAGCTGTCGGTTAATAATGAACGGCAAAAAATTGAAATAAAGGTAATGGACTTGGATGATGATGCTAAACTTACCGATGCGACGGAAGCTCTGTCATCCTCCTCGGTTCCCTGCGGCGAGAGCAAAAAAAAGACAATATTAATCACCGTTTAAATTCGATGGAGAAATCGGTCTATTACATTATATATAAAAACTGTTCATTCAATTTCTCATTCTTTTTTAATGTCCTGTAATAGATTCATGGATAAATTGAATGTAATTGAATTGATTGGTGTAGTTTTAAATCTATTACTTAAGATTGAAGTGCTATTTTTTATCACGTCTTCATACTTTCTTCAAAAGTAATTTATAGAAATTTTTTCAAGATAAAATGTGCATTGATACGCAATGATAATATGTAAGTACTATGAAGAGCTTATAACTACACAACAAAATTTCTTATAAAGACATAAAAATAATTAAAATTGAATGTTGACTTATATATTAAATTAAATTGACTTTAATATAATATAGCCCTTTGCGAAAATCGCCTTTCAAGGCAAACCAAAATCAAATTCTCATTCCCCCGATGGATTAGCTTTTGGCACTTAACGCAGCCTCGTGCGGCGAGGTCGATCGACTTCTCGCTGAGAAAAGCCGTTAATCAATCTGTGGCCATTCGTCGACGAACCAGTGATCCCTGAGATAAAAGTCAAGCCTTCGTTGGTATGCTAACACTTCACCAATACAAAAGGCCAGCTTGTGTTTTACGTTATACGGCTTTTTGCCTCGATTCAATGTGATTTTTTTATAAACTTTATAATATTGGGTTGAAATAAAAATCCCAATTTTTGCCCATCTTCGATTCAAGATCGAGACAATGGCAAATCATTGAAATAACAACGAAGAGAAATAAACGACTAGAATCGATCTGCGTCGTTTTATAAGCGCGCGAGAGCATGAGCCAAAAAAAAAGTGTATTGGATCCATCGCTGACGCTAAACGACTACTCATTCCTGTTAAATCGCTTGTATTTTGCACTCGTCATGCCACGGAGGCTCCGCGCACATATATAGCTTTTATTCATTCGCTTGGATTGCTCACTTTGGATCGAGGCTTTTTGACGTCATCTATCATCGTTATCAATTTTCGAATACCTGTTGCTAACAGGGCAATAAAGATTTATAACACTTGGGGTGTATACACATTAGACACCAGAAAAAGACGAAAAAGACTCGATTCTCGATCAAATCAATTATATATCGACGGCGTTGTTCTTATTACAGTTTGGATTTGTTTTTTGTTTCTTGCCAAACCGATCTGTACATGTTCAGGGATGAATTTTCACAGATGACGATCGTGTTACGAGCGATGATGTTGCGCCTCGCACGAGGAGGCTCCGTCAAAATTCATGAATTAATTAAGGCAGAACGTGTCAACGCCACCATCGTTGCTGCTGCCTCGCAATTCATCCGAGATGCAAAGGTGAAATTACACATAGTATATATGGGCAGACTCGATTAAGGTTGGGTCTACCGAGGCGCTTGTACGATATATGCATGCACGTATATAAAGCACAAGGATGCTCATAGGAAGCTGTAATCGATCAAAGCCCCGATGCACCCGATGTCGTTCGTCGTTATACGCCGATGGAAGCTAAAAAGCAAGAATATCGAAACAACAACAATAACCACCGCATGTACTTGTAGAGAAAAATTAAACTTGGACGAAATCAGCATACGCCACTTGAAAGTAACAGAGAGCCACTGGAGCTCCGTGAAAAAAGCATATCTCTCGAGAGAGCAAACCTAATCAGCATCCGCTAAATCAATTCATAGCGATTCTCCACTTGGAGTAATAATAATAATACACGGCAGAAAATCATTCGTGCGGAAAAGAGCGTACACAACACGAGCGGGAGCAGGATATATGTATGCAAAGCGCACCCGTACACGGGGATAATACACGCGTCGGCGGGGTAACGCGAAGCAAGACACGACGCGGTTGCCTCGAGCAGGAATTAGCTTTATTACTACGACCTCCGGGGCCAAAGGTACGAGGACAATACACACACACGCGCGCGCGTGCGCCGGAACATTTTCGCCGCTGTACATCTATACGCACTGTATAATCGAGACGGCGCGTTGAAGAGTCCGAAAGGCATTCTTGAAAGTGGTAGCTTGAATAGGCGCGCGTACGAGTTTGTGCATGGGATGCTGCGTGCGTGCGTAACCAAGCGATTTATGCGCCTTTTGCATCGAACACATTTATGGCCGTGCGTGTATAGCCGCACATTCAAAGAACGTAATTGAAAATTATTACATCAAAAGGAAAATGGCTGACCATTGGGAAATCATTGCGCTCTCCGGATAAGCCGAAATCCATAGGCCAGAATTTACGCTTACAAAGCTCCAGTACGAGTTTGTATTCGCAGGGGGAAGTGGTACCGGGGGAGGCGGAGGTGGAAGAATTTAGCATAGTTGTCTAGCTCGGAGTTAGGTGAGATCGATTATGCTATTCTGCGGATAACGTTAGCCTGATTTATTCGCTTAATGGGCGTTCGTATGCATTCATTTCTGGCTGGCTTTCGCGGTGGTAGCGGCGGCGGCGGCTGCTACCGTTGAACGAGTCGAGTCCCGCGCGCGCTTTGCCTTTCCACATCCCCCTACACACACATACACACGTAGACCCCGCATGCGGGGTTATTTCGCCCGACGACGACATCTACTATGTACTACGCGCACACGATAGCTGGTACTATATAGCTGGTGCTGACAGGAAAACTCTCGTTGCGGGTGATTCAGCGCATAGTTCGGCGACGCCTTCTCTGCTCTCGCGCCGCTGCTGCCGCCGCTACGTGCAGAGCATATAGACAGTCGATTTCTGCCAAGAGAGACTATAACGCGGCTCGAATCGTCATTTTGTATATTTCAATCTCTTGCGCGCCACACGCATACGCGGATAAATTGCCACCGTTCCCAACTACTATACGAATCGATCAAAAAAGCATCGCATCGCCGCGCAGCACACCGTGGATGTGCGTGTGTATATCGAGTGAACCATGTTCGACATAAGCGTTTTCATGTCGGGATTCATGTACGATATAAAATCTACAAATAAAAATCCGACCACCGATCGCCGACGTATATTAACACACAAGCTCGGCCGAATAAAGTGAATATTATTGTGGTACCCGCTGCCGACCGTATAGTACACGCAGCATCGCGCACGCGGCGATCCGAATCGAATTCTATATAGATGATTCATGTGGCGTTGTATTTTCGAATGTTTATCGTTGTCGTTGTCGTCGTCGCGACGTATAATACGCACGCCCACCGTTGCAATATTCTCTCTCTATCTCTATCTCTCGGCGCGAGGCGGCTCAGTGGAGTTTGTCATCTCTCGAGCCGCGTATAGCATAGATGAGTTGCTCCACAAACACATGCATATACACGCACGGACGTATAACACGAGGGTTAATAAATTCTGCCATCGCTGCGACGCGATACAATACGTTGTCCCGATATTGCCAAGCAGCAGGTGAATATATTGCTGGTTTATTCAACCCAATAACGATCATGCGATCGGTTCGAGTATTTATACCTAAATTTTTTTCCGCAAATCAATCTTAATGTCAACATTAATACGAGCCTATTTGAATTTGTAATAAAAATCCACTCAGAACTTCTGAATATACATGAAAAGCAAGAGGCAATTTGAAACTCTCGCTTACATATGTCTATCTTATCGTGCATCCTTACACGCATACCCACACTCACCAACACCGAGGGCTTATTAACGCCGCAGTTGGGCTCTCTGCGCTGTTCTGCCAAGTCACGCGTGAGAACCGATCGTCAGAGTATACATACGCGCTGCTTGAAAATAAAAAAAAAAGGACGAGCTGTTTATAATAAGCAGCGGAAACGGGTCAATTTTGCGTAGGCGTATATACAGCAGTGCTAACAGCACCACGGGCTTACACACATACCTGTACGCAGCAATAATGATTATTCGCACTGTTACGGCTGACTGAATGCGCGCAGAGCGTCGGGCAAATCTCGAGGTACGTAGGATAAACAGTATACAACGATGACGAGGTAGAAAAACCTGGCTGGTTCCTAGATTAACACGTGCTCGGACAAGCTACGCGTCATGTTAAGACACATTGTTCGGCTTTAATAATTACAAATTGATCCGATGTTTGACTAATTCTTCGCGCTTTCGCCGGACACTGGCGCGAGTGTTGCAAGTGCAGAGATAGGCGCCAGCCGCGGGGAGGATGAATCGGTACGATGCACGATTTCAAAAGAGTTTGTCAAGTCGAAGGTCGACCTGTTGTTTTCTTTTTTTCGTTCATTTTTTGGGTCTCCTCTGCAGAGAGAAGCTATGAAAGAGCTCTACCATTTTCACTACGGAAAAGATCACGTTATTACAATTATCAACAAACAGTGAAATAATTGAACACTTTTGGATACGATGTATATTCACTGTTTATAACAAATCAAGGCTTCATTGCTATAAGTTAAATTTGTGCGTGAAAAATTTCAAATTGTACACACGAAAGATAGTAATTAACTGTTTCGTTTGTACAGAGTGATACTTTATTTGTATTGGGTTGTGGAATTGTAGAGAAATTACTGTTATAAACAATCATCAAAAAAATCGCTAGGTTTTTCAAAATTTGGTCTAAAATCGTTCTCGGATCTTCTTTTTCAGTAAATCATCATTTTCAATTACAAAATAATTGGAGGCGCCGGGTATCGATCCCGGTACCTCTCGCATGCTAAGCGAGCGCTCTACCATCTGAGCTACGCCCCCTGATGTCTGACAATTTCAAAGAGATCATGGAATTACAATGAATGACCAAAAATGTAACGATCGAACATTTTGGATGTAGAATATTGAATGTTTACAACAAAACAAGACTTCAATGCTACAGGCTCAGATTGGGTGGAGAAAAATCTTAAACTGCATGCACAAAAAATACTGACAAGCTTTTGCGTTTTTTTCGAAGTAATCGCTTTAATTGATTAAGTTTTAAAAATGTTAAGGAATTAATTTCATGAATAATTATACAAAAATCTAATTGTTGAAAAAATTAAGAAAAAAATTATGAACTCATAAAAAATTCATAAATTCAAACAAATTCGCCATATTTTCAGGTATTTAGATCAAAATCCGTATCAGATCTTTTTTTTATCAGTAAATTATCATTGTTAATTGTAAAATAATTGGAGGCGCCGGGTATCGATCCCGGTACCTCTCGCATGCTAAGCGAGCGCTCTACCATCTGAGCTACGCCCCCAGATATTTAATCAATATTTTATTAAGATAATCAGATTTTAAACATTAAGAGAAAGTAGAGATCTCAAGAAGTTCTCAAGACCGAATTAAGTAACATGTTTCATGCTGATCGAGTTGTCGAATTGTAAGTTTGAAATACCGGATTGTTACGTTCAGAATTATTTTCGAACCAAAAATCACTTTTTACGAAAATTTTAAAATTAGAACTTTTAATTTTTCGAAAGGTTTTTATTAATAAAAAAATTGATACTGATAAATTTTAACAACAAAATATTAGTTTTTTATTAGTTTTTATTTGTCCATTTTATTTTTATTATAACGTCTTGTATTTTTATATTGTTTATTAAAACTACTTAGGTCTAAGTTTTAGTAATATGATGATGTAATTTGTAATGAGATGAGAAATGATGGGAGACGGAGAATAAATCGGTATGATGCTTTATTTTAATAGAGTTTGTCAAGTCGAAAGTTCACCTGTTATTTTCTTTTTCTCACCTTTTTTCGGTGTTTTACATGGGTTTATTATTAAATAGCTGAAAAGCCTTCATTCTCGAGTGCCCGGAACGGCGGCCAAGATGATACTCCAAAAGCCTACCGCCGCCCACAACTACCCCTTGACTCTCTTATGCATACCCATATACACACACTCGCACACGCGCGAGCAGCTCGAGGCTTAGGATATACGACGAGCCAAAAGAGAGAAGTTCTATATATCCTTGTGCGAGGCAGGCCTCTCGATATAGCCTGAGCTAATTCCGTCGGGGCAATCTCCGAGTACCATCTCAATGGATTAGCATATAGATAGCGCAAAAGCCCAGCCCTCCTTTGACTCTCTGTCTCTCTCTCTCTCTCCTACGTAGGTATACGCGTACCTCTATACGTATATCTCGTGTGCATAAGCATCGACAGGCCGCTGCTGCACACACGGGGTCTTGTACGCACACGTGAGCCTAAGTAGCTGGGTCGTTGACGCGCAAGGATGAACGCTCACGAACCGCCGCGTCGAGAATGTTTGCCGATCCGAAATTGATGCCGATATACACGCATCGTGTACGCGCGCCGAAGCCGAGGCCTCGCACTTGAGCCCCCGTGTGTATGCTACGTGTCGTTAAATGTGCACTGCTCGCAGGTGAAAAAGCACGCTATAATCCTTGTGTTCTCGGAGACAATCACTTCGGCAGATTATAGCTCGAGAGGAAGAGGGTATAATTGATCCGCGGTGATTGTTTTATCTTACCAGAGCCTGCATAACAATGTCAAAAAGCTTTGTGGAGAGCAGCAACAAAGAAAAAAAAATAATCAAGAAGAAATGAAAAAAAAAGCATCGAAAGCTGTCGATCCTTTGGTTATATCTCTGCTCGCGCGGGGCGAGATACCCGACGCCGGTTGCTTCAATTTGTGCCTTGGCTATATAAGTTTCATCAAGAGGTTCGAAATGCTCGACGGGTGGCTCGATATTATATGAAAAATTAAATATAACCCGATGACTGGTCGCATTCTTACAATAGGCTTATATTTATTTGTGTGTGAGTGTGTATATTCGAGCGAACGCCTCGCGAAAGCGTTTAGTTGGCTTAAGATCGTAATTGTGCGATTATATTGTATAAACATGCTTACGAGCCGTGCAGCATCAGCCCAGCTGCTTTGAAAAGTCGAAAATATCTATGAGATATATTACGTTATATATTATAATGCACTGAGCTATGCGAAAAGCTGCAGCGGCGCCTATTCGATATATATCATCTTTGGCCCGAGAGCTGAGCGGGTCCAAAAGTCAGATCCGAATTGCTGCGGAGAGAACTGGCTGCAATTCTTAACAGAAGCCTTCAGTTCGGTTAACGGAGGACGAATATAGGCGAGACTTGCACGTACACGGCAGTTTGTGCACACACACGGACACACACGGACAACTTTGCGAATCTTTCCAACTCTCTCTCTCTCTCTCTCTTCGGGGCCTCCCGCGGACTTATGAATACAAATAGCCGTGACTGGCCGATGCTCCGATAAGACATGCTCCTCGTCTCTCTCTCTCTCTTTTTCTCTTGCGCGCACGTAGTACACTTAAAGCAGGTATACGTAGGAAAGAGCAATGCAGAGAGAAGACGGAGGAGGACAAGAAGATAAATAGATAGTTATACGAGAGGAGCGCTTTTAACGATAGATCCCAATCGCAAGGACGCGGGAAGTAAGAGAAACTCTCTCTCTCTTGGATCCTTTCGCGGGGTCGCGCGCGGGCTGGCGTCGGACTGAAAATTATTATCATTATAGCGTATATACATACTGGCTTGGCTTGCAAGCTGCGCGCCAGATATACACCGCATGGAGTGCAGTCCTCCACATGGCCGCGGTACACCTACCTACCTACCTACCTACCTACCTATACTACACGCGCACACAACTGCGCGGTGCAACGGTTGCGATTTATGCGCGTCGAATATGTTAATCCTCGCTGCGGCGCGCGGGAATTCATTCGCGCGCGGACCCGCGAACACTGCGCATATACACACGTATAAACACACGCATGATATACGTGAAGTGCACAGGGCCAACGAATCGAGAGAGAGAGAGAGAGGACTGCGCTCTAGAGTCGCGTATTATGTGTTCTGGACTATATGTGTGCGCGTTAAATTTATTAGCGCATATTCGAGCGTGGCAGCTATATAGCGTCGATATACGCGACGAACATTCGTACATTTATACACGATACATCGCAGCCTAAATAATGACGAAACGGCCCGAGCGTACACACACATGCCGGCGTGTCGGCAGTCAATAAGTATTACGCACTGCACGGAAGAGACAATCGCGAGTATATAAGGGCCGATAAGCATCTCTCTCGGCTGTGCAAATATACATCCCACCCCTCCACCTCCACAGCTCGCGTTCGAATTTCGAATGACAAATGAGGAGTAATTCGATTAAAGAGCCCAGCGCGGCGCGCGGAATGCATCATCGCGTACGCGCTCGCGAGACGTGATTCGCTTTTATCGCTCGACTCGATCGTATCATCATCCGTATTACGTCGATCTCGAGCTCTCTACATAGCACGCTATACGCGGACGATTCATTCGCGTCCACGCCCAGATTCTCCGAGATATTATATATACGCCGAACGCGAATGGAGAATTATATCCGATTCGATGTGTATGTGTCTGCGTACGAGAGAGAGAGAGAGAGAGGCTAATATCTTGTATAAGGACGTCGTCCGGTGGCTGCTCGGGATACGCAAATATCTATGACGACGATCGTGTTCCGAGATTAACATCGCTATATACATACGTATGTAATACGCGACGTAGTCGAATTCACCGCCGCGAGCGCACACGAGAACTCGGATTATTTTGACGATCGTTCGGCGACGATCTCGCGATCGATCGAACACGTACGATATGGGGGCCGCCCCACTAATGAACGACATTTATACGAAACCGTGATTAGAGCTCACACGTGTAATAATTAAATTATACTCGGTGGCGGTACCGCGCGTCTTTGAACTCTCTCGGGTAAGCCGCACTACCACGTATTTAATTTTTTTTTTCTTAACACGAAAATTAATGCAATTGTTAGGCGTGCTGGGCCAATTACGGTGATAGTAATTCTTTTCTCCCGCGCGCGCGCGCGAGCATAGCGTCACGCGGGAACGGCATAATGCGCCCCGTTTTTCTCTACGAACCACGCGGGACTGTTATACAGCATTTGCCACACTGCAGCTATGCACACACATACAACTACTCTGCGCTCTGGAATTTTTACATTTCAATTTCGATTCTTATCCCGTCTTCCGGTTAGATGTTTGACGTCGTTAATTCAATTTTGCAAGGATCGATAAATCTTCGCAACACCGGGGCAGCAGGAGTTCTCTCTCTCTCTCTTTCGCACAGGAGAGTGAAGGTGCGCACAAATTCTCGCTAAATTTTTTTCCCTTCTTTCTGCTTCTTTTTTCTTTCTTTGCATGTAACGCACTTTTCGGTAGCGCGACGTTATATTATAATGTCTCTACGGCACGAAGCTGTTTTTTCTTCTACGATTCGCCAGCGCGGATTATTATCGGTCGAGCATCTGCCCCTTTTTCGTTGCGAACAATGCGCTAGAACACGAATTCACAAACGAAACATCCTTTTGTACAACCCGAGTTTATATTAAGGTAAAAACTTAATGATAATTAATTCGTTACAAACGCATATCGCACGTATATATGCTACACAAGCGTGTAACAAAACGAGCTGCGCGACTCTCCATGCGCACGCATTATTTAATTAAGCTTGACAAACGCGAATTTCATCGTTATACGCATAGAAAAGAGAGAGAAAAAATAAACAAGTACACGTGGGACCATCTGGCAAATTTTTCTTCTGCCACGCAGATAGACGCTATATGTATAATACTCGTCGTTTTCCACGTACGTCATGATGCTTCTTATATAAATATACACGTGTACGCGAAGGCGTATACGCACGCCAAGCGAGAGATAAATCTTATCTCCTTCGCCTCCTTGGGCCTTAGAACTCTCTCTCTCTCTCTTTCTCTCTCTATCCTCGGCGAACAAAGTAGTCTAATTAAAATAACAGTAAGACATTCGCGCGCGCACCACCGGGTCATATGGACTCTTGCTGTGGGTGCACACATGCTATCAGCTAAGGTATGTATATCGCCTGCGTCGCAGTGTCTATACATTATTCAGCCAGTAAGAGAACTTGGCGATATAGAGACAATGTCTTCTTCCGTGACAGTAGCTCAAATGTCAAGCTTTGATCTATTACAATTTATACAGTCACTTGTAAATTTTAAATGCACTTCACATGCATTAAATTCGATTCAAATTTTTTATTTAATTTCAATTTTCACCTTAAATTTCGATATTTTACATTTCAAATTGAGTTAAAAGTTAATCTACAAATAAAAAGTCAAATAAATAGGTACTCTCATATATTATAATTAAAATACGTATATCGAAAAGTACAAGAGTGAATATAAACAAGTTTCGACGAAAAATATTAGTTGGTGCAAGTCGATGCCCAGGACAAGTTTGACTGAATTTCTCTGCACTTCTCAGGAAAAAACCTGTGAATTGACCAAATTCGGACCGGCACCTTTTCTCAAAGACATAGGTGCCGATCTGAATTTAGACAACGTCATCTTTTGAACCTTTCCTGCGAGGTAGACGACGTGATGATGTTTTGGACGTAATGGAATGTTATCCGAATTGACAAAATTCGGACAGGCACCTTTTCTCAATGCCATAGGTGCCGATCCGAATTTAGACAACTCAGAAGGATTGACTCCATTGAACCGTTCCTGCAGAATAGACGAAGTGACGACTTCGTCAAGAAAAACCCTGTGAATTGACTAAATTCGGACCGGCACCTTATATCAAAGACATAGGTGCCGATCCGAATTTAGACAACTCAGAAGGATTGACTCCTTTGAACCTTTCCTGCGAGATAGACGACGTGATGAATTCGTCAAAAAAAAACCCTGTGAATTGACTAAATTCGGACCGACACCTTATATCAAAGACATAGGTGCCGATCCGAATTTAGACAACTCAGAAGGATTGACTCCTTTGAACCTTTCCTGCGAGATAGACGACGTGATGAATTCGTCAAAAAAAACCCTGTGAATTGACTAAATTCGGACCGGCACCTTATATCTAAGACATAGGTGCCGATCCGAATTTAGACAACTCAGAAGGATGGACTCCTTTGAACCTTTCCTGCGAGGTAGACGACGTGATGACGTTTTGGACGTAATGGAATTTTATCCGAATTTTGACAATTCAGAAGGATTTACTCCTTTGAACCTTTCCTGCGAGGTAGACGACGTGATGACGTTTTGGACGTAATGGAATTTTATCCGAATTTTGACAATTCAGAAGGATTTACTCCTTTGAACCTTTCCTGCGAGATAGACGACGTGATGACGTTTTAGACGTAATGGAATGTTATCCGAATTGACAAAATTCGGACCGGCACCTTTTCTCAACGCCATAGGTGCCGATCCGAATTTAGACAACTCAGATGGATTGACTCCATTGAACCTTTTCTGCGAGATAGACGACGTGATGACGTCATCATATCTCGTTACTAGATAGGTACTTTCATATATTATAATTGAAATATGTACATTTGTAGTTGAAAGTAAAAGAGTAAATATGAATAAATTTATATTCGTCCATACATCGACTGTTATTAAGAGTTATTTTTCAAGATCATCGACGAAAACATCAGTTGGTACAAATCGATGGCCAGGACAAGTTTGGCTGGATTTCTTTGCACTTGCAGGAAAAAACCTGTGATTTGACTAAATTCGGACCGGTACCTTATATCAAAGACATAGGTGCCGATCCGAATATAGACAACTCAGAAGGATTGACTCCTTTGAACCTTTCCTGCGAGGTAGACGACGTGATGAATTCGTCAAAAAAAACCCTGTGAATTGACTAAATTCGGACCGGCACCTCATATCTAAGACATAGGTGCCGATCCGAATTTAGACAACTCAGAAGGATGGACTCCTTTGAACCTTTCCTGCGAGGTAGACGACGTGATGAATTCGTCAAAAAAAACCCTGTGAATTGACTAAATTCGGACCGGCACCTTATATCTAAGACATAGGTGCCGATCCGAATTTAGACAACTCAGAAGGATGGACTCCTTTGAACCTTTCCTGCGAGGTAGACGACGTGATGAATTCGTCAAAAAAAACCCTGTGAATTGACTAAATTCGGACCGGCACCTTATATCTAAGACATAGGTGCCGATCCGAATATAGACAACTCAGAAGGATGGACTCCTTTGAACCTTTCCTGCGAGGTAGACGACGTGATGAATTCGTCAAAAAAAACCCTGTGAATTGACTAAATTCGGACCGGCACCTTATATCTAAGACATAGGTGCCGATCCGAATTTAGACAACTCAGAAGGATGGACTCCTTTGAACCTTTCCTGCGAGGTAGACGACGTGATGAATTCGTCAAAAAAAACCCTGTGAATTGACTAAATTCGGACCGGCACCTTATATCTAAGACATAGGTGCCGATCCGAATATAGACAACTCAGAAGGATGGACTCCTTTGAACCTTTCCTGCGAGGTAGACGACGTGATGAATTCGTCCAAAAAAACCCTTTGAATTGACTAAATTCGGACCGGCACCTTATATCTAAGACATACGTGCCGATCCGAATTTAGACAACTCAGAAGGATGGACTCCTTTGAACCTTTCCTGCGAGGTAGACGACGTGATGAATTCGTCAAAAAAACCCTGTGAATTGACTAAATTCGGACCGGCACCTTATATCTAAGACATAGGTGCCGATCCGAATTTAGACAACTCAGAAGGATGGACTCCTTTGAACCTTTCCTGCGAGGTAGACGACGTGAAGACGTTTTGGACGTAATGGAATTTTATCCGAATTGACAAAATTCGGACCGGCACCTTTTTCCAATGCCATAGGTGCCGATCCGAATTTAGACAACTCAGAAGGATTGACTCCTCTGCACCTTTTATGCGAGATAGACGACGTGATGTTGTGGCGAATCCCTACTTATTCCGGGCCTTGATCTGACCGACTGTCTAACAAAGATTGGTCGGTGCAGATCAACGCCCAGGACAAAAAAGGTAACACACCGTTGCACTCGGTCTTGGACTGCGGCCACGAAAACTCGATCGAATATCTGTTGAGAAATTGAACACTTGCACATCAGTTGCAAAAATTTTCAGAATAAATATAACTAATTGACAAAGTTTCTTCAGTATCACACACTGCAAGTTGATATATCAAATATTTTATTGTGGTATCTTTTTTGCATCAAAGGGTCACAGATACATAATATTTTTCATTATGTTAAATTTCAATTACTGGATCTAACAAGACAAGTCCCTATTGCAAGACTATGGTATATTTTTCGCGAAAACTGAATGCTGATTGGCATTACATTGAAATCATCGAATTTGATTAGGATAATACTACTTCAAACCTTTGACACTAGGTGGCGAGTACCTTAAACTGTGTAAATCTACAAGTGACAAAGTCAAAATAATTGTATAAATCAAAGCACTGTTTTTTCTAAAAGAACTTGAAATAATTTTAAGTATCAATTGGTTAAAATTAAGTATCCAGTACCTGTAACTGTATTTATTACGTATATTTATAAGAAAAGCTCGCGCGCTTGCTGAAGACGTATCCCTCACCCATTGCTAGTCAGTATTTACAGAAGAAAAAAATAATCATAATCTTCTCCTATCGCTGAACTGAGAAAAATTCTGTAAGTATCAAACGAGCAAGTAATAATGGACGATATAAAGCTTTCCGCGGATGTAGCTTTCGTTAGTGGGACGCTTAAAAATTCTTTTAATGTAGCCCCAATGGCTCTTCCAACTTCATTTTTATGATTTTCGCTCGAAGCGGGACGCGGCGCACGCATATTATGAGAAAATAAAACAAAAAATGCGTACGCGTTGCAGAGCGCAAAAGTGAGCAAGACGATGGCGGCGGCGGTACCCACTCTGATATATCATACGAGTTAATATGCGTGTGCGTGCTGTTTTCCAGGTGTCTCTCTCTCTCTCTCTCTCTCTCGCTCGCGCGGAGCGGAGAACGACGTCGCGCGCGCCTGCGCTGATTAATAGTCGAAATATTTCTTCCACGGAAACAATGCCACGCGCCGCGGCTCTGGTGCACCGCGCCTTGTGTCTCTCCGCTTGTATACACAGCACGTATTACACACTCGTAGTAGGTATACGGCGCATTTTTATCAGTATATATAGCTGGGATGAAAAATAGAAATTGACTTGGACGTGTGTATGTATTAACTATGTGTATTATTGTACACAGGGACCAAGTCGTGCTCTCGCGACTTTTAGGCAACGAAAGTATAGATCTGAGTGTCGAGATAATAGAGGAACTTGGAGTAGGAAAGTTCTTATTATTGGGAGACGAAATTGGGAGCGGTGTATACATACAATGTGCACCGTTGCGTATTTCGTTTTCCTCGGTTTCGTCGTATAGCAAATATTACGTATTGCATTGCTCGGTGTGTGAGCCTCGAGATCGGCGCTTGAGCAATTCGATCAAAAGCCAGTGTGTGTGTGTGTGTGTGTGTGTATGTGTATATGAGTATTTTACCGAACGAGTTATATCGAGCCTTGGTCTTTGTGCCGACAATGTTTAGCAGCAGTAGAAGTAGACGAACTTTTTTTCCTTCCTATAAAGCACTGTATGAAGTCTTTTAATTGTGAACTAATGAAGTAATTGGCCGTACACAACTTTTTCGTGTTGCAAACTGTTCGCGTATAACATATATAGTAGATGAATCGTCGAGATTACGTCGTCGTCGTTCGAGGTTTCGAAAATTGCTTACGCCGATCTGCTTCCAAATACTACATTATGCAGACGCTCAATCGGGATAGACAGATGGAAAACGGAAACGTTCGATTAATTTTGCCGTTCGCACCGGGGGTACACATAGAGAACGCTCAAGAAAAATCTCAGCGTAATATATCTCATCGTCATCCCTCATGCGTATGTATAATGCATACATAAGCGATCGCGATGTAATATCGGTCTTTGCCGTCGAACCTGCATGCGTATATATATAGGATACGCGCCGCGATCTCTCAACGCCATCGCGCATCTTGTGCGATGTGCTCTCCGAGCTTCTTCTTCCTCTCTCTCTCTCTTTACTACTAGTACTAGAAGATCAACTTGGAGAGAGAGAGAGCCCCTCTTGTTCGAAATCTTGTCGGCGGAAGGATCGTATCGCGCTGCAAGCACACGAGGAGCGCGCACAAAACCCTCCTTTGCATATACATTCTGTAAGATTACTTTACGTGGTTTACCGTGCCATAGAGAGAGAGAGAGAGACAGAAGAGAGCACGAGTGCACAAGCCGCGCGCAAGCAAGCATATATATTATACCCGCTATATATATAAGCGAGCGAGCTTTGACTGATATTCGTCGGCAAAGTTCGCTTCTTCGTCGTAGTCGTCGTCTCTCTCTCTCTCTCTCTCTCTCTAATGTATGCGTCTAAATTCTCCCAACGTACGTACGTACTACTCCACGAACGAGCTATATATACGTCGTCTTCCCGAGTTTGGAAGGCTGTTTTCGCTCGTTCGCTCTCGATATAGTTTGACAAGAAATTTACCATAGCTACTTGCAGAGGAGTTGTAGGAAGCATTCCCTCCCCCCTTCCCCCGTCGTCACAATTTTTTTTTCTTTCGTTCTTCGTTGAATCTCAATAACTCGCTCTCAGCCGTGTATGATATCCCAAGCAAATGTACGCTGCTCTGTCTGTCTATTTGTATCCGATGTGTTCGCGTGAAAATCTTTGATTTCCATAAAAAAACAAACTTTCTCGCGTACACACGCCTGCTACGCACCTGCAAAAATGAAGAAAGAAGGTAAAAAAAAATAACCAAGTCAATGTCTATCAACGAATCCATCTTGGACGCGCGGAGGCCTATAATTTACGTCGTGTTGTTTTTTTCCTCCCCCCGCGCAGGAGGAAGCGGAGAAAAACGAGAAACAAAACAAATTGTCTGTGTATATATTTTTTCGAAACGAGCAAAAAAAAATTGTTACAATTTACCCGAGAGTATTCTCGACGTTGACTGACTTCTCGCTAGTATTATACACTTGTTATACACTCGAGTCGATATGTATCGCCAGACGTAATCTGTAAAGGCCGGGTGACTCTTCGTTCTCTCTCTCTCTTTCGAGTCACGAGATACATATTTGCGCGCGGCGCGACGTGTAATATACCGATCATGACATAACATTAGAAATAACGAGCAACATCCCGAGCCTTGTGTACATACGTATGTATACATTGGTTATATAGTGGTAGATTTGTTGTACTCGGGAAGCTACAACATTTTTACGCCGCATAAGATCGAAAATCGGCACATTCCCCCCCCCCCCGTTTTTGCGCTAACAGTTATTAGATCGAGAGATCGCCGTAACGCGCACATGTGTGTGCGCAAATGATCGTTATTATTTGTTTTTCATTACGTATATTATACATATTATGTTTTTTTCTCTTTTTTTTCTCTGGTGGCCGAGTATACGCGTAAGTACAGTGGTAATTATCATCCCGAGCCAAGGCGATATTATCATTATAATTATCGATGTAATATTCTCTCCCTTTACTCGGCTACTCGTCTTTTACTTTCGTGTTTCAACATTTCTCGCCCTCGGGCCAAGACATGCGTGATGATCCTAATTAGGCGCGCGCGCGCACTACCCGAGCTGCAGCACACATATAGTATATACGCGCTTGCACGCCTTTAAACTTGGCTCTTACCCTTATATATTCTCGCGGGCTCTTAGCCGATATTATACACGTGATGATATGTACGGCGCAACATTGTATATATCGGTGGTATGTGCATAGTCGCTATTTCGAGAGCTCGTACAAGCGTACTTTTGTGCACTCTTTTCTCTCGGTGTGTGCATTTGTGTGCTCGAATGTATAATGAATGCGGTATAGCATCAGAAAGAAGAGCCGACGACGTTTGAGCGCGGACAGGTGTAATGCGCGACTCTGTTTGCGCGCGAATTTGTGGCAATAAAACGCACGCGATATTATACCGAGACTCGAGTGCACGTATACAATACGTTTTTATTGCGACTCGCTTTATAATACGTGTATCGTTTTGACCGATGCTCAAAGTGAAAATTAATAACGATCGTTTAAAAGAAAAAAAAAGTATAAGGCGTCGAGATGTCCTTTATTAATTTCTCCTCCTTTATTTTGTCCCGGTCGTGACCACTCCGATCGTCGCGCCAATGCGTGCGTAATGATGTTTGGTTTTGTCACGCGTTTTTTTCTTGTCCTTCGAAACTCGAGTAGTTCCCGCGCGTGTTCGCATCTTCGCCGGGCGCAAAATTTGATTCGTCTCGACAGATTTCACATCTCTCGCGTGTACTCGAGAGAGACGGAGCACATGCCGCAAAATTAGTTATTTGGAGCCGTGAGCCATAATAATCGAACGCGTGTGGATGCGCGTGTGGTAATCGGTGACGACGAGGAGACACCCTTGTCTGCGCCTCGGTGGAGTGTGTTGTATTAAATGAAGAAAGAGAGTCCTCCCGATTTTACACGCTTGGCTAATCATGATTTACGACGTGCGAAACGAACGTCGTCTCGGGCTCGCGCGTCGTCGTTTCTACGTTGACATCGCGTATTACATGTATATGATACTATAACACCCGACCCAAACGAATCCATTAAACATTGTCTCAACGTGTGTGAGTTTTGTAACATATGCAAGCAATGACATTTCGCATGTATTTGTGAATATAATTTCAACAACGGTAAGTGGGTAATTGTTCACGGGGACATTTTTTTTTCGTCGTCGTCGTCGTCGCCGCGCGTGGGAGTCAAATATTAAAGCACCTGCTTCTGATTTGTAAATATAAATAAATCATTAAAATGTGTGCCGATTAGATCGATCAAGTCAATTTACGAGCGTGTGTAGGTATGCGTAATATAATTAATAAACCCAGTTAAAAAATATCTCGCTTCGCATGATAAGCCAGCAACGATTATATTGTGACGAAAATTTTCCATCCCAATGACTTCGCACTTGCGAATAATGTAATTTTAAATGACGTGCAAGCAAACAAGCACCAAGAAAATAATGCATTAATTGACGCTGATCGCATATACCTCGCGTGTTCGACGACGGTATCTCCGAATTTCGGACTAACTTTACGCTTGTTTAACTTTCGTAATAATACAATGATGAGATGAGCGATGATGTTAATTAAATAAATAAAAGGATTAAACTTAAAAGAGAGGCTTAAAAAAAAGAGGCGTAATTGAATCATACCTTATCGGCACGCTTTTTACTCGTTGTTGCCGCCGGCGGTGACGACACACCGACGGCGGCGGCGGCCTTGGCAGCCAAATCGGTCTCGGTTGCCAGTCTGTTGAATCTTTGCATGCGCTCTTTAACACTTAGCTGTTCTAGCTGCTGCTGTTGCTGCTCCTTCTCCTTCTGCTGTTGTTGTGTCATCTGAGGTGGTGGCTGCTGCTGCTGCTGCTGCTGAGAAGACGTCGTGGACGTTGTCGACGAAATGGACATCGCGTCTTCCTGCATTTTGTCTTTTTCATTCATGCTGAACTTAATGTTTGTCTCGAGGACACAAGCTAACAAATGACACCCACAGAGAGAGACAGAGTTTGTTTTTTTAGAGAAGCAACCAGCACAGCAGCCTTGGATATGAACCCATTAGAAGACGATAGACACACAATCACCAATGGTCGAGCAGCGACGTTGAGTTTTTTTTTTGTTATAAACAGAGAGCGTGAGAGGAGATGAAAGAGAAGAAAAATGAAAAATGTCCAACTACTGTGAACGTGCAATAGTATACTTGTTGAGATCAGTCGTGCGACAGTTGAATAATATGAGAGTTGTGCATGATTGTTTTTTGTTATCGGTAGATGTATATAAATATATTGCAAAAGATAAGAAAAAGAGCGACGATGATGATGATGAACGGTGATAAAAATAAATTTACACATCAATTTGGATGTTTAGCATCAAAGTAACAAAAAATAAGCGCTATGCGCGATCGGTTTGCTATACGCTCAATTTTTCATTCCGGAGTTTTTTTTATTTATTTTTTATTTATGAACATTAGTTTACAGGCTAACGTATTTGTTTTATTTACTTTAATTTTTTTATTTATGTATGGGACACGCGAGTGATTTATTTTACAGAAATGAATTATGCATGGTTTTGATTTCATCCTATCCAGGTAATTATTGATAATGTTCATCACTTATAAGTTATGTACATTTAAATTATTGAAACTTACACCAAGTAAAGTGAATAATGTGGTGTAACTATGCAGCTTTTCAACACATAAATTAGCTCTACGTGCATACTACAAGTTGATCATTTTTTGTGCATATTTAGAATACATTGCCCTTCAGGCCTGTAGATGCTACTCATTATAAACATAAAGGGAGAAAATTACAGTTTTTACTAACCTTGATTGTTTCAGATGCATTTTTGTTCTTGTCGATGATACCTTGGTTTTCTTTATTGCTGAATTTGATTTTATCTTGACTTTTTCTTCTTGGAGGTACTGATGGAGGCAGCGTACTGGAGCTCGATGATTCAGATTCGCTCTCTGAATACCTCGAAGAGGCACTTGGTAACACATGTTGTATGGCAGGTTCAACAATTGGTATACCAAGGGGCAAACCAATTGGCGGTTCAACAGGAAATCGACGGATAGGTGAGGTGGTATTGCTCAGAGGACTGAGAGGAGCTACAGGTGGAGGTCTGTAAGGAGGAGGTGTTCTTGAGGTCGATGATTGCAAAGCTAATCCACGCACAGGAGGAGGTATAGCTTCTCTTACTGGTGTTTTAAAGTGATCTTTCAAAGATGGTGGTTGAGGATCTCGAATTGAGGATGCTAGTGATGAGTCTCGCAACGGAGAAGTTGGTGTAGCAAGATCTGGAGTCGAGAGTGGTGAAGTTGGATACTGTGCAAAACTTAAAGTAGGCGACGACAGATCTAGCGATGCTTGGCGGAACTTTTTTTTCAGTACTAAAAATTTTTCTCCCTGAAATATTAATGAATCAATTCAGCATAATGTATTAGTACCACAAGTTCATATCAATTTCAATTTTTTTAAAAAGACACAATAATCTCTATTTCTGAGGAATGCTCATAATTATTGTAAACTTTTTAATGTTTTTATGGTTTATTTTGCAACAAGTATAAGAATCAATTACTGCATTGCAGTGGGGATACATAAATCCAAATAAGAAGTGAGTCTTATATAGCATTATTTTATTTCACACGTTTCACTCTGATCAGTCTGATGCTGATCTGGGAAACGTGTATCCAATAGAATATAGCATTAATGATATACATCGTATTCAGAATGTCCATGAGATCGATGTATAACCTCAAAAAACACTAAAGCTTATTCGAATCCTTGCGAAAGAGCCACATGACTTTTTCGCGAGCAGATTAGCACTTGGCGAGCCGCGAACTTAACAATTATAATGAGCCGAACTCATTGAAGCATTAAATTCCATTATTAGCAGTTCTATAAAGTCGGTAGCCGTAACGGAGCAACAAGTCGTTCTCTCTGTCTCTGTCGCTCGCGTTGGACGCGTATGCGGATAGCCACGGCAGCGAAGCATCGTCGTATGTAGCGAAACGAATAAAGACATATTGCGAATAAAACGAGACTCACCTCTTCGGTCTTGATCGTGGCCAAAGTGTTGATGTACTCCTTGAAACGATTTCTCGCTTCGACTGCGTGGCGGGCCAAAAGAAGCGCCAAACAAACGTAAAACAAACAAAAAACACTTGTCAGACGATGGAATGTAAACAAATGTATATATAAGTAAGAGAGTCGCGATAATATTTGCGCGTTCGCGTATCTTTTACCTCTGGTCTCGGGATCGGTGAGGAACTTCTTGAAGTGGATGACGAGGTCCTGATTGCGGGCCGAGCCGTCCTGGGCCAGCAGATAGCGGCGAATCTCCTCGAGGGAGAGCTCGCTCGGCGAGGACATTTTTTCCGCGATGCCAAACCAAATCAGCCTGCACGGGAGCAGCGCAGCAGTACTGGTACGACGCGGACGTGCAGTCACTCGTTCTTAACCTCGTCGTCGTCGCAGATTGGCGGCGAAGTCCCGCGCTACATTTGCAGCTCAGCGAGTAGCAGTCGACGCGATGATGGTGCGAGCACGGCGCACGGCACAAGATCCTGTAGTATGGCGTGCGTACGCACTTTATACGCAAATATCTATAAGAATTACACGTATTCAGTAGCGTTGGCGCGTAAATACAGGCGCATGTGTGTGTACGTGTGCGAGTATCGCGTCGCGTAAGTAAACGAATATTTACATGACTCACAACGGATACACTGATTGCGTACACACACACACACACACACACACATAAATGCGCGTATAAGTACGCGTGTGTATGCCTATGTGTGGGTAAATAGGTATGGGTGCGGAACTATACTATACATATGTGCTGTGTGCACGAGACTATCGGGCCGATACGCTTTCTGAATTTTCTCTTCATAATTTCGCTATCCATTATAATGTATAGTACAGCTATCACAGGCATTTGTTTTGTTCACGCCAAAAGTAGGCGATATACGAACGCGAATGAATATAGCATTAACGTAATCTGCACTTAGAAATCATCGAATCGTATCGCGATATAGGTACCGGAGGCAAAAAGTCACGTATTCACTTTCGAACCAAGTCCGAGGAAGACACAACTTTTACTCATAACGTATCAATTTCGCTGCAAGCGAACATATCGTCGGGAGCCGACGTCATGGCGATCGATTTTAGAATATTCTTTTTGAAAATCCGACCAACGTCCATAACCCCGCCGCCGTTCGACTGTTTAACGAGCGCGCGCGGATACTGCCATACTAATTGGGCGAATTTCGGACAAGCCGGGTACTTTGTAACGAGCTCCGAGCCATTGATTAATGTTACACATATCGTGCGTTATACACTATATATACCTGCATCTAAATCACATTAATTTTCAATTCTGTGTATATTCGTTATTGCAGGCCGGACTAATTGGTGCAGAGAGCAACGCACGAAGTCGTTTATTATAAATCGCGGCACTGCAGCGACGGAGCGAGATGAAGCCGAGAATTACGCCATACAGTCTCGAGACGACGCGAATTATTAAGGGACACATTTTCCTCGAGTTGGTTGGAACAAGTGAGTACAAAAGAATGATTTCAAAAATAAGATCTTGCGAATGCATGCTGCATTTCGAGATTGCAGCCAACGGTCGTAACACACGATATTGGGTGTAACGTTTTGGCGCTCGATTAATTTCATGTAAGTGTGAACGGAGAAATACGTTACAGTGCGAAGTCGCGAACATTAACCTCCGATGAATTTTTAAACGTTGATTTTAGAACAATCGAGGTGAGTTCTCTTTTACATTCGGAGTACTGTTTATACAATTTAGGTGAGATTTTTATACATTTGGAGCAGTTTTTTGGTTGTAACCCAATCAAACGGGCATCTATGAACCGTTACGAAGTTATAAGTTCCTTTTGATGGCTCGGACGAGTCCTACAAAAAACGAAACATTTCCCTCGAACCTTTGAAGTCGTCGTTTCGAGCATCGTGAATATAAAAAAAAACCACAATCGGAACGTAACGAAGGTTATCGTTAGCCGAGATATTTTCAAAAAGTGTACATCGTCGTTAATCCTTTTATACGCTGTGGCCCCACAGCAGCAGCAGCAGCAGCAGCAGCAATAGACATGGGAAAATCATCTTGAAACGTGTAAGGATATTTTTCAAATGTCTATTATTACACGAGAAACACGTCGATGCAGCCCAGGCTCTGAGCACATAATCTCGCATAGCTAATTTAATTCGTAAGTAAACGATACAGTTCCTGCTCGTTCGCGTTTTCCAATATACGTGTGTATGTGTGTATGCACATGTGTGTGTGTATGTGTTAGTATATGCAGGAAGCTCATCGTCCGCCGAGCTCGGGCTCGAACACTGCGTTGTATATAATACACATATATAAAACGCGCGCGGCACCTTTGCAATTAAGCGCGCTTTAATCGGGCGCAATATTCCGTTTATTAGGCATATTTTTGCAGGCCTCGCACGCGCGCGCTCGCTCGCGTTTTCTTCTTGCCGGAGCCGATCTAATTTCACGTTTTACGGCCTTCTTAAATGTGGCTTTAATTTGTCGATAAGCATCGGCCGTCTTGATTTGCGTATAGGCTAATTTTTCAATGAAATACCACCTTACGCGTATAGCACGGACCTTTCTACGGGTATGTGCACACACACACACACACACACATATGTGTATTATAGACAATGTATGTGTACATGTGCGCGCGAATAATGACCCCGCGACGTGGTGCGTGATTATAACATGCAGATTTGGCTCGATTAAATCAATGTGTTATTATCTTGGTACACTTGGTAGCAGTGCAAAGGCAGCCTACATACATATATATACGTAGTCTCTCGTTGCTCTCGGGCAAAAGCTACTCGCGCATTATCATTATAGATTTTTAATGATTTTAATTCAGCCAAGTTGCCTCTCTCTCTCTCTCTCTATCTTCGAACGAAACGAAATTGATGATTGAAAATGAATAAGGACCTTGGCTTGACAGCTGTCCCAAGCGTACTTTTCATCGACGCTGCTGCACGTCTATATTATATAGTTCAAACCTCTCGAATGCATAACATTACATTATATATATCGTGTACGGCGCATCTCTCGTCGGTCTTTGACTGCATATAATGCGCTGCGCACTCGTCGCTTCACGATCATAAGTATGTGTGTGTGTGTGTGTGTGCATCGATCCAGCTATATATTCGTTATTTATCTTTCCCACAAGCGGCGGGGTTGACTCTTTTTTCCACGAGCTCAAAGTCCTTCCTTATGTTATAATACCGATATTATATATTCTGCATAGCGACGTTACGCCGCTGCTGCTCCTGCTCTATGTGTTCAACTCGCGTATGGGTATATACTATATACTCTCGTGTGTAATATACTTTATGAGCGGCTCTCGACTGCACGAGCTTCATTTTTTCCGCGGCATTCTTAACTTTGAACGTCGAGTGTGTGTGTGCGCGGGCAGGGAAAACGTCGATATGTATAGTGATGCGCTCCTTTGAGGCGCTTGTATGCATACTCGTGTATTGTGCATACGTGACATTAAAACTTGACCGCATGAGCGAGCTTATGTACGTACGATACAAGCCGATTACTTGGACGAACGCTTAGCTTTGTATAGTCGCGGAAATGGAGTATCCGAGTATTTCATTTGATTTGAAGAATTATACGCAACGTTTGAGACGACATTTTTGTATTTTTTTTTTTCGTGAAAACAAACAAAATTTTCCCCTCACTTTTGTTTCTTTGACGATTCCGTACATACCATACGTAAATTTATTGACGTACGTAAAAACACGATATACGGGTAAATTCACGTTTTGGCAAACGCGCACCTGTCCGCGCGATGGGGCCCGGGCTCGATTAGTCGTTCAGAGTAATATATACACCGTGCGCGCATGGATTTTCTCGATATCTTTGCGAGGCTCCGTTCCGTCGGCCGAGCTAAGTCGTGTTTTGCGCTCGACTTTGGGTGCACGAGATCAGTTTCTGGGTTTACCGGCTACGTCGATAGCGAACTATTTTTAACGATTCGCGAGGGAGGATTGTCGTGGCGTTTTTTGCTTTGTTTTTCCGTTGACGACAACAACAAATTTTCATTCGACACGGTATCTATATTTGCGATGTTTTCGATCTTCGTGAAACGTGATCGATCCTTTTGTTTTTTTTCTGCTTTTTCTTTGTTATTTTTAAATAATTATGACTGCCAGCACTAGAACAGTAGTTCATTTGCTTGTAAATGTTCATCGACACACAAAACCGGATGAATAATTAACACGCAGCGGCTCGCGATGTCAATTATAGGCGAGCCGCGAGCTGAAAATTCAATAGTCCGTGTACGCCACTATCCACTGAGAATAATTTCAATTTCTCGTTTCGAATTTTATGTTCTATTTGTAAAGCGATCGATTTTTATCAGGGTCTTGTGTTCGCGATAGGCCATTAATATTTTCTCGCTCTCTCTCTCTCTCTCTCTCTCTTGACATTCCAACGTGCGCGTATTTCCATAGTCGTTAAACGACATTTTCAATTAATTATTAAAAATTAAAAATAAAATCATTTTTAATCGATAGCGACTCTTTTTTTCTCTTTCATTTGTACGTACAAGAGTGCTCGTATGTTTAACATAAGCTGGCAGTCAAAATAGCGTGCGCGAGTCCACACTCGCAGCTAGCTGGTCGCCACCATAATATTATCTTTTTGTCGTGATTCGCGCTCAACATTTTCTCAGACATTGATGTATAACCCTCGCGTATAAACAGCGCGACAAAGTCTAATTCCAAAGTCCAGCGTGCTGCAATAGTAGCGGTGTCTTTGCCAAAACGGCTAAGAGACTACCGACGGCTGCGCATTGAAAGAGAGTCACACTGTTAGAAATATTTACATTAAATTTAATATAAAAGTAGAGGAAGTTTTTCTCTTTATTAGTAGATAAATTCAATTCCATGTAAAACAATGAAAAAATCATCAAATATTTTTAAGTCAGCTAACAAAATATGACTTGTAAACGACAAATCATACTTTTACTCATATTAAATACAATAGTTTACTGTTCCGCTTGCAGATTTATTTGACTTTAATTATGATTGAATTTTCGTGCATTTTTGTGCCATTAACGCAAAAACTAAACAGTATTGAAACGGTAATTTTTCTATCAAAATGTACAAATATTAGTAGAGGATTAAATCTGGTTTGTTAATTTGTATCTGTTTAAATTTTCATGCATTTTCGTATAGTTTAAATGAAAAAGGAAATCAGTACTGATGTATTAATTTTCAACGAGGATTTTTTTGCAAAAGTACCTCAAATAAGATTTAATATGGCTTATTTTAATTTCAATCTCTAACTTTACATTAAATATGCATTCAATTAAAGGTTTCTTGAATTAAACGATGACGAGAATAGTATTCGTGTGAGAGTACCTAAAACTTAATCATTTGTAAAATTTTACCATTATTAATTCGAATTCTCGACTATAATGCAACATTATTTGAAACCGACCGTTGCAGATCATATGTTCCTTCGGGTCTCGATAGATCGGTAATGCATAGACATTTATCCAAAGTTCATACAGGCTCGATGCACGCGAAACTATCGGGACAAGGGCGATTGGACTTACGCAGTAAAAGTAGACCTCTCGCGTGATTCGAGCAAACGATAGAAGAATCGTTATAAAGAAAGACGGGCTTGCGTAGCGGTGCTTGGGTCGAAAAGTCGCGATCTCGATGCAACATCGGCGCGTAGTCGTGCGGTCGACGATTTTTGAGAGCCAAGTCACGTGAGAGAAGATCAACTGAGAGAGGAGAGAGAGAGAGAGAGCTCGGAGCTTTACGACGGAGTAATACGATCGTCTTCGCGAGCAGCGACGGCGTAAATATACGCGTACAGTGACTATCGCGTACGCGTGCGAAAGTTCAGGTCTCAAGAAAGTGTGAGAATGTCGATTATAGGGCCTTGCGATATACGGTCTATACGAGAGAGAAAGAGAGACGCGCCGTGTGTGTACATTGGGAAATAGAGAAAAAGATCGATAAATTTCGCTGAGCCATGCGGCCAGTATCGTGTCTACGTAGCTTGAGATTCTCGTAAGAATTTTATATTACCCAATTGTTTCCAAAAAGGACTCGCGGATTAGAGGTGAGAAGAGGAAAAAAAATTGTATTCTGCAAGTAACGATCTCGCGGCTCTCTGTTTTTTCTTTCTCAATCGCTTTTACATCAACGAGAGGTCGAGAATTGCTGAATTACACGGGGTAGTTCTCGGCGTGTATCGCGTCTCGCGCTTATTCGCATATGATATAGCTCGAGAGTCGCGAGGCCGATCGCGTCCTATCCCCCTTCCTCCCCCCTTGCCCCCGCACAATATATAAGTGATCGTGTGCGCTCAGTCGACCAGCGTAATTCATTCTCCCATTCACATGTTATAAGATCTTGCTTCCCCGTGTATGCACATACATATACGCAGACACACGCACGCATATAGGATGGATAAAATTTATACACGTGCAGCGACGCACACAGACGCACACGTATACACACATAATACACGTTGCGCCGAAGCTGAGCCGAGCCACGAGAGGCAGAGTATAAGCCACGGCACGAAAATATATATGCTGTATGCTGGTGGTGGTGCTGCTGCTGCTATGGAATCGCGCGCAGAACCCAGTCGCGCGCTCGCGCACAGCAGGGAGGGCAGGTATTGGCGCCACCTCCGCCCCACTGCCGCGCTTTCCCGCACATACACACAGACAGACGCACAAATGCAGTACCGAGCTATATACACACACGTTGATGCACATAGACGATACATAAACGTACGTGTATATATATACACGAGCACACTTATATAGCCAGCCAGCTCGCAGCAGCAACAGAGAGAGAGAGAGAGAGAGAGAGTCGGTGCGCGCGCGAGGCCCTGTGTAGAGATATCGCGCGACCTCCTCTTTCTCTCTCTCTTTTGGATATATCTACCATGTATGCACGGTATATACAGAGACTGCACAGAGACTGAGAGAGAGACAGAGAATTCTGTATCCCGCGTGTGCGCCGTACTCTGCCAACAGCACCCACGTATCTCTCTCTCTCTACTCGCTCTACATGTACTCCCTATATACCGTGCAAAACGACCCTCTCTTTCTCTCCGCTTATGTGTGAGTGAGTGTATGCGAGTGTGTGTGTGTGTTTGTGCGCGCGCGCGCGCGCGATTCCCGAAGACCCCCCGCGCGCGCATCGTCGCGTTGCTTCATTCCATACGTCGACTGACCATCGACGGCGGAACAGCCTCGTGTGTTTGTAGCCCCGAAAGCCCTCGCCGCCTATCGCAGTATCCTGCGCGAGGCTGCTCCAAAAGGCCCCTCTATATATATACACACATATATGGGTCTCGTGTGCTCTTTTTCTCGGCGCTTTCCCTCTCTTTCTCTCTTCTCTTCTACTACTACTGCTGCTGCTACTACTGTTGCTACTACCACTACTACTACTACTACTACTTTTCGCGCGTCTTCTGCGATCCCTCCTTGGACTCGTTGAAGCGCCGAGCGCGACTCCGTAAAGCAAAAGAAACTTACCCGGCCGCGTGTGGTCGTCGTCCTCTCAGTGTGTCGCGAGTGCGAGAGAAAAAGTTTCGATATTATACGTAAATCGTCGATGATCACGACGAGCGAATGACTCGAGCGAGATAGGAGTACTCCGCAAGCAGTTGAAATAATAATTGTCTGCTCCAGTGCCAGCAGCGAGTGGTGGAGATCGGTACTGGCGTTACCGATCTTCCTGACGTTTGTCACCCTTTTTGAACGAAAAATGATCGATTATTGACATTGTGTGTGTGATTGTGTTGTTGTAAGTTTGCATCGATAAGTCCAATGGACGCTTGCCGATCTACAAGTGGGCAAAACCCGTCAACGATGTTGCATTTTGACTGAGTGCGTTTCCAAGTTGTTTGTTGTCGTGCTTGACTCGAAAGTTTAAAAGTAAGACGAAACTGTGAAAAGTTCAATAAAGTGACACACGAGAATAGTTTGTTAGTGAATCGAATAATTGACGTTGCTACACTCGATTGTCGCTTTTACGCGATTGCATACCGATCGCTACTACCGGTTTCTTACGAACGCAGGGCTGAAAGTAAAGCGCAGCACCATGGATATGCCAGAGGACTGTTGGAGCGATCACGTGGGTCTGCTGCAGGAGGTACCGAACGCGTCGTCGGCCGATCATCAACAACAGCCGCAATCCTCGAGCTCGGATTACTTGATGCTGTCGCACTCGCATCATCACGAGGTTGGTGCATCATCGTCACTCTCTGTTTGTCCTGAATCCGAGCCTATGCCATATAAAACTCGTTTTAGATTACATTACATGTCGCCGAAATCATCGTCTCATTCATTGAAAAAAATCCCTAAAAAAATAACATACTCTCAAAGTTATAAGTAGACCTAGTGAGCACGTACTCCTATTATTATCGGTCCAATAAGGCAATTGCAAATTAAATCGCCAATCCTCCTTCTCCAACGGGCCCTCGTGTGTATACAAGTGAGCGACCCTTTAAACGCAGCTAGTTCGGGGCAGCTGTTCTCCACACCGCACGATAATAATACGTGAAATATACCTGTACGAGCTGCCTCGGTTTGTTTGCTCGACTTGTAACTCCTGGGCTTAATCATCGAGCTCGATCTCTCTCGTTCGCGCATATACGAGTAATAATTCTTTAAGATTTAGATGTCATTTAATGTCGAGTATACAATATGGAGAAGCGAGTCGAGGCCCCGGCCCGTCACAGCGTCGAGAGGGATACGCACATAGGTATACACAATTTGCGGTTCTACTTTCGGGAGGTCTGCTGCCGCCTCGCTCAAAAAACGAAACATAAAGAGGGTCGCTCAAGAATACAGGCACGACTCGTACAATTCGCCCTCGTGCGTATTCGCGCGGCCAGCATAAACGTATATAATAAACTCGATGATATCGCGCGTATTATATGGTCATCCAGTATATATTTGTTTTGTCGATCCGCGAACTATATAATACGCGAATCGTGCAGTACCGCATCGCAGCGGATTATACGCGGCCCCAAGTTCCGCGCGCAGCTCGTTTAACGATAACAAGCCCCGCGTTATAGAGCGCGAATTACCGCAGCGCAGCGCGACAATATAATATAATAATTTTGCGCGCGTAGTGGCGTGCACACCCTGCATAAAATTCATGCACGATCGTACGCACGCTCGCAGAAGAGTGTGAACGTATTTAGGTTCGAATTTGCGGTTGCGGCCCTTACAACACACCCGGACGGACGCTTAATTTCGCGTTAAAAGCGCGCCACCAGCGTATGTATACGAGGTGCACTTTATATTATTATACGATATATACATAATATCCGTCGAGTAGCTCGCGCGACGGAAATTTTCAAAACGCAGTAGTTGTCAGTCGGAATAAATGTTGTGTAGTTATTATGCGAACGATGTATACGTATATTTCCGAAGGACGTCCGAACTCCGTCATAATGTATGTACGTAACTTCCGTACGAGCGATACACACGTCGTATTTTCTAAGCAACTCGAAACACCCTTCTTTTCGTACACTAAATACCGATATATAAATGTAAAAAACGCCTCCCGATCCAGCAGCCTTCGGTATTAGATTTTTTTTTAATGTACATGAAGCTCGGGCCCGCGGAGATCATCAACCGCGCTGCGAAGAAATAAGGCGCGCGTTCGAGCGAAAGGTGCTCGCGGGCGCGCGCCAAAATGCCTATAATTTTCGCGCACATGATTACAGGTGCTGTGCCTGCGCAAAGAGGACGAACAGGTAGAAGACGAAGAAGAAGACGGTGCCGTCTCTCGTATGTGTATCAGACGCGCCTAATATACGAAAAGTGGCGCGTGCCCGGTGTGCCGCACTAAAAACTCCGAATATACGACGCGAGCGCGCGCGTGAGTAATATGCGCGGAGCTCTTCTTTTAATAGGTTCGACTTAGTTCGAGCTTCGATTGTTGGATCTATTAGTTGGCTTTTAATTCAAAAAAATATTGGCTCGATTTGTTCGCAATGAATTCGCGCGACTCGACCACGAACGTGCGTGCGTGTTTACCCAAAAATTTATAAGGCAATGAGCATTGACAGCTGCACACGCATCCTTTAATAATAATAATAATAATAATAATAAGGATCATCATGTGGGTACCGTCGCTGCAACGCGTAGCGCGCGATATGCAAAGTACCCGTGCGTATTAAGTCATCGCGCGCATTACTTTCGGTCACCCTATACGTATGGATGATCCCGCTCGACACTGCTACCAAAAAAAATTTCGGGAATCATTATAACTGACTTCTTCTTGTTCTTCGTATTTTTCCCTCGGTGCTTGCTAATCGATTTTCTTGCGTTATATCGTACGAGCTTAATATATATCGGTCCGATGAAACTCACGAGGTGTATTATATACGTGCATTACATTATCTCGACGCATCCGGCGGTACGACCCCCGGCTACGATATAGCTGCCGTCGCCGCCGCCGCTCACGTACGGGCCAATTACTCTACACGTGTATATAATACGTATAGAGTGAAAATCCAGTTTCGTGCATATAACCATGAGAGAGAAGCAAGTTTAGAAGCGGCGGCGGCGGCAGCCACTCGAAAGCGTGCGGTGAGCCGATAAATTTTCCCTCCCCGAACACCGAGCCAAACGCATGTTAGGAATATATATAACACGACGAAGCTTCTCTCTCTCTCTCTCTCTCTCTCTTGCTCTCTTTCGTCTATACATGCGACTATAGTGTACGGCTCGACGTGAAATTTACGCGGCTCGTCGGCGTGAATAATAGACCCGAGCGTCTTTTTAAGCTCTTCTTCATTTTCGCGTTTTCAATAATTGTTCTTTACCCCTTTCCAATGTGCAGAAAGCTTGAGTCGATTCGACTTGTTTGCAAACACCTGCAATCGTTTCTTTTCTTTCTCAAACAAAGTTAGGCTCGGTGTACGCGACGAAAGTCGATCGATCCTTCGAAGTTTTTATCGCGTCCTCGTATACAGACGCACACACTTGCCAACGATCGCGTGGGCGCCCGCGTCACCCGCTGCGTTTGCGCGACGACGTCGTTTTGTCGCGATGATCGCTCATCCTCCGGGGCTCTCGAGCGCCGATTAATCAGACTGACGCTTCGCGTACACAGCGTATCATTATTATGTACAAAGGCTGTTTTTGTGTTCCTTTTATTATACTCACTCATATTGCATTATTATGCTAAATGTACAATTGGTGTACTGGACTCGCATGAATTTCAATGGGGCCCCCGCGATCTTATGTAGAGTCGAGTAATTGTTTCGTCATTTTATTGTTTTGCGCGTGCTCTCGCGCGAAAGCTTTTATCGAAGTCTCTTTCTCTCTTGCCCAAAGGTGCTACATGGAGACGAACGTGATTTGTATTCTCCTTGTGCGTTTTCCCGCTTGCAATCCGATACGCACTCGCGATTGAATTTTTATCATCCACGCGAGTCGATTAAACATACACGCGTATTATTTTACAAGTCTTTAAACGACTATTTTCCAAAGTGTCCATTGTTGACGGGCCCTGCGTTTAAAAGCTCATCAAGCCACCGATGTGTCTCGGAGAAACATCATTATTCTCGCGGTGGAACAAGTATTTACGAAATTACGAATTTTCGTGCAGATATTCTCCATCTCTTTTCGTATGCGATCGTTCAAGCAGCCCACGTCGGATCCTAAATTTCGGCCGTGTCGCGTTGCATACGCGCTCCAGTGGCTTTCCCACGAATGGCGCGACGATAGCTGCACCGCTGATCAGGATGTGGGAATTACAAGCTCTCGTCTGTGTATAATTATAAAAGCTGCCACTGGCGAATTTTTCGTATGCAATAGATGTTTCTCGGCCTATCGACTAATTCGAATTGTCGTCGTCTGGCATCTGACCTCTCTTCTTTAAATCGACGCGAATTAGACGCTACTTTTTATTGCGTAGATACGCAGGTACACGCGTCACGAGTGAAATTTCGTATGGAAGCGCCGTGTGCATGTCCAAGCGTTTATAAATACGCGCGACGGATCCCGTTCATGAGGTGCTTGAGAATTGGCCGGTGTCTGGCCGTGATTAGGAAACTTTTTTCTCAATTGTCTCGTAAGCGCGCACGTAATGTGGGATATTATGCCGTCCGCTAGACGTGCGCCTGTATTTGCGGACATGCGCCGTAAACTTTTTCAATTCACGATACCCTTGACGCGCGCGCGACATACGTGACTGAAAAATCCAATGTCCAGGTATATAATATTATGCGTATATAATATTATTCGACGATGCAACGTGAGAATTCACTCTCCCCGAAAAAATTCGGGCCCGCGTAATCACGATTCATTTGGGCTATCATTGAAATTGACGTTAAACGTGTTAACATAGTCGTGCGCGCGCGAGAGCTCGAGGTGTTATTAAAATGTATCTTTTCAAGATTGATCACGCGACGTCAAAGTTTTTAATTTTAATAAATAAAAAATGTATTAAACTCGCTTCGAAGACACATGTGCAAAGAGACACAACGAGATGATAAAATTGTATCAACTTTTTTTTTTAGACATTCATCAAGAGTGACTATATAATTATGAGGATCGCTTGCACCTGCCCCCATCGGTGCCATGTGTGTGTGTATGTATATTATACGCGCGCGTCATAAAATTCTACGAAAACGTGCCGCGGGACACACCGATGAAATGTGTGCATCAAAACACACGTCGAGGTACTTGATATAACTCGCTCGATGCAACGGAAACCATCTAATAATGAGTACTCGAAATTGGATTATTTGCACGTAATAGTTATTATATTGACTTAACCACGCGCGACACGCTCGCAGTGAATTTTGATTCGGCTCATTTTTTATAATTTGACTTTATCGCTTCCTTATGAACGCGTCTGTGTACATACATCGAAAAATGAGATGTTTCGCGTATATAATACCACGCATGTGACAACGGCTCGGCCATTTGCATATCTGCGTGTAAAATCGAGCGATATCTCGGCGCGCGCGACCCAAAGGATAAAAACAACACAACCACGGCCGCGCGCTGGTCTGTTAAATTAAACGTATCCGCGTGTATAGTACGCGTGCATATCTACGTTTTTAATAAAAATGACTATCGGCGCAATCTTTTTAATTTATCGCGAACATTTATATAACCCTTTTGCCTACATTGTGTATCTACGTGTGTAAGTGTATTATACGATCATGACCATTTAATATTGTATTATAACATTTAATTAGGCGAGACACGAGTTTCAGTTTTGTTGTAATTTCCGCTTTTTGTCTGCATTATACGGCTAACACCATAATACGACTCTCTCGGCAGCATTCTCTGCCTTTACTTTTTTTTTCTTCTTTTTCTTCTTTTTATAACCAAAGTGTATATCATAACGGGGCGAAGTCATATATATAATGTAACGCAGCTGCGGCTTTTAATATTTTTCCGCGTGCGACGGTAAATCGAAATCAAGGATAAATTCCCGGTGCCTTTTTCGTGGTGGCCCCGTGCGCCATTACGCGCGCGCCTTGGGTCTGTGCGTGATAAGTCGTTGTCGCCGTCGTGCTGTGGCGCTCGTCGAATCACAGCGTCCTCGTCGTCCGCTCGATCGAAGGAATAAAATAATTTAGCGCTTTTCAACAATGCGCCGAAAGCAATAATGAAATAAAAGCTCCTTTTATTATCTCGACGCGTAGTAGTTTTTTTTTTTTGCTTTCCATCTTACGTTCACTGCTCCATACGTGCGCGACGCAACAATAGGCCGTTTCGCCCTCTGTAATACGCCTCGTCTATGTACACATTTCCCCCTTGCGTATGTGCGTATACGAGTACTCTGATAAACACTTGCGAAACATTAAGTCCTGCGCAAGGGTCTGTATACATATGCGTATATTTCACGACAACACTTGGCTAACTTTTTCCTCATATATGCAATACTCTTATTCGATTCTCGTGTGTGTGTGTGTGTACGCGAGCACGCGAACTTTTCAGATTCACGTAAAGATTTTTCGGATAAGCACAGAGAGAGGGTATGCGTACGTAGTTGCTACGGGGGTGCAGCTGAAGCACTACACGAGTTTTGCGAGCTTACATATTATATCGAGTTCGTATGATTGATGCGATCGCTGTGTATGTGTATACATACGCACCTGCATCATCGGCATATATCTATCCATACTTCTTCTCAACATATTCGCTGCTGAGCGCGCAATGTAGCAAGAAATAGCGAAATTCCGACTAACTCATCCGTCCACTTTAGTTTACTTCCTCTCTGCGTCCATGTATTCTCTCTCTCTCTGGGCGACTACTAGCTACTCCAAGTTCCTCTTCTTCCTTTATTTCTTTTTCCTTTTATTTTTTTCGCGTATCCACTTGTCGAAGTTCACACGCTTCGTCGTTATACAGCCCGCTCTGCGCTGTCCCCTTTACGACGACGACGGACCGTCTCTTCCTTTTTCGTTTTTTTCTGCTTGCTTGCTTGCCTCTCCGCTTCTCTCTTTCTCTATGAGAGCGACACACACACGCACTCAGTCGCGCGCGCGCGCATATGTATATATTACGTATGTGCACTCGTGTCTCTCCATTGGCATCGCTTATAGCTCGAAAAGCCCTTGAGCTTGTTTGAACGCAGTACTCGGGTGCGCGCTCCTTTTTGCGCGCCGTCTCTCTCTCTCTCTGCAGCTCGAGCTCGCGGCGGTACGCGTCGGCGGGGTCCTGCTACGGAGCTCTAGCTCGGTCACTCGAGAGCAGCCCTCGAGAGCAGCTTCTCCTTTATGCATATAGTACACTATGTTGATACACTCGAAGTGATGAAATTTATAGCTTGTCTAGAATATATTATACGTACTTCGTACTGGACTACTCGAGCATGTCCCGTGTACTTGCGGGCCATGAAAATTTTTGAAAAATAACGCCTCGTGCTCGGCACGCGTTTGTAAATTAAGTCGCTCCGCGAGCTCGGTCGGATGCTTTGGAGAGCAATTGGCATTAAAGCTAATGTCAACGGTCACCCGGAGGCGGTGGCGGCACCAATTTCCTTTCGACCTATTCGAGAGCACGTGCACATCCATAATGCCTATTATGTACCTACACGCACGCTCGCAAAAAAAGACGTTATTTCGCGACACGTGTCTCTTGCAAAACAAGAACAAGTGGAAAATGGCCGGGCGTGTGACTACACTTGCCCCGACGATCCCAAAAGTCACGCTTAATGATCCCCGCTGCCGCTTTTGAGGGATGCAAACTGCCTTTTCTTATTTTGCTGCTCGTAGTGTGAATCGTACGTACGCGTCATGAGTTTTGACTTGGCGCTAGAGCTGCAAGTGAACGAGGAAGGAGTAGTGCGCAACGACGAATGTATGTATGCGACGAGCTTGTACAAATATTTGTCGTCAGCAGCGAGTGCAGAAGTCGAATTTGCATGTCTTTGATGTACTACTAGCTGTGGTTCGTTATTTTCTTACGTTGCTGCGCGGGGCGGTGGACAAGTGGTCACTCGTTCAACGAAAATATTGATTGGTCAGTGCGCTCCCGATCGGACATCTGGAGCAATTTTGCGACCGCTCGCTCTACGTATATATTTTTTATTCCGCTTCTATTATAATTGTATACCTCGACGCACATCGACTTTCATGTACTCGTCCATTGTGCGTTGTTGGTCCAGCACCGTCGGGTCTCGCTCCGCAACAGGCCTACACCGTGCATTTTGTAAAGAACGAGAAAGAGAACAAAAAATCTAGATTTAAAACACGAGTACTTTTTTGTCACTCTACAACATTATGTCACGTGTCGCTCCAGTCGTCGTCTGACAAATAGTGCTCTCGTGCCAATCTCGCACCCCGGCGCTCTTTATAAGGGCAAAGGGTCTCCACGGTTTGAGCATTCAAGGCGACGAAATGTATCGGGGTCGAGCACATAATGCGTATACAATTGCTCTTTACTTCTCCCGATGCGTTCTATACAGGCGCGCGAAAGTTGATTGGCATTTAACATGGAGAGTAGCGAGATGGGTCATTGGAGTGGGATACATTTTACGTGATCGGGTCGCGCGTGTCAAAGATAGAGAAGCGAAAGAAATCTTTCAGGCTTCGATAATTTTATTTTTACATTTTGTACGACGAGAGTGCATTGTTATCGATAGTTAAGCTCAATAAAACTGCTGTGAAATTCATCTTTGCACGCGCACCTTGTGTTATGCAGTAAATTATTAAATGATGGTTCTAGGTGACGGTTAGTTTTAAATTAATTTTTTTTTTAAAACTATATTCATTCATAGTTTAAAAAAGTTTTTAATTTTATTAACGGTACTTTTACAGAAAATCGTCATTGCAAATTAATGTATCAGAACAGATTTTTTTTGTGCATAAACTGCACAAAGAATGCTTAAAAATGCAATCACATACATTATTTTTAATTAAAAATTGAACAAAAGTTGAGTTAATTTGCTGAAAAAATCATGGAATTTCAATCGCTCTTTGAGCTAGACCATTGTGTACTCTCGACGCGTTACGTAGCACACATGCAAAAACGACATTATTTCATCGCTACCACCGCCAGATGGCGAGTATCTTCATTTATAAATCTGAAAGTGGTAAAGTAAAAATAATTGTACAAGTAAAATCAAAGCCGTATATCTTTCACACTTCTTGAACTAGTTCATACAATGGCGAATAATTCTTATTTTAAAACTTGATTGTCCCTTTAAATGTCAATGTTATATTTGACGGTATTTTTCACACGTAAAAAATTATGGTAGTGCAAACGTATAAAAGTAACAGTTGAGGATATAAAATGTGATTTTGATGTACCAACTGTGTACCATCCTCCCAATAATATAATTACAATTAATCGTTACACACCCGCACGCACAAATGATCAAATACGAATATATTGGTCCTACGCATAACAAGTCGATTTTTACCGAAATTCGATGCAGGTGCATCCCCCCGCGCGCGCACACCCAACAGACGCATTATAATGTATGTACCCGCACAGCACCCCCTCTTGCATCATCGTCGCGTCGTCGTAACCCTCGACGAAATCGTCGAAAACACACGACGACGCACTTAGCGCGCGTATTCTCTTTCTCTGCCCCCCCCCCTCCTTCGATACGTAAGCATATACACGTATACGTGCGTGCATCCCCTTCGTGAATGCGATATATATATGTACTATTGCCATACGTATAGCCTACATCGATGCTCGGTGCAGAGCAGGATCCAGCGGGCGCGGCAACTCGTGACGCTCGCTCTTCGTGCGCTAATTGAACGCGGCTGGATTGCTGCAACGTCGACGACGGCCCCTCGAATTCGTATACACTTTGCTCCTTCAGACAGCGAGCTTCCAAATGTGAATTATCTTCGTACGCAAACGGCATATTATTAAACGTGCAATTGCGATCGGAGTACGGTCGCGCTGAAAACTTCGTTGACGTTTGCCTACACTATACGCATTTACACCAAAATTAATAATTTTTACGTTTCATATCATTTGAAAGGGACCCACGATAAAATTACCCAACTGTATAGTAGTTATAGTTTGAGAATGCTCCAACGATAATACCAGCGCGTATGAGCGTCTGCTCAAGGCCCTCTTTATCGTATACATTCGCAGTCGTATAAAGAGCCCCGAACTAATGCGTCTATGCGGAGTATGCAAGTTCTATATAGCTGTCTCGGTGCTCGCTTCATTAGTCGTCGGTAGCAAGCATACATAGAAGAGCAACAGTTTGCGGCCTCAGGCGTAGTTTTCTTCTTCCTCTCCGCTCACTCACTAGCTCGCTCGGCTATACACTCTCGACGCGTATACATAGTGGTAATAGCTACTCTCCCGCGGAGGATAATAATCCCTCGCTCCCCCTTCGTAACGAAGTACACGGGCTCTCGAGAGCGCGTCTTAACTTTCGCGGCTCGTTGTAACCATTATAATACGTACACTTGCGCTCAATGGGTATAAGGGCGCAGATTAACATTTTTATAGTTTTTTTTTACCCCCACGCAGAATCTATTTATGCGTACAGTTCTTTTTTTTCTCTTCTTTTTTTTTTCTTACATCGATTTATCGCTAGTCCAAAAGTGCAGAACGCGTGTGATCAGTACATCTATGATGGTTTATATCGAGCGCTATAGTGGACCCCGCAGCGATTTTCTAGCTTATTCAGCGATGATTCAATTTGGCCACTCGAGCCAGGATACACACATGGGGAGTGTCCGTCGTTCGCTATCCCCGCAGACACGCGCGCGCAGGAAACGAACAGTTTGGGAAACAGATTGTCGAGGGTTTACCACTTTTTTCCTCTTCGCTATCGTCTCTCCCTTACATAGCCTAGCGCGCGAAAAGACAAAAAGTCTCTTTTAATCCACACCCCCACACACACGCACACACGTGTTCTCAAGAGAAAAAAAAGATTTAGCCAAGTTTTTGCGGCGCACGGCCGAGACTTTCGGAAAATAGCTCGCGCACTAAACGAGATTTCGGTATAATGCAAACGATATGTTACAGTTCCCTTCGCGTGGCTTTATGCCGATGGCGAACCAGTTGCGCATTATATTATACACACTCGAGTCGAAACATTTTTTTACTCTATATTATATACAATCGCGCGCGAGGCGGACGACAAAAAATCACTCAGACCTCGAGCGTATCAATTGGGCCCCGGCGAAATGATCGAGCGGTCACGCCGATCATTATGAGCGTCGGTAACACCTTGCACACGTTGCCGCGACCGCCAGCAGCGTTTCTGCTTCAAAAAATCTGCGATTCGCGCTCGACACAAAAATAAAATGCACCGAATTACATACGAGGGGCTACGCACGGAAATATTATAAGTATACACGTTGATGGCGTATACCACGCGTAAAGGACAGTTATTCGATTTCATTAGGCGCGCGCGCGCGCGACTTTTCGAGCCTCGTATATCAGCTCTCATTGCCTCTCGGGCAGCTTTTTCGGGCCGATGCATCCGCGAATTATGGGTTATGCGCGTACGTGTGTATAGGTATTTATATGTAACAGTCATGGCGAGCGCTCGCTCTGTTTGATGTATAGCATAATTCAGCTGCGACTTTTTCTTGTGTACCTCCGATCGTGTGCGCTCACGCATTTATGCATGCGCGTGCGTGTGTAATTTTTTTGTCATCCCCGGCCCCGCTTGGCAAGGACGCAGAGAATAATATACGCCGCGCAGAGAGACGTCGTGCGTACGCGCGTGAGACGTACAGCGCAACCTGCGTATACACACACACACACGATATACACCGGAGGATTATTAATTAAACGAACTGCACTGCTCTGTATGTGTGCGTACATGTGTACACAAACATACACACACACAGGCGCGGAATAGCCATTAAAAAGGGTATATAATAATATGAGAAGTCATTTTTAATCAGCCGCGCGGCTCGATTTGCTCGCGCAACAGCTTTATTATATTCGATCGCGAATGTTTTAATTAATTTTTATCCCTCGATTAAGATAAATTTTTAAACACAGATATACGTACAGCGTTAAAATTATTCCAATACGTTACGCACACGGCGGACTTTGACAAAGTCATGTGTTGATCGACTCACCTTGCGCGCGTACGGCGTATTATTATTATTGCAATTTCATCGTTTTGTTCCTGCGTCTATAGGTACGAGCGCATCATTAATTCTGTTCCGATGTAATAATGATGCACTCTTTGCTTAATCATCGGCGTAATTAATTCGTCAAAAGGGCGCCTGCTTACAAACAACGACGACGACAATGATGGTATTATTTTCATTAAACTTTCAATATATAGGGGAAAATCTGTCGACGCGCGATGGGTCAATAATCTGCTACTTTCAGTGTTTGAATTGACACTGTTTTTAAGTTACAATGATTTAAAGATTTATGCTAACACAAATTGGCATAAAGAACATGCAATTTTTAATATTTTTCATGAGTTTTAAAAAAATAGCAAACTTTGAATTTCCTCACGATCGCGATGCCGACGATTCCTTGTATATAATGCTCAAATTTTGACTAATCTATTTTGGTTTTTAATAATTCAACCATACATCATCTAGCGGTACAAGTTGTGAACAATTGCGTACCTGAGAAAAACGTAACTTTCATAAAATATTAGCAATATTCAAGATCTGACTTGAAAATTAACGTATTTTGGTTAAATAAATATGCAGGATTTATAGTTACTTCATTTTTAATATCGATTGGACTTCCTTAATTTTATTATTGGTACTTTATTTTTCACATGAAAGTGATTAATGTTCAAAATCACTTTGGAATTTTTTAGTAAATATAATATAAAGGTCATTAAGTATTCTAGTATAAAAACATCTATGTAAAAACTCGAAATTAAAAAATATAATTTTTACAGTGTCAATTTGCGCACAAACAATCAACAAATCTCGAAACTCGTTTCTTTATTTAATTATTCATAATCAACGCTGATAAGCCGCACCCGTCGACGATTTAACAAACGTTAGATCGGATTTCGAGATAAAGGTTTGTGGCGCGCGTTCGTGCATATAGTGTAGGTATACTCGTGCGCGACGTTTCGACAGAGTAGTTGGCGAAAAAAAGCAGCTGCAGCAGCACTGCAAATTTCACCTGTATAAGCGCGTGTGTAACGTATACCTCCTTTCAGACCTTTCTTCTCTCGCATTTTTTTTTACTTTCTGTAGCACTCGTGCAGATTCGGACTTCCGAGGCAAGATAGCTCGAACAAACGAGCTCTTGCCTTAATTGCTTTCTGATACGTCCGTCCGATGATGCTCCTTTTTTTTCTCTTCGGCTATTATTTTTTTTTTGTTTTCGTACATCTGCAACTAAAGATAAAGTATACATACGCACCGTTACGAAATGAATGTATATTTTTACAAGATTATAAGAAAAACTGAGTCTACAACCGTCTCGTAATAAAACGAGCAAAAAAAGAGAGAGAGAAAAAATGAACAAACAAACATGAAGAAACACAGCCACATTTTGTATTATAAGTGTAAGAATCGCCGTCGTCGTCTTCGTAATAGAACTATTCGTACTTTTCTTCGGATAATTTATTTATTATTATTCATTGGCGACAAATGCGCGCGATGATCGATGAGCACTTAAACGATCCGAGCTCCAACCATTATATGTGTGTGTACAATTATGACGAGCCAAGAATGTTGTCCGATGATTTGCACGCGTGCGCGCGGCGGAGTATAGCGTGTCCAATATATTTTATTCTCTCTTTCTCTCTCTCCAGCGATCGTGTAAGTATAAGAGGTGACAAAAAATCGCGACGACGTTGGCGCGCGTCCGGACTTTAACATTCTATTATCGCGATGATGAATCGTTAGAGAGAACGAGAGAGAGAGAGAGAGAGAGGACTGGATTATGTTACAAAATAAAAAGACGATCGGACGTGGACGCGAACAACGGTGATACGTCGGATATACATAGTATTATGTATACCAGTTTGTCCGCTGGTTCCTGAACTTTTCAACATAAAAATTCGCCTAATTATCGGCGATCGTCTCGGGACGATAAGTATATAATATACAATAATACGAGGCAAATTTTCAAATGGCGAAACTGTCAAAAAATTATTAATTCAGTCCACACGCGCAGACACGCACACGGTCGAAAGTAAGGAAAAAAAAAGAGGAAAAAAAACGGAAGAATTCGGGAGACTTTCGTCGGGTATATAATTCACTCATCGCTCACTCGTCGCCCGCTCGCAGCTATATACGGGGTACACATATACAGGTAATAATATAATCGACGACGAATGAGTCAACGTCGTCGTCGTCGTCGTCGTCGTCAACGACGTTCTAGGAATAGCGAATTAAAATTCTGAATCGCAAGCGCCACATTAGCAGCGCCGCACGTTCTCTATTATATACCCACATACCTATATGTATATATATATCCGCGCGTACGCAGGACGGAAAAAGTCACATTAGGATCCTGATGAGGCCTCAGGACGTCTCGCGCGCGACCGACCGAGCCGCGCAGCACATCGACGTCTACGGAATGCGGAGCGCAGATTGTGTGCCACACGTCCATCCATCAATGGGACTTGTGTGTGTGTGTGTGTGCGTCTCTCTTGGTATGCCATCGCTGTCGATCCTATACTCATATAATGACTCTCTCGCGAGCCAATGCTGCGTCCTATATGCATAGGACGTATATATATCCTGTAAATAAGATCTATGCCTCGTGAATTTCGAATCGACGCGGTCGGCCGGCCCGATAAGATTATTTCGTCGACCGGACAAAAGTATAATTTCGAGTCGAGTTATTTCTATTGCGCGAGAGCCTTATAAGCAAATGAATATTTATAGGCTTGACCCGTAAACGCGCATACCCTTACTTACACACATACTCGTTTGATTAATACTTTCGAGAAAATACACAAACGCACAAAATAAAAAAAATCGACTCATTGTTTCGTTGCACGAATGTGCACTTATATAATAATATTTCCATTCGTACGAGACACGTATGCATATTCCTGTTGCTGCTGCTGCTGCTGCAGACGTCAAAGCTCGAGCTCGAGCGACATTTATGTACTCGGCATATGAAATAAAGCTTATGGAGTGAGACGCGCGCTCGGATATGGAAGATGATCGCGAGTCACGAATAAACGAAAAAAAAAGAAGAAGAAGCAGAAAGAGAAAAAGAGAGAGAGAGATGCATAAGGTACAAGCGCGAAATCGGCTGCGAGCCAAACCCCCACGTAGACACATCAATCGTGCGTGACGAAAATAGAGGTGGCTCGCTTGCCTCGCTCAGCTCTGGTCATGATGCTGCTGCTGCATCCTCGTCTCTCTCTCTCTCTCTCTGTGATGCAGCTTTCCCTCTCACGGCTCTTTATACGCCTCTCGTTCGCCTCTCTCGTTGACTCGTTGCGCTGTAGTCGTTTTATAGCTGTTATTACTCGCTGTTCTTTGGAATCATCCACGCGCGCATGAGTTTGTGTCCGTATTCACGTATGATATCGTTTTTACTTTAGAGACAAAGTCAAGCGCAGAAATCAGCACGATGTATGTACGCCATTTGTACAATGAAATCTTTCAATTCGTGAAATCAATCAATCTCGTATCCAATAGATGCGCTTTTTCTCTCTATTGTTCGAAAAAGTAACGCGTGAATTTTCCTGCGTCATTTACGGATGCATCGATTGTTTTCTCCTCGCATCTGAAGAGACACACACGCACACACATCGACGCACAGGTAGCCAAGAATAGCGGTCAATTTGACGTATATGCACACATACATACACGCGCGTATATGTACGTAGGCTCGTAGTCGGTAATAGCAATTTCTTGTAAACAACTTAATGATTTCCTTTCTTGTCAGGCTGCTATACTCCAGGCTGCATGCGGCCCGCCGGAGTATCGCAAATGTGTAGAAATCTAAGGCATTCCCAGAATATCCCAAGCTCCCAAGTGTGTTTATGTATTCCACCGTTATTACACACACATATATATACAGCATACAATATATATATATATGAGTGCACTGTTGCTACTGCTGCTACTGCACTCAACGTGTCAGGAGCACGTTTAAGTAGACACTGATATACTGTACGTACGACGGAACGAATACTTCAAAAAGAAGAAAGCAAAGAAAAAAATGCCACTCTTTTTCCATGCCGCTATATGCTGACTTTTTTTTCGCTCGCGCCAAACTCGCGGCGCTTCGCGCGAGTCTTTTGAAGTTATTGATTTTCCTTGATTATCGCTGTAAATCGCGACTAAATGTCCGAGTTACAGGCGCGGATAATGGCTCCAAGAGTACGACGACGACGACGACGACGACGACGACGACGACGACGACGACGACGACGAAGTTGTAAAAACATTTTTTTTATTCCGTTCACCATCAATAGATATAAAGTACGAGCTGCAATAAAATATCGTCCCATCGCGGATGACTGCCGCATGGCTTAATTACCACTGCGAGGCTGAGGGTTTAACAACGACCCAAGTAAGATATGCACGCGCGTCGATAAAACACGGCTCGACACATCGTACGCTTGCAGACGCGCGATAAATAATATCGAAAAAAGTTTTGTTATGTTTATATTTCATAACGTCGCGCAGCAGCCAGGAGAATAAAAAATGTCGCGCTTCAGATTCGAAGCTCTGATCGTGAGCAATATTACGCATCGAGCGCTACACGTCGTAAGCATTCACTTCCTCGCTGTATCGTGCTGTGGTGCTCTGCAGTAGTATACCGTGTGTGCGCGCTATATGCACTTTTTTCGTTCTCGCGCGCGAGGCGAGCGAAAGAAGCGACGAAATCACAGGAAATCATTAATTTTAACGAGCGACTTTTTAGCACGCGTAGCGAGCTGTATAGTAAGCTAAAGCGTAAGCAATTTTCGATATACATACGTACATATGTGTATGGCCGAGCTTATGGATAGTAGCATATCGTACGGGTATATAAGTATACACCAAGTTTTTATATTCTTTAAAAACCGATCCTCGCGTACGTATAGAGCATCTATCGGGGCGAGTGCAGCGAGCGAAGCTCGCATCGGTAGCGTTATTAATATATAAAAGCAGAGAGAGAGAGATTTCCAAAGTCGATTACGATACATCGTGTGCGAGCGTAATTTTTATATACCGAGCATAATTCTCAATTTTCCTTAAACATTTGTAAATTGAATGTAAAGGCGTGTGTGTGTGTGTGTGTGGCGCGGTACACAAGGGAGGCAATGGTGCGAATCGTCGTATATACACCATTATAGCTGCAGCCTCGTATAATACAAAATTACCCTCTAAATCGTCGTCGTGAGCGGCCGTTCGAAATTCTCTCCCGAAAATTTACAATGATCGAGCGACGAACCCTCCTTTCTCTCGCTTGATACTATAACGTGTTGTATAATATACACACTGCACCCTTGAGGGTCCCGGGGCTCGCGCAGCCAAAGTCGGCGCTGTTGGCTTCGCGTCTATAGCAGTAGTGTGCATCGATGAATCGAGGTGACCGAGCGAGACTCGACTGCACTATATAGTATAGCTGCAGCGCACACGGGCTCGCGAGCTCATGCGGCACGTATAATACACACGCGTGTTATATATGTGTGTGTGCGACGCGCAGCGTAGGGTTTATATAGCCGTATAGTAATTTAGGCTGCTGCTGCTGCTGCTGCAGATCTGCATATTTTAGCACGAGCACTTCCGCCGATCATTATCCCTCTCGCCGCGCTCGAGCTCTGCACTGCATAGAGAGAGCGCAGTGCATAACACACAGACACACACGATCGCTGTCTATGTGGCTGCGTGTGTGTGTGTGTTAATCGTGCGCTATCATTACTTCGCGCGTTGCCCGCCATTCGTCTTCATTAAGGGTGTCTGCGATGACGCCGTATATATAGTACGTAGATTATTTACATACATTGTACTTACGCGCACGTCGTTCGATGCCGTATCAAAGCTATGTTATAGCCTGTGCTCTCTCGCTCTTTGGTGCGCGTTTGTTTGTTGTTGGCATCTCGCGAGCCTTTTCGATTGTTATGTGGCAGCTGCGATTCTTTTTTTTCGGCCATACGCCATCTAGCGGTAAAGTATGAATTGCTACGCACCTGAAAAAAATTATTTCTAATCATAAAAATCATAAAAATATCAGTGTTTTAAAATACATTTTTCGAATCATGTTGGATATGAAGAGTTAACCCATAAAACACGTTTTTTCGTAGCTTCGAAATTTGAAATTTACGAAAAAATTGTGGAAAGAATTTGTAGGCACTTCATCGTTTTATATAAACGAACAATTAATTTTAAAAATTATATGCGTTTATTGTGGAATTTTGTTCAAGTTTTGCTTAATAGCTGTTCTTGCATAGCTATTTATTGATTTTTAATATGAATTATATTTTTGTAAGAAAATTAAAGGTCAATATAATTATATAATTTATTTGGTATTGTTACAAGATTTGAACCAGATACGAAGCGCGTAATATTTCATTGAGATATCGAGACAAGTGCGCGATCGACAAGTGAGAATCGCTGCTACACATGCACACGTTTTGCTCAAAATTATTGTCTCGACTTTTACGCAACACAACCCACTGTGCCGAAAAATAAAGCAACGAAGTAACAGAAAAGGAACAAGATCAACCGTACGTTAATAGCGCGTGATATACGTATTATATGAGAGCAAAAAAACAAGCGGCCGATAATAATAAATACAAAGCGCATCGTCATCGAATGAATAAGTGAAAACAAGACGTTCGTCGCGCATCGTCGGTTTCTTTTCGTTTTCTTTCCTCTCGGCTCTCGATTTTAGCATCGCATCGCGCCCCGCAAGAAAAGAGTAGGCGCCAGGGACCAATAAAAATTTCTCGAAGGTATAAACGTAAGTCAGCTTGTGTGCGTGCAGAGGCGCCGTGTATTGTATATATACCTGCGGGTGTTGAAAAAAGTGCGTGACGCGAGAACAATAAAAAAAAGAAGGATTGCGTTTTTTATTCGCGAATTCTAGTCTTATGTTTATAATTGATGAAATGTAAAAATTACGTTTTTGGGCCATTTTGCTCCTGCTGTCGTTTTTTTTTGGTCACGACCGTTACTCTTCAATAGATACTTTTTCTTCCCATGAATCATACGAAATTCGCAAGTTAAGCTAAGCGCGCGTGGCGTAATTATCGGAAAAAAGAATTTTCCCATTGCTGCTACTGCGGGACATTTTTTGCCCGATCGAGTGTAATATTAACAAGCACACACATACGACAGCATTGAATTCTAGAGGGATTTTTATCGTTATAAGCCGCTTTCCATTCTCTTTCTCGGCTTTTTGCGCGCAAAGATCGACCAATATAACCCGATACATTTATTCCCTCGAGCCGAGAAACCTCGAGTGCGTGCAATATCGCGCGGAGCGCAAAAGATCGGGAGGCATTGGGCACACACGCGGATATCGCCGCGTTGTTGTATGTATATCCGTTCGTTGTAGCACTCACGTGATTCGAGATCATACATTTTAAGTGATTCCGCGTACACGCGGGTTTTTGTTGCTTAAAATATGATGCGCGTACCTCAATGTTTGATTGATCAAGAAAATATCGAGATGTTGAGAAGAATGGATGGATCCGCGTGCACTGCTTCGAAACTCCTCCGCCTTGTGCACGAAAATATAATGATACAATAATTTGGCAGAATAATGCGAATTATCAAAGACTCCTGCACAGGGGCACCGCCGCCGCTGCCGCTCGCTTGGCGGTAATGATAATCGACTCGCAGGAACGTGACGATTTAAAAACAATGAGAAAAAAACGACGTCGACGCGAGTGCATCATCGCCATCATCGATCATAAAATATAATTGAATCATCATAAGCGGTACTCGAGACACGCGAAAGACCGTAAGAGCTATTTCATTAGCTTTATGTAATACACCGATATCGGGCCTATTAAGTCCTGTCTCTTATGTATACTTGAAATAAATCATCGTTCGATTTATGTGGGCCTCTCGCGTTGGCTCGTTTAAGGATACGGGCGAATTTCGTAATGCCACATATCGTAAAAAATCCAAAACTCATGTAGAACCGTGGGCAAGCGGTCAATGGAGCCTAAAAATGACTCGTAAAGTAGCCGCGCGGTCTTTAAAAATCTGTATCTCTTTCCGTTCCCTCGACCTCCTTTAAAATCCTCATATATGCTGTGCGGCTGATCGCGCGAAGCCTTTTTCTCTCGTCGACGAAAAATCTCTTGGGATCTCGCCGCGCGGATATCACGCGGATACGAGCAATTCAATATACGGGATAGATGACCTCTTGGGCTGTTCGAGAAGCTGGAATCACTCCGCTATCATTCATCTATTCGATCAACGACTCGACGAGTCTATTATTGTACTCTTTTCTGGATCGCTCTGATTCTTCGTATGAAGAATCGAACACTTGACGGACGTGTGTCGTCAACGTCGCCGTGCAATATTGTATATATCCTATACTAATTTGTCTCGATCGCGGGGACACTTTTATTCATTAATCACTGTGGTAATTTTATATCCATCAAACGCCGAGGAGCAGAGCGATTAGCGTTGAGTGTATGATTTTTTTTCTCTCTTTCTAGCTATATGTATATAATACAGCGAGCGTGACACGCACGAGACACATGAATCGGGAACTGCAGCAGTCCGTGTGTGTATATATATGTGTGTGTGCATCCTTTATAAAGCGACCCCAAGCTAGGCTGTGTACGCAGCGTTGCCCTCCTGTCTCGTGGCGTATATATATATATGTGCGTATACCCGGTAACACGTGTTGAAAATCCATCATCCATCTTTCTTTTACGCAATATGTACAATACGCGCGAGTGATCAAATGGCCCTATCACGCCTACTCGAATCCTTTCTTCCGAGACTTCCTTCGGCCTTTATGCATCTGTGTATGTATACATACGAATGTACAAATTTTAACCGACTCCCACGTTGTCAACCAGTCATTAAATATATCATAAGTTTGCGTGTACTGCTGCTGCTGCTGCTGCTTATAGTAAGTGCGATGCAAAAGTCACCGCCTTGTGCCACTGCGCGCGCGATCGCCACGCGACTTCCGCTTTATATTATGGTTACGGGTAACAGCCAACAGCAGGGCACCTTTTATACATCGTGTACCCAGCACATACGAGAAAGATGAATGAATATTGTGTATTCTTCGTAATACAAAGTACAGAACGAGAGGACTGATTGATTTTTTTTCTGCTGCTTCTTCATATAGACAAGCCTAATAGCTTGTAAGATCGCATTTGTGAGCGGCAACTCTCGATGCTGATATATTTAACTCGTGCGCGCCTCGACCTCCGCCGGCCGTCGGAGCGAAAAATGTTTAACAACGTGCTCGTAATGTAAGACTCGTATATACACGTATAGTTTAAGAGCTTTAGAGACTCGAAGATCATGCAGAGATTTATGAATTATACATACATGATGTGTTGTGGGTTGAATGAATTACATTTTGAACTTTATGATTTGAAATATGATTAGTATTCATTAATAAATCTAATTCGGATATTTCAGTATCCTATGGAGATATTTCAAAATAAAACATTACGAAGCATTGTATATTCACTCTGGTATGTACTTAGGAATCTGATTCATTAAAGACCTCAGTACATGAAGGAATTGTAACATTTTACAGCAGATATGATACAAAACTCTCTTCACATCAAAATGAATTGACTAGAACAAATTCAAGATTCAAAATAACTTAAACAATTTATTTATAAAATATACTATTCGGTTACTGATACACCGCTGGAAGACGTGTTGAATACTAAAGTCTCCATACTCATTAACATGAATAATAATAAAAATAAATAAATATGAACACATAAAATAATGAATTCGTGTAAATTAATGGACTGTCACTATTGCTGTTTTGAATCTTCTCTGAAAGGTCATTTAAAAAATGTACTTATGTCCTAGTTGTACAAAATGTATCATTCTTCAATGTGAAAAAACATTTATAGATTACAATGAGATTTTATCAACATTAAACTTCGATATGATCTTTTGATACATCATTTGATACTTCAAGTTTACAAGTATTTCATTAATTTATGACCATTGACAGCAGATAATGCATCAGGAAACATATTTTTACTTGTTAAACAACACATTTTCTAATATAATTATCATTCTTATCGTTATCTAATAATTACATTTGTATTACGACTGCAACAATGTCAAAGTGCCAAAACAGTCTTATGAAGCAATAAATTTATCTGCAACTTAATAGTAAAACAGTTTTACATGTAACTTGCTTATTTTTCAATAAATTTATTACTTCAGAAAGTATATATGTCTAGACACGGAATATTATGAGCTATAGTTTTGATATGCATAAATTTTCTTCGCTTGAATGAACGATTGCAAAAAATACGCTATACTTATAATTAGCATAGAGCGTATAGTATTTCGACCTGAAACGAGGACTTTCAGCTTCTTGATTTTTTAGGATTAATTGAAAAAAAGTATATTAATTCATATAATATTTCTCTCGTTTCTCCATACGATTAATGACAAATTTCCATTAAAGTAAAACATTATAAATAGACCTCGAAAAATAAATAAAATCTCGGTGTGCCATCTTCAGCCAAGCGCTCTTACGAAGTACCGCAAAATCTTGTGCAAATATTATTCATATAAAAAAATTCAACTATTTGCAGAATAGAAAGAAAAGGAGGAACGATATAGCGCATAGAGGGCGAGATATATATCTTTTAAATACAAACGAGGCAAACTCTCCCAGAAGAGCAACAGTAGTCCACTTGTACACACAAGTTCACTTACATCCTTACTTACACCCTCGAACAAACACCCTACAAACTCGGGCTATACGCATCATCTGAAAATCCTCACTCCCTTCCATTCTACTTCTTCTCTATATGTGCTGCTGCCGCCGGGCGCACACCACCAGCACCAGCACGAATTCATCCCTCTCGCGTGTATACGGATATGCCGCTCTCTGTCTCGCTTCCTCGTGCGTAACTCCGTACCTACCGTAGCGCATACACGCGCAAATATATACGTATACACACGGCACAGACACACACGGAAAGAAATAAAGAGTATGGTAGTGGGTAGTCACCGAGTCGGGCTCCGCCCAGTCGAGCACCTCTCACCTCGAGCCAATGGCGCCCAACTTCTCCGCCTAGTCTCGGCTGCCATTGGTCGCGGCTTCTCGGCCGGCCGCGGGGTGGGGGGTGTCGCGAGCCTCCAGTTGCGGCGTTTCGCCGCCAGATGGTTCGCGCGTACAGTCTCTCCCCAGAAGAAGAGAACGAGACAGAAAATCCGCTATATATGCTACACACGGGCAAAACACGAGCTGCTGCCTGCAGTCAGCAGCAGCAGCAGCGGCGGCGTTGGCGGCAGCGGCGGTGTGGCGGCGGCGGCGACGACGAGAACGGCGCGCTGTGTGTTTTGCAGACAGTTCGCGCTAGTGTTAGTGTATAAGCGAGTCAGTCGCAGACTGGAGCGCAGCCCTGTACCGCGTGCGGCCGCTGCTCCGGTTCCCACCGACGTTTCGCATTCCGCTTCGTCCGATATTTTGTTTATAACACGTCGATCTCGCGTTGCTTTGGTTTTTCTTTTATTTTCTGGGCTCGTGTTGGACGACGATCCACCAGAATAGTCGAGTGTATCGAAAGGATAAGCCGTAGAGACTGTAATATCATGAGGCATCGCAAAAGAACGAACAGCTAGAGGAGAGCTTTTGTTTCTAGAGAGAGAGCCCCCCGTGTGTTTTTGTTGTTTTGTTTTTTATCTTCTGTTGTTGTTTTGTTGCATGCAGATATGAGTGACTCTATGGTGTACCACAGAGTAGTGTTTTTGTTAACGTAGCACGACGAATGATATTGCAACGAGAGATAGTGCGGACACTAGTGTGGCGTGTGAATTAGTAGTAGTTCCGAAACACTGCGTTTATATGCGCAAAAGTACAAGAAGTCTATACACGGCTCTCGCGAGTGCTGCAAAAATAAGGAGAGAAGAGAACAGAAAGAAGAAGAAAAAAAAGGCTGCGGCAGCAGCAGCAGCAGCGGACGGCACACACATAAGCTTCGTAAAAACGAGAAGAGGAGGCTTAAGAGAGGGATATGTCAGCATACGCGCAGTTCGGCTACTATCCGACGGCTTCGCAGGTAAGCTCTCGTTGCTGCTCGAAAGGCTGCATATAGGCGTGCATACGCTCACCCACCCACGCACGCACACATCAACGCACATGTACACACACACACACAGAACGGTGCACACGTACAGCGGCCGGGACTCGCGTATGCAGATGGGGTTTCTTTCGTCCGATCGATTTTCGCGGAGTAGACGTTATCGCGCGCACCCTGCGAGTGACTGAAACCGAGAGAGCTTCGCCATCTAAACTTGTGTGTGCTTTTTATTTCTATACGCCCTACGGTCTTTTTTCGAATTTTTAATTGCATCGCTCGCTGCGTGCAGTGTGTGTATGCATTGTGTGTAGAAAGAGAGAGGAGAGAGACTCGACTGCTGGTGCTGCTACTACGTGCGTGTATAACGAGCACGTGCGAATTCTTTTGTGTACTGCTGCTCCATACGAGAGCTATAAATAAAAACGAGCAATTAGATTCAGTGACTCTTTTTTTTTCACTCGCTCTCTATCTCACTATATCTTTTGCTCTCTCTCTCTCGAGTGTTTATTCGTGTAATCGTTCATCAATGGATATATCGATTAAGTAATTACACTGATTAATGCCTTAAATATAGTTATGTGTGTTTGCTCGCCCAATAACCGGAGCTGTCAAATGAAGTTTGCACCAGCACCGGCACGATAATGAAGCCCGGCAACGCAAATTTGCCGAGGCATTAAAATCCGAGCTTGTGCAAACGTTTGCTCTCAGTTGCTGCTGCTGCTCGCGGCTAATGATTCGTTTAGCGCGTTTTCCCGACGCGATAATAAGCTCCATAAACATATTATATCCAGCGGAACGAGACGGAAAGACAGAGAGAGAGAGAGAGAGAGAGAGAGAAGCGTCGAAGATGAAAACTAGACGTACTTCCAAACCTGTTGCCCGATATAGCATCGTGCTTCTTCTTTTTTTTTATGTGTTTGCGAGGTGCTGCTTCTTTTTATTTGACGTTTCGGTTTTAATGGCGTGTTTGCACTATTACACTCTAGCCTAAGGTAAATTCGCTTGAAATGTGTCCATGCGTTCTCATTTGGGTACTGAGTGAATAGGCCTGCATTCTTCGTTTGCGTTTGCCTTGTTACATCGACAAAAAAAATTTCATCGATGATCACTGATAAGAGAAATATTCACTTAGACTTGATAATAAAATGACGCCAAGAGCTAATCTATAAATGAAAAAAAAATGAGGACAATAATCGCGAAGGAGATTTTGAAGAAAGAAGATCGTCGATTTCTTGGTAATCGTTTTGGCGAATTTTTTTCAACAGCCGAGTGGAAAAATTCGAGCTTAGAAATATGCTCGTGTGCAACTGCTTGGCGGTGTGCAACGCCCGCAATATTATTATATCATACACGTGAGCCGGTGAAATGATAAATTGATTTGGTAACGATTCGTCGATGGGAGTTGACAATAGAGTGGGGAGCTGGGTACAATTAGAGTACAATTTTTGCTATTGAGCTATTTAAGCTATTTAAAGTAGAGTACAATTTTTATGCATTTCATTACATGTTATGTCGACCAAAGTTACGTGTTGTCCAAAGACAAATCGAGAACTACATTTTTTGTAATACAAATACTTAGTTAGAGCGTGCTTCAGTCGAATAAAAAAGGTGGTACATATTCATACATATAAATATCGATGTAATTTCCGATGATCGTTTACTCATCGATAAAATTTGGTCAAATATATAGTAACCAGGTCGATTGTCAATGCTCGCCGATGCTCGGAACAAACATATACACACATACGGACATAGAAGGGGACCGGTACTTCCTCAAATTTATCTCTCTATCTTATGCTCAGATCGATATCACGACGCCTTCCAGGCCATGCGTAGTCACTATCTTTAAGAAAATAAAAAAGCATATATAGTCGAGAACAAAACTGATGGAGTTTTGGTTGCCGAAATCGTAGCTTTGTTCAATAACTCGGACGTAACAAAAAGGGCAAAACAAACATATTCGAGTACCGTGTGTTTATTTTAGAGTGATCATATATAGATATACGATCGTGCAAATATACAGAGAGAGAGCGAGTAAAAAAGCGATCGCGAGAAAAAGACATTCATTAAGCGGCTACGCGCGCACGCACCTGTGCATCAGTTTCAGATGTCTCGTACTACAGCTTCTTATCATTATTACATTTGCGATCGTGTACGTATCCGTGGGTTTCTAAAAATGCATATTGTAAAGCGACGGCCGTCGCGCACGCTGTGTCGCGGCGTGTTACTAACGAGCCTAGGCTCTCGATGTGTAACATTTAATGCATTGCCTACATGTATTCCACGGAGTAATATGGCATCGCGCCTATAGCCGAGTAAGCCGATACGAAAAGAGGAGCTACGCTGCCAAGAGCTTATAACTCAGCGCTCGATTTACGCGGCGGCGGTCTGTGCATCATTTGAGTATGCATGTGTGCGAATATTCCGCTCGACGCGTCAGAGAGATGGTCTCCTATTGATATTGCAAAAATTTCGCACTTCTGATCGCTGAAAGATAGATTGTGGTGATCCGACCAGGCGAGAAATCAGCTACACACATACACACACACACACACACACACACACATACACGGTCGAGCGATACGTATTTGTTCATCCGTAAGCTTCTGGTCATTCTCCATTTCGATTATTCCACGCAAACGAATAAATTCCAAAAGATCTTTATTACTTCTATAAGCAGAGACGAGAAAAAAATAAATAAATTTTATCCTCTTTCATCCCTATACCTTTTATTTTTTTTCCTGTCGACAATTCAAAAAAAAAGTATAAAAAATTTGAGGTGTGCTAGGAGCTCCCCTGTAAATCGATGTACATCGTGCGTGCCAAAATAAATAATATATAACTTCTATAATGAGATTAACTATAATGGTGGAGGCCATGGCGTAATTAATGGCGAATTATTAATCGGAATCGCGTGCGTGTGTGCACGCTGCGCGCGTGCGAGAGGCAGCGACTTGGAAATGCAGACGTAGAAAGAGCGAGAAATTTTAAAGTCATTGCTTTATGCTTTTTTAAACGCGCGCGCCGAGCACCGGAGATATTCGCATAGAGCAACGAGAATACTAACAATTAATATAAATTGCTTCTCATAAAAATCAACACCTCTCTCTCTCTCTCAAACATTATTACTATTTAACTATCCGCTAAACGTCTAGTTTTAATTATACTCCCCGGCGTTTTCACAAATACACGAAGCTTAATGAGCTCTGTAACAGTGTGCGCGTATATAATAAATAAAATATACGGCACGATTATTGCGGGTGCTGATACGCGGCGCGATCGTCGAAACGGTCGTAATAATAACGCATCGTGCACGCACCCGCGCGCCCATAGGTGCCATATATTATGATATATGCACTTGATATGATACCGATTGAATAATGCTGCGAGTTTATACGCGTTGGGCTCTCTAAACAGAAACGGGAATGAACGAGAATCGTCGTGCGCCTATATATATATATCGTGTACGGCTAATTTTTCGCGCTCGAGCTGCAGTTTGGAAATTATTAGCTGTAAATTAGATTGCGATGCGCGCGAGAAAGTATTTGTATACTCGCGCATACCGTGGACGATCGCACACGCGCGCTGCATATATTACGGTTTATCAATGTCATTGGATTTTATTGAGGAGCTACCGCGCCGATCGCCAGCTAGTATAGTAGTCGTATAGGAGGAGATGATAAAATGTTGCATCGACATCGTGTTTTTCCACTTGTAAAGCGAGTATGTTTACATATTATAGCAAACGATCCGACGAGCAGGCAAAGAGCGTCGGGGATTAGATACACACATACACGTGGACGCGCGCGTGTCTTATTTTATTTATATATGTGTAACGCGTGCGCATGCATATGCATATTCTGTGTGTACCTGTGCACATTCGCGAACGTCTACGATTTTTTGCCCCAAAGGCTCGATTGTGGCTCGCTCGAGCTATACAAGCTGAATATCATGCATAAGTATTAGCTGCTACACACCGTCGCTTAGAGATTGGAATAAGGTTTTATAATTAAAAGGTATTAAATCTTCATTGTATTTATGTGTGTGTGTGTGTGCCTTGGGTTAGAAGCGACTGATAGTCGTGTTTCACAACGTATTTAAAAGCCAACACACAATGGCGCACTGCGCGCAGGACGTATTGTAAAAAATCCACCTCGTCAGTTTAAAAATCGTCTACACACAAACACACATACACGTGCGTGCATTATACTCATATATATTTTATATATACATTTATAAAACACATGTAGGTACACGCAAGTGTCTACGTACAGTAATAATACAGCCTCTCGATTCTCTTATATTCTCAGCGACGATTCTTCGGTCCGATAAAGACCGCGCTATACATACGAACCAGGGCTGCCGTATAGGTTTCGAGATTTTAGTTGACGACATTCGCCAATACCTATATAACCGAGTCTCTCTCTCTCTCTCTCTGCGAGTCTGTATCTGTGTGTTTCTGAGTGTGTGTGTGTGTGTGTAGTCGAGTTGCGTAAGATATCGGAGCTATATGTGCTCCGTGTCTCTCTCTCTCTCTTGCTCTCTTGGGCGCTTGTTTGGCATGGCTTTTTAAAAAAGCATTCGTGTGACTAGTTTGCACAACGTTATTATGTGCTGTAAGACATGTATCCCCCTTTAACGTGTACACACACACACACACACACACGCACATACACAGACGCAACACACATACTATGTATTATACGCGCGCGCATGTGTCTCTTTAATGGACGAGTTAAATAATACAAGTTTTCGCGGTGTTAATACAACCGTATATACGCTAAAGATCGATATGTAATCTGATTTGTATGAATGTACGTACGTATGTATATGTAGCTCTCTGCGAGCAACAGCGAAGAAAAAAGAGCAACGATCAACGCAGAGGGAGAGAACCCGAAGAGAAATAGCCGCGCTGATCTCTCTGCGAACGTCGTCGTGTGTAATGTATTAAAAGTTTGTTATAAGAGCAAGTGCGTACGATATATACACGTATTATTACTCGCGAGACACGACAGCTTACAAATTTTAAATTATATAAATAAATTTCACCTTTCGAAGCCGCGCTGAGATATGTGTGTATTTTATATACACACAGCACACACTGCAGCCGGGTGCGCGAAAGAGGAAAAAAAAATTAAACTTAATCGCATAAGCTTCGGGGGTTTTAATCCGATGCTTTTCGCGCGATCCGAGCCCGAGAGCGAGCTGGGCAGCCGCAGACAGAAACAGTCAGAGAAACGCCAATCGATCAGCTGTTTTTCTTTGCACTTCTTTTTTTGCCCTCCGCATCTTTCGTCGAGTGCATAAATTTGCTCTTGTATAATAAAGTACCACACGCAGTCCGTATGCTTATACCGACACAGGTAGACTCGTGAGTGGCGAGAGGAAGAAGAAAAATGGAAAATTTGTGAGCCCGAAATCGAGGTGTTCTCGTGCGTCGAGGACAAAAACACACATACGTAAGCGCACTTGCTCGTTCACTATATGGTATATTTCAGAGGGCGCTTGCGCAGATCGCTGCGCCAAGTGGGGACTGCGGGCTGCACACCTAGAGCACACACTTTTTGATCTGTCACACGTACAATGTGCAACTACAATGTATGTATCGTATATAGTAGAGCTCTTGGAGAGTCTCGTCGCCGGGGAAGTCGTATCGGTGCTCTCCATGCATACAAGTCGCATATACACGCATATAATAACGCATAAAAAATCAGGACGCGCGGTGTATACACACACACACACACACACACACACACACAAACAGCCACACACGAACTCCGACACATGTATACGCGGAAACTTTGGCGTGTAGAAAAAAGTTATCCGCGCGCTCTTGCCCGCGGATTTAATTTTTCGAGATAAAAAAAGTTTTAGATCCATTTTTTCCTACTGCTAACTCTTGCTGCTGCTACTGCTGCTTCGCTGTTGGGCTCTAGCATAAACATCGCCTGCTAACTTGTTCTTCAAAGTATGCGTTTATACGCGCAGGACACACGCGCGCAAGTGTACGTGTGTGCGCAAAAAGTGAAAATATTATAACGACGAAAGGTACGAGAGACGTCGGCCGCGCGAGGCAGGAAGAAAAAGAAAAAGACGAAGAGCAGGAGAAGGAGGAGGAGGAGGACGTGTGTATGCCGGAGAAGACACGGGTAAAGAGTCGTGCATCGACGACTGCCAGAGCCCGCGTACACACACACACACACACACACACACACAAACACACGCACATGCACACATACACAGCGAACAGAATATCCGTAGCGAGAAAGACCTTCGCCGTCGCGTCGGATTTCAATTTGTTATTAGCCTTCGTAGTTGGCTTGGGCTGCTTTTGCGCTTATAGATCGTCGCACGTCGCGCGCAGCTTTTATCGCCACCTCTATATATGCATACTCTACCTGTACTGCTCGCACACACACATTCACGAACGTATGCGCGTAGAAAAACCGCATGCATACTATATTCGCGCTACCGTGTGCTGCATCCGTCCTTTGCCGCGCTCTAATTCGTGACTTTGTTTTTTTCATTTTGCCAGTAGTGTGCGTTTTTAGTGTGTGAACTCTCGCACGTATCGTGTGTGCATTACGCGCTTGTCGGAGTAATGACGATCTGAGGCCCCGCCGTCGGAGTGCAGTTGGAATCTTTATAGTTTTTAATTCTAATACAATAGCACTTGAGTGGTAGTTGAAAGAAAAAACCAACTAATGATAAAAGTCGCAATAGCTCCAAACGACTGCGGAAAGCAATGACAATTTTCAGGTGTATTAGACACCGAACTCGCTTTGAGCGCAGTCTGTGGCGCGCCGATCGTAAATACGCCAATCAATCAGTCAATCAATCAATCGCCGCCGCCGCCGCCGCCGCCGCGGAGAGTGTGGCAAATGATTTCGTGAAAATATCTAGCTGGATATAAATGCGCTGTTATCCCTTCCTCTCTCCCTCTGCGCGCGTGTCATTCTATCAACGACACGCTCGCTTAACAACCGACCAAACAACAACAACAACGAGCCGATAAATAAATCTGAAAAGTGAAGGAAAAAAAAACAATCTCTGCTGCACGCACAGAGAGATTGACTTATAGCCCACGCGCTCGAGGCGTCAATTCGTTTTGTGCCGTGCGTCGATATATTTTATACACATATAGTATACGGGGCTGAGAGACAAATGAATATATATGCGCGCACTTTCGCATATACATATATATGGGAGATCAATCAAGCGCCCAGGTATGGGCGCGCACGCGGGGCTTAAACTGAGTTGTCCAAGTCGAGACTTTCCAAGACGAATGAACCGGCGCGACTGCACTGCTCCGGCTGACACATCCGAAGTCCGCAAGTATATTATTCGTCAAAAAGGACAGGGCCATTATTAATACGAGTTCCGATTCCATCGGCGCGGCTTGTTTCGCGGCTTCATACATACATTGTATATTTGTATGCACGTCTTGACAAATTGACGCGAATAATATAACGTCACCGGTGCGAATAAAGGCAAATAAATTCGTGACAAATATCCATGTAAGTAAATTGCGCTCGTGCCCAGAGTATTTTCATTGCGATCGAATTTACGTGAGAAAATGAAACTGATTACAATCTCGTTCGTGAACTACTATATCGTCGATGCAGCTGGATACATATCGACAGTTTTATAGAGTAAAAGTTGTGCTTCTGCATATTATTATGCTACACGATATACAAACACGCGCGCGCATGGCTTATCTCTTAACGGGCATGTAAGTTCCGATTTTCCGACTTCTCTTTCTCTGCGCACGATACGGCGGAGTCCGCAGTGTGCGCAGTGGCTAAATGAGTTGTAGGCTAAAATCACCTTGTCAAGTGTATACTTTTCCAAGCGCATATATACGTACATAATGCGCCTTTAATCATAATGTTTACTTTGATAGTCTCGTTCGCGGCGGAGTTTCTTAACGTTATTATTAATATACATACACGCGGAACTCTAAGCGATGGAAAAAAAAAATAATTTTCCGTGCAACGCGTCTCTGTATAAGTATGGCATTTTATATAAAAGAGGGGTAAAAATCATTCATAGCGTGTTTATAGTCGAAGTCGGAATTTACAACGTGTCTCGACGATAAAATCGTTCCTTAACACACATGTATAAAAAAGGCATAGAAACACACACACGCGCGTTCGAGAAATTTCGCGTTTAACAAAAATTTGAATACGAAATTTCAACGTTAATTTTTCCTCGCTCGAGGCTGCACAGGCTGACGTTCGCGATCGCGCGCGCATGCCAGAAAACTGCCAATCCGCACGCGAAATAATGCTTAATTTAATATTTCACCGCCGGCGCGCGCGAGTACGTATACACACTCACATGTACCGACTACTCTACTCGCTTTGCGTTTACAATGTCGTTAATATTATCTTTTATGACACATTTTAAAATACATTATACGTATCGGCGTAGGAAATAAAATATCTTGTTCGCCTTCCTTTTTTTTCTCCAACGAAGTTGTGTACTTTTTGCGATTCGCAAGGATATACGCATACGCGCCACCATACACACACACGCGCGCATACACAGAGAACGCAGCGCATTTTTGAAAGTCTGATTTTCGAGCTCTCTCGCTCTCTCGAGCAAGAGAGAGAAAGAGAACCAGTTTGCGCGGTCATATTTTTTTCCATGCATATTCAAGTGCGCGAGCGAGAGAAAACCAAGCCCTTCTTTTTTTTTTTATTTTTTTTTTATTTCAAATATAGCAATCGCATGAATTATTGATACCAAAGGTAAGCCCGTACATATATCACGAGCTAGCTGATAATGCGGCGATAGCGGCGAGCTCGAGATATTGAAATTTCTAATTGGTATTTTGATGTGCGGTGTGCAGCGATGGTTCTTCCTTCGAGCGAGTGGCTTATACCTGTCGCCGCACACTTTTCGGGTATTTATTCGCGCTCGATACGTCCTATTTAGTGCATTGTCAGCGCGTCGTAATATCGCCTTTTCGTTATCGTCTATTTACCGCAGCTCCGTCGGTTCTTCCTCTCGTTTCTTTCTTTTCCCTTTTTTTCGTTCGTTTCTTCGCTTCCTCAAATATATATATAAGTCGGAGAGCGTGGTAGCTAAGTTCGCGACCCGCCCCTCTTCTGTTCCTCAAGATCACGTTCGCGCGCGCTTGCCTGCCTTCCTCCTTCTTATTTCTCGCCCCGTGCCGCGCGAAAATACAGCCGTTTTAACGGGCTGTTTAACGTCTCTGAATAAATCGCAGCCTCTCGAGCTCTTTTTATTTTCCTCGTTTTATATACGAAATACGAGCTGCGTGTGTGTGTGCAGCGAGCAGTTTTATTGTGCTGCCGAGGAATTCTCGAATCGCGCGAGCAATTGGCAGCGCTTACATCCATACTCGCTACTTTTTAATTATAGAATTAGAAATTCCCGTGTTTTTATGTCCACGCACGCGCTCGCACTCGTCTAGTTTGTAAATCGATTTTTTTTCGTTGTAATGAAAGATTTAAATTCTATGTTAGATGGGTTAATGTTCGCGTACGTTTCGTATCGATTTATGCTTCTTCCTTTTTTTCAGCTATCAATTAGTATGTAAAATCAATGTACGATTCATTCGATATGTATCAAGCTCGACTTTGTTTGTGCAACCGTGCTCGATCTTCAACTTGAATCGCGCCAATCACTTTTCCAGTCGCGGTGGAAAAATTTATACATTTTTTTACCGATGCTACGTACGTAATTTTCAATATAGTTTCTTTACTGGTGCGCACATAGAAACGACGACTCCTCTGGAATTTAGTGAGAACATTTTTACTCGTGCGAGAGGCAAAGTTAAACCCAAGCGAAGCTATTGTTTACATATATCTAGGAACTCTATTCCGCACGCTCCAACGAGCTTGCCTCGCAACGGTGGTCGGATTCGCGAAAAAAATGCCACCACCGCGTGGCGTGCCATGATCCTCCCATGCATTTTTATAGCGAGCTCCTCGGGGCTTGAAAGGTGAGAGTCGTCGATAGATCATTTCTTCGCGCCGTGTGCGGGAAGATCAGCTGCGTGGCGTGGCACGAATGTCGATTCTATCGCGCAAATCTGTTACATATATTACAGTTTATACACGCGCATTAGTTCGCTGATCGGCTCGTGCTGCGGAAAATGCCTCTTGTCGTTTGTTCTCCATTTTCCTTATGCGTTGTGTATTTGCCGTTGGCGAGGCTGTGCCGAGTGGGTATAGGCGCTGCTAGGCTAATACTCATTACTCATTGTTTGTATTGTAATCGGTGCTCGTGCAAAATATCCCCACGTGCGCTCCTCCATATGTACTTATGTATTTGTAATGCGCGCCTTATTCGTTCGTACTTTACATTCCCGCGCGCGTATTTATATATATTGTTCGCACTCCGGTCTTCGACGACGATGCGATTTTATACTTTGCTCCTTTTTGGTATATACTAGCCAGCTCCTGAATATATTCAGTTACTGCACATCGAAAGCGTGTGAAATCAATAGTTTTAGAGCGAATAGCGGGTAGCATATACGAGAGAAAAGGGATCTAGAGAAGAAGCGAGCGAGAGAAGTGGCAAAGACGACCCGTGCCTAAAAGATTCAGGATATTTTAGACTCGCTCAAAGGTCATAATCACAGTGCAGGCACACATCGAGAAGGACATCGGCTATACCCGAACGCGCGAAGATACAACTTCGTGCCAGGGCTTTATAATATGTAGGCTAGCGTATACTCACGTTCCGACGGACCGATGGCTATATAGCTAAGAGTCTTGAGCCTCGGGATTTGTCGCGCATTCCGTCGTCCGATCATACACGTGCATGATGATGTAGCTCGAGAGATTCGCGAAAAGTCGTCAGGAGAAACTCGAGACTGCAGTCGTCGTATATAAACAGCGACAAAACCGTGTCGATGGAAATATTCATCGAGTTCTTTTTTTGTCGCGAAAAATTATCCCCTGAATTTTCTTCTGCGAGCCAAACATCGACCGACACACGCACACTACGTTTTATATAATACACACACACACACGTAGTTGAGGTGCATTGCACAAATGAACGAGTTGAGAAAGTTGCCGGGACAAAACCGCTCATGAATAAAGATCCTCTCTCTGTCTCTCTCTGTCTCTCTCTGTCTCTCTCTCTCTCTCTTACTCGCGTCGAGTGAATTAGAAAAGGGATAGTACAGCGGAGTGTTACAGCTCGACGACCCCTCTCAGCTGCCGCTGCTGCTGCGGCTCACTCAGGACTTTTCTTCTGGCGTGTTGAAGCGTTTGTTTGTTTCACTCTCTTTCCTCTCTTCAAGTGGCAGACAATATACTCCGCGCTGTATATAGGTAGTCGGGCCGCGCGGAGGAACACAGCAGCAGTATATGCGAGAGAGACGGAGAAAAAAAACTCAATTAAGCTCTTCAAAGGGTGTCGAGTCGGGCGGTCTAGAGAGAAAGAGAGCCATAAGCTCGGTTGAGTGCGCCGTTTCGTGACTTCTATCCACCTTTGATTGCGAGAAGTGTCTTACAACTATGGTATGTTTTATTCATTCGCGCAAATCTACTAGTCGTGCCAGCGCAGCGGCAAAAGACTTGATTGATATTATTAGGTGCTGCTGGTGCTGGTGCTGGTCGTCCAAAAGGAGGATTTTCACACGATGCGCGTCCACCCACCATAACTCACATACAATCATAAACTACCCACGCGCATGCATAAAAGCGACTCTTTCATCTGCGCGACGGACCGCGGCCATCAAACGCGCAGACTAATTAATATCATCGTAAAATCGTTGCCTCCCGAGTGTGCGAGAGACTTATTCGAGGGCCGTGCTCGTGCCACAAACGATACAACGCGCACATCGCCCAGACCGTCTCGGGATTTTTCTTCCACGGTAGCGAGCGGAGGGCGATTCGTCGTTGCGTCGAGTGGCCGGCCTCTTTTTCCTTTTCTTTTTTCTCCCCTATACCGCTCTGCACCATCATTGGTCTCTGACTACTTATGCTGTATATAGGCTGCCTTCAACACTGCATGTAGTGCAGTACAAAGAGAAAGTGCATTAGCACACACACACACACACTCGCGCGCGCGAGCGGGAGAGAAGTAGACGAAACAGATTCCGTCTAGTGGATGTGCAGCAATATAGAGATATTCACGCGAGGTCGTCTTTAATTAACTTCAAAACGAAGTAAGATATCTCCGAGTCGCTATAGCGTGTATGTCTGTGTGTATGCGCGCGTGCATGCCAAGAAGCAGAGATTGAGAGAGTCAAGCTCGTTTTTTTCCTCTTAAACGAAGAAAGTATTGAAATTAATACGTTAGAGAGATGATGATCTGCGCAAACTTCACCGACATACATCGTGACTTCACAAACGCGATATTGTTACATGCTCTTTTTTTTCTCTCGACTCTTTTACCATACGCTATCGGAAATTACGATACTTACTTCGCGGTGCGTGAAAATGAAAAACCACAGCTGTAGAAAGTTTTTTCTCCTGCTGCTCGGTCAAAACAGCAACAAAAAAAACGTCTACGCTTCTTTAACTTTTCCATCCCCTCGCATCCGCGAAACGTGTAGAGTGATGAATAATCGCATACAGTTGCAGTGCTAAGCGAGAAGAGAAATAAAATCGTCGAGTCGACGAAACGACCATTTCAATTTTTCGACGATTTTCATCGGTCTTTTAGCCGAGTGAAGTATGCATTTCACGAGTGATATCTCTGCGACACTTGTGTAACTAGCTTGCGTGCGATTTTTTTGGAGAAGAAACAGAACAGAGCGGACTGGTATATATAAATGAAGTACGTGTTGAGCTCCGAGCGTGCCTGCGCTTGTTAACACTGAAATTTACATCATCCCGTGCTCGCAAGAGGGCTTGCTAAATTCCCGTGTATAATACATTCAAACTCTTTGACAATAAATATGATTCCATAAAAATACTTGTTATTGTTTAACCGTTGCACTGATTTCATTATTTCTGTTGTTTCACGTATAGCTACTGGTGAGCGCCGGCCAGCCAACGACGGCCACGTCACCGGCGATGTCGTCGGCGGGTGCTCTCAGTCCCGGGGCGCTGTCGCCGGGCTCCTCGACGGCCACGACAGCCACGACGACCGGCGGCGGGAGCACCACGGCCGGAACCGGTGCCGCAGGCGGCACGAGCACACCGACAGCGGCGGCCGGGGCGACAGCGCCAGCGACCACGACGTCGACCGGTGGTGGTGGTGGCGGCTGCTGCGAGAACGGCCGGCCCATGATGACGGACCCGGTGACCGGACAGACGGTCTGTTCGTGCCAGTATGACAGCGCGGCGAGGCTGGCCCTCGGCGCCTATCCCAGACTGGGGCCCACTGCCAGTAGTTATAGCACGTATCCGACCCCGACTCCGACGAGCGCCGAGCAGGGTCCCTATCCCAGCATCGGCATGGACAGTTCGGCGTTTTATTCGCCACTGGTGAGTGTCTATCTATTGGTATACACACGAATGTTATTATTTTTTTGTTGCATATTCAATTTCGTCTCGCGTTATCGCAATAAATAAATTGATGATGCGCGTGTTCGTCAATAATTTTTATCATGTTTGCAAAACTTGATTTTAATGACCTTAATATGCAATGTAAATAAACGAGCGTGTGCCTGGGTTATCTTGCGACTGATTATAAAAAACATCGGTCAAGTTGGCGTATTTTTAAAACGATATTTCAGAAAATTTTTTCATCAATTATGCAAATTATAATACTGTTACATGATTTTAAATAATTGACAAATTTCAATTAGTTTTTTGCTCGATATGAAGTTTTTTTTTTTCGTGATAACTTATGCTGAGTATGATGAAGTTCGTAAAATTATTAGTACTTCTAGAAAGATTAAATACTCAGCATTAATAAAATATTTATTAGCAAATATGATTTTATAGTTTAATGAAACATTATTGTAGAAGCTGAAAGCAAATTCTGTAATGAGTTTTATTGAAAAAGGATATTTTTATTAATTATGCATAGCTTGGCAGAGGCTAAGCTATGTATTTAACATTATCAGTATGAAATCATTAGGTATTGTTAGTTCGAAAAATTTTAAACTATATATTTGGCCATGACTGGCAGAAAAAGTAAAAAAAAAATTCACAAAATTTTCAAAAGTCGACTTGGAGGCGCCGGGTATCGATCCCGGTACCTCTCGCATGCTAAGCGAGCGCTCTACCATCTGAGCTACGCCCCCTAATACCTGATGTCCTCAAAAGGATCTTATAATTAGGATTAATAACAAAAAGTAAAATGATCGGCTTTTTGCGGATATAAAATATTTATTGTTTATAATAGAACAAGACTTAAAAGTTATAAAGACAGTATAGAACAAATTTTAAACTGAAGCGTAAAAAATAGGTATTAGCCTTTGCGTTCACACTGAGTATAGCACTTGATTTAAATTGAGTTTTGGAATTATAAATAAATCGAAATTATGAACAAGTATCAAAAATAATCGAATGAATGAAGAAAGTAAGAAAAAAAGTCAGTATCTATAGCACGTTGATGCATTTGAAAAATTCTCCATGTTTTCAAATATTTAGATTAAAATCCGTCTCGAACCCTTTTTTCATGCAAATTATTATTGTTAATTGCAAAATTTGGAGGCGCCGGGTATCGATCCCGGTACCTCTCGCATGCTAAGCGAGCGCTCTACCATCTGAGCTACGCCCCCTGATATTTAATTATTAATTTAACATAATGAGATTTTAAAAATTAAGAGAAAGTAGACTGGATCCCAATAAAATCTTGAAACCGAATTAAATAGTATATTTCACGTTAATCGGTTGTCCGACACCTAAAAAGCTTGAAGTATCAGAATCTTTACGTTCAGATTTTTTTTCAAATCAAAAATCTTGCTACCAAATTTTAAAATTAGAATTGAAAATTTTTTTTTATTGATATTTAACTATTCAAAAATGTGTCTCGATTAATTTTAATACCAGAATCAGCCTTCGAGTATGAATAGTATTTCGTAGAAATATTTGTGTAGAACTAAAATTATATGTGAATGACCGTTTTGAAAAATATACTATGATAAACATTTAAAAATATATTTGTATGGACGTCATGCAATTCTTCAGTGGACGACGCATCTTGTTTTCCATGTCCGATTACCACATAACAAGGAAAATGTATGATTATTGCATATTTAAAAGAGGTCAATAATTGGTCGAAAGTTGTCAATCACTGGTTCAAATACCTTATTTAAAAATTGTTCTATTCGACCCTGAAAAATCTAAATTTTTTACTAAAAAAAAGTTATTGACAATTTTTAATAGTATTTAATTTGAATAAAACTCACAGGGATTTATCGGAAATATACTTTTGCACTCGAGAGTTTTTCTTTATCTATTAACTTTTTGTGTCAAACGAAACCATAGCCAGTACCTACCAGGTTTATTCAGAGTCAGTTGGATAAAGGATTTCAAAAATGCTTCAGGTATTGAATCGTCAAAAAAAATTGTTTTTCTAGCAAAATACAATTCTTGTGGAGGCGCCGGGTATCGATCCCGGTACCTCTCGCATGCTAAGCGAGCGCTCTACCATCTGAGCTACGCCCCCTGATACCTGTTGACCGAAACTTGATCATTTTGGATCTATAAGAGACCAGGAAAAGTTAAAGATCAAAAAGATTATCGCGAAACTCAAAAGAAGAGTTCTGGAGGCGCCGGGTATCGATCCCGGTACCTCTCGCATGCTAAGCGAGCGCTCTACCATCTGAGCTACGCCCCCTGATGGTTCCTGGTACTCTTAAACGAGATTCAAGTATAGTTTATTAATTTTGGGGAAATAAAAATGTTGTATTTCATATATAAAATGAAAAATCGTGTTTTCAATTTCAAATTTTATTCCTACAAATTTAATCTCTCTAAAATGCTTGCAAAGGTGATGTTTAATCTATTATGCTTTTTTCCATTCTCAACATCACTTTCAAAAACCAACTACCAATTCATCTTGTATATTTAAACTCTTGTTTATTTGCAAAATTCTCCGTCGGCTCTCGATATACAGTTGTCTCGTCATTTCGAAAAATGCGGACATTATTCATTCGCGTTACTCCTGAGAATCTTCTTCCTCGCGCGAACATTATATGTATCTGCAGCATTCGCCCGAGTCTGATAATTTTTGTCGTGCGCTTCCTCGTATACGCATATAGGAACAACTCGTAGCATATGCAACGAGATAGGCGTGGTTGGAGGCGCATCGCTCCGTAGCATATACTACACGTATATAAATTCCCTCTTGTATTTTTAGAAAAGAGACACGCTGCTAAACGACTCGCGCGTGAAGGGAACATCACTTGTTGAGACATTAATTAGGCTTAGTGAACAATTAGTCGTTTATATAAACACGGCAACAAGGCGCGCGGGCGCACTCGGATATACAATATACACTCGCGGCGTTACGCATTTATGTGTGGAGGAAAAACAGGTTGAGAGTATAATGTAGGTGGTATTATTGCGTATACGCGTAGGCTTATTACGCACACAAAAGGACATTAAACTAGCGATGTTTTTGAATTTTAAGATATAAATCATCTAATCATACTCGTATTTACCTAAAACTGACAGATTATAATCACACTGTGTCCACTGGCATCTGCGTTAATTTTTCGAGCCATAATTATGGGGTGACGTTTCCAAAAAACGACTCGATAAATTTAATTCCCCGTTCTCGAGCTCGTAAATATTCTCATCACCGCTGTTATACAGCCGAGGAGAAATAGAGCCTATAAAAGCCACAAGTAAATAAGCAGTATATATTCCACTTGATAGCGTAGCAATTGTTGTAAATCAAGCTCACCCGGAGAAGAGATGTGTGTGCGCGCACACAGCTTTTCTTCGCGCGACAGCTTTTCGCTCGGACTCGGTCGACGACGAGTAAAAAGAGCGAGAGAGAGAGAGAAGGGAGAGAAAGTGAGATACGCACACGCGGCCCAAGTAAGAGATTGATCGGCACGACGCACGTGGTTGACGTGAATAATTATTTTTCAAGCAGCCGTCCTTTTTTGGCTCGAGAGGCTATTAAGGCTAAGAGTGTATGAGAGGGAGAATTTGTTAAAACTTGGCCGGGACGCGACTTGAGCTTGTATTATAATATACCAAAAATTAGCTCTCCGACGTGTATATATCGAGAAACACGAGCTCGAGACTTGTTAATTGATCGGAGAGCTGCTGGGGTGCACGAAAATTATGAAAAAAAAAAAAGCAAAAAGAGTGTAAAAACGATTTCGACACAAAAATATCACGAGAAAAATGTTGTATCTATTGAGAAAACACGCTCGAGAAAAATGTCAAACAGCAAATAATCATTAATATACTACTCGAAGACGACACTTGCGCCGAGCTACTTTTCCGTTTTTTGAGTTCTCGAATAGGTTCGAGCCACGAAGTCAGCTCGCTTTGTACCAATTTGATAAAACATGCATTCGGCGTTTTGACTTGTTAAATGTTTTCTCGAGTATGAATAATGACGATACCTATCCGGTTTGATACTGTATCATCAGTCCGAGTGTACGTATACGCGCGCGCAGAGATACACACAAAGACGATATTTATAGACGAGGAGCCAACGAGACATGTCTCGATTAATTTTTGCTATAAACACGCTCGAAATTGCTCTTAAAAAAAAGTGTCTCTTGCGTAGTCGCGTTTCGTGGAAATGAAGAAGGATGAGATGCATTAGCGCTTTGGAAGCTGATGAATTTCGCTTCACTCGCGTCTGCGCGCGCGTGTATTTTTCAACACCTATAGTTGCTCATGTACCGGAATCCGAGCGAAGTGAAAGAAGAAAAAAGTGGGATCTATTTTAAATTCAACGCGGGCTGAGAGAGCCTTCGATTATTATACGAGCGCGTATACACGAAAATATCTCGCAATTCTCTGTCCGGCGGCGAATCGGTTCGATAGCGAATCGGTGAAATGATTTTCGAACAATAAACATGCGATTTATCAAAGCATCATTACGTTTCGCGACAAGCCTGCAAATGTGTGTTTGGCATCGGTATAATACACGAATTCGCTAAGCGGCGAACGTCGATTCTCGTCGTCGGCGGCAGCGCGACACATGTTAATTCTCGCGGCACACAGACGCAACAGCGAGAGAACGAGGCGAGCGAGCAGCGCTATTTTCGGGTAATCGAGCGAAAATCATTAGCAAACAATGAAACGTTACAATGCAGACGAAATACTTGTCGTGTAATTATAGCGAGACTCCGTGAGTCGCGTGTGCTTTTCCGTCTCTTTGTTTGTTTGCGACCGAAGAGTACGAAAGAAAGAAAGAAAAAAAAATTGGAAAAAATCGCCCGGCTGTCGCTTCTTCAACAATGATGAAAAATTAAATCTTTCGAAATTTTAACGAATTTCGACAAAAAAAAAAGTAAGACCGAGGAAAAAACAAAAAACATTGCTCATAAATATTGATGACAACAAATTTATTCTGGAAAATTCATTGGAGCAAATAACAAAAAACAACACGACTTAAAATTGGTCCCGGAAAGATAAATACCGTCACTTTTTTTAAAATATATTCATCCCAATGAGTACATGAAATCTCGAGCATAAATGTATGCACGTACGCGAGGGAGAGAGAGATAGAGAACGTTAGAATGTGTGAAAAATAGCCAATTAAGAGCATTGCTCAGGCGCGCACGCGCCTTAATGCCACTAATTCGGATTTAATATAATATAATCGACCGCAATTAGCGGCGCCGATTCTCTTTTCAGCATCTCTCTTCGCCCTCGGTTTTCCTCTCTCTTTCTCTTATTCGCCTTCGCGTGGCGTCAGTTTTCGCAGTGATTTCTGCGCCGTGCTGTACGTGATATATAATGTATATAATCTAGGAGTTGCCCGCCTACTTTCATAAAACCGCCGCCGCCTGAACTTGCGGTGCTGGTGGCGGTGGCGGCTAATTTAGCGATTATTCAGCGATATTAATCGTATTTATTCATTTTTTTTTCTCTCGCGCTCTCCTTTGCGCTCTCCTCGAAAAAGTTACGCAGAAATATGTATATAAAATATGGAAGATTCGCGGAGAGCTAATTGGTTTTGTAACTTATTTTTCATTTCTATCTATCTCGACTCTCGTGCTCGACTGTGAAATGAGTTTTCATCGTTACAGTTAATTAAAAGTAGATCAAAGAACATCCATACACGCGCACTAATATACTACTTTTAATTAGAAATTAGATATACTTTAAAGCACATCGAAGCTACTGCTGCCTCGTGCGCGATGCCTTTTGAATTTGCAATTATCGTAATGCCGAAGCTAATATATACCCGGGCTCCAAAGATCCAATAAAGCTCCCGAGAGAGCGCAAATGTAAACTCGCGCGCGAGCAGTTGACAAGCGTTGAAAGCGTAAAGTTTGATTTCATATGTACTATATCCCGGAGCCTGCGCATGGTAAACACATGCACCGGTTAAATATGAATTAAGTTGATTATTTACAAATGATACACATCGAGAAAATAGAGGAAAAAAAATGGAAAATATGTCTACGCTAGTGCGCGCGCATTATTGTCGTGTGTTGTTGTTGTTGTTTTATGCCGCTCGCGCGCGGGAGATGATTATCAGCGCGACACGTACATGCGCATTTTTCTCCGTTTTCCGCGGGATAGTTTTCTGACACCGCTGCCGTCGCTGCTCCGTACTCGGAATTATTTATTCCGTTTCGAAATCGCGGTATAATTTTCAACACGCGACACACACTCACATACACGTGCTATTATCTCTCTGTTTTTTTTTCGCCCAGCGTGAGAGAGAGAGAGAGACAGAGACATTGTGTGCGCGCCAATTTCGACGATTTTTCCGAAAAACGATGCCTATCTGCGGTGCAATTTTATTTTACACTTCTATTATTTAATTGCAGGTACTAGTACGTCGTTACGGTTCGAATTACAAATATAGACAAATTTTTCCCCTGGTTTACTGCAAAATTTACAAGTTACCCTATAAATCCCCGAGTACCAACGAATTTTGATTAAATTCGTATAATAAACATTAGATCAATTATCAGCGGCCGTATTATGATGTGCCACGCCACGCGACAAAACGTCATTGTCGCGCGCAACGTGTTAATTTTATAAAACCTGCACGTATTTCCTACATACATACCCCATCGATTGTCATGCTTTTCTCTTTGCCTCGCTCCCTGTATACGCGCCTCGTCTTTCTCGAGTAATTGAATACACGTTAATTATTGCAAACTCGCTTTTCCGCGCTCACATTCTACTTCGATATTTTATCTCGACGCTGTACTCGTTATTGTTCGTCCACTCATTTATTTTAATTAAACAATCAATCATGCGTTCGTTCGCGCGCGGACATGCGTATAATAATAACAAAAACAACAACAACAATGTAATGACAATAATAAAATAATAAAGCCCCGCAAAAGTGACGTTTATGCGCGTGGATTTTCAGGAGCGAGCGACACGAAGTGTGCATTATCCTTTTAATTAAATAATATATACACCTCGCGGCAATGTAACACGTCGCGCATAAAAATTAGTTACATATTCATAAACGTCAAGTCGCTGCGTAGCGTCGATATACTGTCAAGCTCTTGGCTAATGTCTACTTTGATAATTTTATGTACAACAAGTATATGATCAACGTGGCAGGTTGAAAAGCTCTTTAGCCGACATAAAATGAAATAAAAACTTTGTGTCTCTTGCGTGCGTGTCTTTTCCTGGCGCACTTTGGCATCGCGTAATGTAGCAACGACTCATTCCTTAGTGTGGACAAATATAATTCTACGCGTTCTTAAAGCGCACGCGAGCACAATCGTTCGTTCGATCCAATTAATAAAAATGTGAGCAGTCGTTAATTCGTACGTACAGCGTTAAGAGCCGTTTGAAAGAAGAGATAAAGAGAGAGAGAAAAAGTGGAAATGGAAAATAAAGAATGGGTGAAAATAAGAAGAGCCCGCGGAAGGCGCCGGGCATCACGTGTAACGACAAGCGAGACATGCATATACGCATACACATACACACACACACACACGATATATTCGTATAAATGGGTATTGTAATATAATAAGAATCAGATTAGCATTGAATGAAAATGGCCAAAGCGCAGCAGTAGTGCAGTAGCGGCAGCAGCCACGGTGGTCCACAAGGATGATGTACTTAATATATTGAAAAACGAAGGCAACGCGCGACTCAAGAATGCGAGAGAGAAAGAGAGAGAGCTGCGGACGTTTGTCCGTTTGTCTCTTTTTTTGGTCGTTTTCGCGTTACACACTCTATACCGATAATGTTAAAGCTCGCTCGAGCGCATAAATATATAATAAACGTATAAAACAGCGAGGCACTCGTCTGCAGCTCAGCGTTGGAGTGAATTTTTAAATTAATTTTCAAAATTAAAAGTACCAACGTACTCGCCTGCGCCTACCACGCAGTGCCCCCCGTGCGACTTGCAAAGACAAATATTTTATATACATTTCCACTGCGTTGCACATTATATATTTATTTTTATTTTAACTTTCGTAACTGCACACATAACGCGAGCACCAAGTAGTATACACACGTAGCACTTACACACCTCGAGAGACTTTATCTAGTTTCTATCTGTGTATACGAGGGACACAGGAGGGAGCGAGAGAGAGAGAAAAAAAGAAGGAATTTGCGTGTATAAAAGTTTTTCTCTTTCTAACCCACAAGAGCGAGCTAGAAAGAAAGAGCGAGACTGAGACAGGGGCGAAAAAATGTGGCTCTACATATATTGCCGAGGAAAACTTTTTGATATTACACGCCGATAGCGCCTCCTAATACGAATGCCGAGTATGTGTATTACAAAATGTTTCTATATACGTGCACCTTTTGTTCTTTCTCGAAGACAAAAAAAAATAAGAGAGAGAAGCACATATAAATATAATCGACGTTTCGAAAAACCTTATGGGTATACGATAAATGTGCAGCAGCAACAGCAGCACACGTTACATACGCGTCTCATTACCGCCTGTGCACAGCCGACAGATAGAGAGAGAGAGAGAGAGAGAGAGAGAGAGAGAAAAAAGAGCAACGATTTTCAACATAGCGCATTTGCACCTGCACCGTGTGTGCATGTTATAAAAGTTGTATATGCGTGTGCACACGTACCTGCATATACAGTACTCGAGAATATTATTTATTATATGAAAAAGAAAGAAAGATGCGTGAACGCGCGCTCGAGTCCTACTATCTCGACGACGAATCGCGCGCATCGTCCGCCCTGTTCTGCGTCTGTGTCCGTGTATGTGTATGCGCAGTACGCGGTACACGTACGCGAGCTTAACGTTGAGAGCTGACATTAATCAAACCAATACCTCTCTTCGCCTTTTAATTAGACTCCACTTCGCGTGAGCTGCTGCGCATATACGCCTGCTTGTATTATATAGGTGTATGCGTTTAATCGTTTATCGGTGCGAGTGTATATTTATGTGTCGGTGTACGTACTTTATGTACTGTATATCGAACGCAAACTGCACAGCTGATGCGCGCCAGGATACGTTGAAAAGAGAGAAAAACCAGCTGAAAACGGTATACGCATGCGATGAAGATATATCGTGGGCAAGTCGCTGCGGCGTTGAGTACGTTATGAAGTCGCTGTCAAAAGTCCCAGCTACATTTCGACCGGAGTCGATTTTTCAATCCTCAATATGCCACGAGTGATATTAATTTGATTCACTTCCAAAATTTCTAGCGTACATACTTCGATATGCACGAGGAGAAAAGTACAAAAACCTCGAGGCAGCTGCGCGCCATCGAAACGAATGCAAGAGCCGAGAGCTGCGCGTGTGTACTATTATTATGGCATCGAGCGAGTATAAAGCCACGAGTGAAAGAGTCTTGAAAACTCGGACACGCGTTAGCTTTATGATAAATGTAATTCGCACGTTCGTATGTACGTCTAGTTACATTAACATAACTGTCTCGGTCGACAGTAGCAACAGCGTCGTCGTCGTATTCCTCGACTTGGCAATGATAACTGGCACATATAAGCTTGCGCGCTTCGGAACAAAGCAACCGAGCGAGAGAGAGAGAGCAAAGAGCAAAGAAGCTACATTCTTCGCAAGTCGAGCGTAGCTTGTAATCGCTGTAGTAATTTTTTAATTTTTTACAAGCTATATACCAACGCAGAGACTCTTGTCTTTCCGCTCGACTGACTGTCTGCATCTGTGTGCGTGCGACATTCATTCGACGAGCGTAAGCAGCCATACATCGCAATAATAGTTTATATATTCGGCTTTATATCTCGCAAAAATATTTATGTATAAGCACCGTCACCAGAGCTTATATTCCCGCCACTTGGCCATACAAGCACAAACACATACACTCGTACACACGTATAATACACGTACGTGCATTTATATACCTAGTGCTGTATAGCCAGTGCTGGCAGGAATACGTATGATACGTGACTCGCATAATGCGCACTTGCTCGCCCTTCTCTCGCTTTTTTCCTCTCTCTCTTTTTTTATCTTCCGTTTCTTGCATTTCTTCTTCTGCTGCGCGACACACATATTGTGAAACGAGGGAGAGAAAGAGAGAGAGAGAGAAACTCGGAGCCATTTCCAGGCGCACATAACAATAGTTGTGAGCCATGGACCACCCGCGGCTACTACTCACCCATTAAAAGCCCGATGTACTCTACATACAGATATATGTGTGTGTGCGTGCGTATACGTGTGTTTGTAATGTGTGTATGTGCACTCGAGTATTAATGCGAGCGATACAGCGTATATAAATATGTGTGCGTATATACACTCGCACGCGTTGGGGATGAGAGTTCGATGATTTGGAAAATTTTTTGGGTGGCTGTGCGGCGCGCATTTTGCTGCCGCCGGTGCGGTAAATTTCACCCGAGAAAATCACGCGTAATTGCGAGGGTCGGGAGACTCTAACTCGATTTGGCTCCAATTGAGATTGATGACTCCGGGGGCAACGAGACTTTTTGTATACAAATACGCGCGATATGCTTGTGTGTATACGAATGCAGCAGCCCAAAAAAAGACACATAAAGATATAAAGAAGCAAAACATAAATTCATTAAACACCTGCCGCGACGGCTGTTTTAGGCTTGCTTTATACACTAACTCGCGCGCGTTTCGCTCTTTTTTAAAACTCAGCGACAAAGGCTCCTTTTTTCTCGTCTTAATCTTCCCTCGTCGTCGTCGTCGTCGTCGGCAGCGGCGGCGAATGAAAAAAAGGAAGAAGGAAAAAAAAATCAAGCTCGCAAAAAGCGAGAGTAGTAGCTTTCCGGGCATACGGCAGCAGCAGGATGAGAATAAGTAGTTGCGTTATATATACAGAAGCTATTATACGGAATTAAGAAGTAGCGAAGAAGAGGCCGAAATACGAAACTCTATGGCGCCACTAGGCTTTTTAAAGTACCTTACTTATACGCGTTTAATGCGACGTCTTTACCTCTCTCGTCATTCTCCCGAGTGCTTATATATATTCGGCTACCGAATTTGCTCCTTACTGTTAATACGTATAATATGCATGATAAAAAGTGAATCGCGATCGTAATTTTCAACGTTTGATTCAATTTCTCCCTTGTTTTTTTTCTTATCCATAATACAATTTAGCACAGAGCAGCTCTAAAGAATCAATTTTAATTTTTTTTTTTTCATTCGTTTTTCAGGGAAATCCATACGGACTGAAGGACGCGACGAGTATGGGCATGACTGCGGATATGGGCGCAGCGGCAGCTTGGGGTACAGCGGCTCTACAGCCAGCGGCCACTGGTTACTACCCCTATGATCCGACCCTCGCCGCCTATGGGTATGTAAATTTCTTTCCTCTTTCTCTTGCTTTTTTTTTATATGCTCGGGACTTTAATACTCTCATTTTTTTCTGCTCGTTAAACTGGAAACTCTTCCGTTCGGCCGATAATACAGTTATAGTCATGATGTATTTTGAAAACATTCGCTTAATTACAAAAAAATCACTCGTCGACAGGGCGATGAAAATAGTCGCGCTCCAAAAAGACGATTTATCGAGGCCGTCTCGCAAACGAATATATATCCATATATATATATTTGTGCGTGTGCGCGCGCGTGTGTGTGTGTGTCGCAGTACCAGCAGCACCAGCATACATTGATCATTTTCTCTCGCGGGAGAGAAATGCGGTTGCGGCGTGCCTAATCCCGAGACCGAGCTACTCTAGCTCTTGGAGCTGCTGCGTGTGCGCGCGAGAAAGTTCAGAGAGCCTGTCAAGAGGCCGTCTCGCGCGCGCGCGCGTGGTAGTCTCTTCCGGAAAGAGGGATTACAACAGCAGTAAGTATGTGTCCGAGCGATATATGGCGCGAAAAATTCGTCGGATGAGAAATCGCGAGCGCGCGCGAATATCGCATGTGTGTGCGCGCGCGCGCAAAGGCAGAGAACGATGATGGACAAATTGATTTACGCGTACTTGAAAATGTTTTTTTTTGTTCTTGGCGTTTTTTTTGTTTTAGTATAAGCGACAAGCGAATTTCGTTATGAGAGTTTAGAGTTTCACACGGCGTGCCAAGGTCGAAAGTTGCTATCGTAAATTTTTCGGGACGGCCGTCCTTTACCGCGTTTGTATACTCGTGCGCGCGGAGGGAACAGGAGAGAGAGACAAGACACACGACTCTAATCCTTCGGAATCACAGAGAGCAGGGAGAGAGAAAGAGCGACTTCTCCTCGACTAATTTAAATTAAAATCAAAGACCGCATAATCTCTCTCTCTCTGCCTCCTGCGCCTCGTTCACGATACAACGTATACGGGGAGTCTCTTAGCCCATGCATATAATGTAACCCCTTTTATATCTTTGTTTTATATACAAACGCGACACTTGCTGCTCGTCGTGATATACACGCAGACAAAGGCTTTGATCGCGCGCGACACTTGCTGCCGGCTCATGAAAAATCCAAAAGTAATCCGTCTAAGCTCCGCATAGTATCGAACGCGAGATGAGAGCGAGAGAGGGTTGAAGTACGATCGAGTTGCCGTCGCTGCTACTCTATTGGCGTCGAGATAGCTTATACAAGCCAAGCTACTACTATGCAGCAGCAGTGTAGGATGGCTGTACAAAATGGCTGTGGTTCGGAGAGGATGTTGTAATCCTGCCACGCGCGTTCGCGCGCTCCCTTTTCCTCGACAAAGACCGAACATATGTATGAATAATAATATGCGTATCGAGCTTTTATATACATAAAAGGAGGAGGAAAAAAGTATATCGTTTCGGTGTGTCGTCGACGCTTATACATATACGACATTCGTTTCGAGATTCGATCGGTTTTATATTATCGATAGCCGAACGAAATTTTGACGTTACGCAACGCACAATCGCCATCGTCGGCAAATAACATACAATCAATTTCGTTGGCTGCAGCAGCGTACTATACATATATAGAGATCGCTGTATGTGTGTGTGTGTATGTGTGTGTACAGGAAGTTGTGTGGGCGGGCGAACGATGTACAATATAAAGGCACTTATATATATAAGTAACTGCGGTGCGCGATCGCTTCACCGCTCGCGCGCCTCTATACATTATTCCATGGTAAAATTTACTATGTACATTCATTGCGTAGCTTAGGCAACCAGAGTATGCGAATCCGCTTCTATGCGATATCGGCTCTCTCTCGCACGCATGCACACAAATCTACGCGCACAGCCATAGACTTTACACACGAGCACGTACACTTACCCACACACACGTACATATACGCGCGTAGACATACTATAAGAGGGGCTTTATTGATTGGGCTTCCCTCTATATGTCGCGCAAGCAGCAGCAGCAGCAGTAGTAGTAGCAGCAGTAGCAGCAGCAGCGGGGTTCTTTGTACGCCTACTCCGTGCTCGACTGCCACAGGTGCCTTGCGCCTCCTCCTCCTTCTCCACCACCTCCTCCTCCCCCGTCGTGCAGCAGCAGAAAAGCACACGCCTGCGCGACCCCCCCAACGTATAGGAGGGTAGTCGTCGAGCGCCTGTACGCTGTACGTCCCTTTATATATAGGTATATAGCTCGAGCTATGTAACCGAGCTCACTCGAGCTCCGCACACAAAGAGATTTATGAACGAGATGTATGTATAGTTGTAAGCTTTGTTTTTAGCCGCTCATTGGTTTATTTATTTTATCAGAGGGAATCGCCTCTCTCTCTTTCTCTTTCTCGTCTCGCAAGCTCGTTGTTGGCAAGCTCGACCGAGGAGAGACTCGAGCTTGCGGCTCTTTTTTCGCCCGCTACTCCATGTTCGTATAGCGAAAGCTTTCTGTGTCCGTGTATACCAGTCGAGTAGCAGCTAGTATACAGTCTCTGACGCTTGTCACCGTGTTCCAAGTGTCGCCTCTACTTACCAACGTATGCCACTATGCTTTTTGCCACCCGTCAAGTATAAACGAGTTTTTGTACGAGAAATGCATACGTTACACGCATTGGGTCGTCGAAACGTCGAATTTTTACGCGAATTTCTCTCGACTATTCTCGTTGATGTATAATATTATCAGCGATGTTACGATCGAAATAAACATACTCGTTACACTCGTTGGCTTCATAGTTTTAAACGATCTTACGTATTTATTATACACACGGCGTTAAGGGCAAAATCTCCACTGAATATTTCAGTTGCATTAAAAGCTAACAAGCAAATCCCATAATCATCTAAATGCTTCTCTCGCTCTCTCTCTCACTTGGAAGTTTCTCTCGCTCACCCCAATTTGTGACACGGTGTTGGGCTTGAATGCAAGGGGCTGCACACTACTGTATATACGTAATACGTCTGTACACGCATGTGTTGCGGCTATATCCTACGTGCGAGTTACGTCACACACACATACAACGAGACGCATCGAATGCTCATATCTTTTAAAACTACTCAATGTCGCGTATCATTCCTTGGCCCCTGAATTCACTACGTATCAATTCGATCTCGCACGGTGCAGGGTATAAAATACATAATGCGCTATACGCGCGTGTGTGTGTGTGTGTGTGTTGACGAGCCTATAGGACTCGACATCATCCAACCCTCGAGGTGGCGACCTCTGCCATGGGGATTCGAGCTTTTTATCAAACCTATACCCCGAGCGGGCTGGTTGTAGGCGCGTCGCTGTGTGTATGTGCGTGCAACAGCAGCAGTAGTAGTAGTCATCGAATGGATGTGACGTAAAAGCAATGCAGACAGCTGCCTGACTGCTTGCCTGCCTGGGCGCGCCTAAAGTGCTGCTTTTTGCTCGACACCCACGGAATATAAAGCGAATCTTATGCCGCAAAGCACGTATATATTTTATATATATTATATAGCGGAGTTCAAAGCCACAGTTTCGGAGAGAAGATTATTTCAAAGCTCGTGTCTTTGTGCGCGCGAGGCTGCGTACGAGACAACAACTTAGCAACGGCGCTCGAGTTATAAGTTAGAAAATTTAGAAGGAAAAAAACAGGTATAAAGTGTCATTATAGCGAGACGAGCGCTGCTGCGGGTTTTAATGAAATGTCATACTGCAACAACTACTGTGCGAAGCGAAGGAATACGAGGAGCTGCGGTTCTGTCGTCCACACATATTACAATAATAGCATATGATATGTGCGCATGTGTGCATGCGTATGTATCGTAATAGGAGCGTATTTTCTAGCTTTACCTGCTGCTGCTCCGCATGTGTGTGCGCGCGACGCTTGTTTAACTCGAGCATTATGATACCGACTACGTGTAAGTGCTTAAAGCAAACTCGAACTTCTTTTCGAAGACTTTGAAGTTCTTAATAGCTTCGTATGTAGCTCTATATCGATTCTATTACACTTCACCAGCTCTCCTCGAGTCTGTACATGCGCATAATATAATATAGCTCGGGCTCGTATTATACATCGTCGTTTTTACTTCTCTATTTTCTCGAAGCAAACTGCACATATATATATATATATAGACGAAGATATCTATATTATTATATTATACGCTCGGTGACTGTACTGCTATACTAGCACTGCTGCCCCGGCGAATTTTCTAGCTGTGGCTATGATCTTTATAGACTCTCTTGGGGCTATTATATACTCCTTGCTTGTGGGAGTGATTTATATGTGCCGCCGAGTGTTATATGTACGAGCTGCTATACGGGTGTGCGCGCACGCGTATTATTTCATTGACCACAGCAGCAGTAGCAGCTCTTTGCGAAAACACCCCAAAGTACGGTTATGAATTTTCGCTTCGCTCGCGCCTATTCTTCTTTATACCTACTTCCTATACTACTCGCCTCTCCCCTTCTATTGCCCAATAGTGGTGACTCTTAGCCCGATATATAGAGCGTACGCGTTCCTGCACAATTTTTTCCACCCAGAAAAAGGAGGAAGAAGAAAGTACATCTTGATCACTCTTGATTATTTTTCTATTCTAAATCACGTTGACATTTTTTTTGCTGCTTTGACGTACCCTTGCCACGCACACTGGTGACACTCGCGCGTTACACGGTTTACGCAGCGTCGTATGCGTACGTGAAAAAAGTATTTCTTCAGACATATATCCTCGTACGCATATATATGTGTATACTTACGCTTCGTGTGTGCCAGGCTGAATTTCCGAAAAGGAAAACTTTTTACCTACCCCACGACGCTAGGCGTATTTTTCTCTTACCTTTTTTTCTTTTCTTTTTTCTCTTTTCATCGTGTCAGCTCGAGCTCACGCGCGCGTTTATACATATAACTTTTCTTTGTACTCGAGGCCCCGTGTACGCGAGGACTTTATTGTTTTTGCAAGCTCTTTTATTATCATCTCTCGGGTGCGCTCGCGCGCGAGAGAAACAGAGACACATCGCCGAGCGCGCGACGCGCGAGCATAAATGAGAGATTTACCTTTTTCCTTTTTTTTTCTCCTGCGCTTTCTTGTTTTTGTTATTTTTTTCGCGCGCGAAATCTCAAAATTTAACGAGTGCGTGAGTGCGCGCGTGCGTGCGAGCGGTGCATTCGTTTCTTTTTTTTCGCACCCAGAGCTGTGCATACCATACTCAGTGTGGCACGTGCGTGACGAGCCACCGCGCCGCACGCATTATAAACTACGTTATATACACGCTGCGCGAAAAGGGTGTTGCTTTTAATTATGATAATGGCGAAACGTATCGCATCCTGACGTTTAATCCACACAGATACGCATTTAAAATTTATTATTTTTATAAAACGCGGGAGCATTTTTTGCTCTTTATATTATATCTGCGGGGCGCGCGCGAGTCATTTTTGATGTTTCACCGCGAGCGAGCGAGCTCGCGTCGGATGTGTCTGCGCCAGCGCGTATAATGAAAAGTATCGCTAATCAACTTGTCGTCGTCGACGGAGAGAGAGAGAGAGGTTTTATTAGCGCCAAAAGAAACACGGAGAAATAATAATATATCCTTTCCGATCTTTATATACGGGCGCACACGATCGATTGAACGATTGTGCGCGATACAAAAAAGCTTGAAAGCACAAATCGGGTATATTACATATAACCTTATACACCGAAGCGGCGGGGGGAGCCGCGCTCGGCGCGCTGATATTTTTCGGGCCCGCACAGATCGAGCAAAGGAAACCGCCGCGGCCTTTATGTTCCGCGCGCACGTGTAATATAGCATATAATACACACAGAGAGAAAAGAACCGGTCGTCGAGCGCGAGTCTTGTGCAGCAGCGGCGGCGGTTGAGAGTTTTTCGCAACATTGGCGGAAATGGGTAAGACCTCCGCGACGTGCGTGTGTAAAATTGGTCAGAATGTGTGCGTGAGTATACGCGCCGCAAGAAAAATCGTCGGCTCGTTATAAAAGAAAAAGAGAGGAGACGAGAGATATCATATAAAGAACCGCTCGGAGAGCAGAGAGAGACTCGAGATCCGCGCGCGAGCGAGACGCTCGAAGGAGTTTCTTTTATACACGTATCGTTGAGCTGTTCGCAGCTTTAATATAACGTTTCCAAGATGGATTCGATCGTCACGGTATTATAAATATATTTATTTCGCTTTTTTTGGTCCGTTTGCTTCTTTTTTTTTGGTTAAAAATGTATATCCTCCTCGTTCACCGCATCCGATCTTTATTGAATCATCTCTCGATGTTTGATTGAGTTTTTAACGTTTACAAAAGGATGAAACGCGAGCGCGGCGTATCGAGAGCTTGACGAGGCCCGCAACGATTTTTTAATTATTTTAAAACTTTTTTGTGTGTGCAGCGTTGACCGACGCTCGCCGTTGTCTCTACCATGGTACATATATAGAAGCATATATATGACTATCGTCCTTGTAATTTTTTTCCTCTCCTCTATCTCTCTCTCTTTCTCTCTTTGTAGCACGCGCAGGGCGCACAAAAAAGCGAAAGTTTTATTCGCCCAACGCGAAATATTCATCTACCCGCTGTACGTGCCTTTTATTTTTCAATAAAATGCCGCAACGAGCGCGGCAGCAGTAGCAACAACACACCCACACGGCTGCGGATAAAAACCAGATATATACGTAGCCATGGGTCGCTTCGAAAAAGGGGTGTTGTTGTATTGCGTGGGCTGCTGCCGGCCACTATGACGACGACGACGACGACGACTACCATCGGTCGAAAAAAAGTCATTACACGCGTGCACGTAACGACGCATACGCTTTTCTCATCTAGGATTTCTCTTTTCTCTAAAGCTCTGCTACTGCCGCCGCTACGTTCCCGCCTCGTCATAATATGCGAAAATGTTCGTATCACATGCTCGCGCGCGAGGGAAAAAATGAGCCGGTGTGCGTTGTTGCCGTGCTACATACGCGTAGAGACAAAAATAGTTAATCAAAGCTCTCTCCCTGGCCTGTGCGAACGACCACTATATACAGTGGTCTCGTGCTTGTCCTCATGAGTTTTCGCGATATATGTTCAGGGGGTGCTATAATGTACGAATGAGAAAAATGAAACTCCTCTAGAATTCTGGATGGATGTGAAACATTTCAATATTAGAGTCTACTTTTACTCGTAAAATTTTTTCCTCCCCAACATCGAGCTCGATGTGTCACGGCTGCACTATATACAATATAACATCAGAGCTACCTTCAGCATTTCTCGGTAGTTTTAGTTTGAATAAACACGCGTACAATCGACGTGAAGGCAACCCTAGGATTGTTCATCATCTACTATGTGTGCGTGTGTCAGTGTATGTAAGCAAAAGTTGTCAGAGGGAGCCGCTCGTCTCTCTATTGCAGCGCCGCTGCACAGGCGCGCAGCTTACGTAATTACGCGCCTTGCGCCAATATTGGCCAACCTTTCAAGGATCTCCCGACTGCTGTGCGGCCGATGCTGCCGCTTTGACTGATGTGCTGCTGCTGCCTGTCTATGCATCAATGCCGATGTTGCAGCGGCGGCGGCAGCAGCACTCCTCTTCTCGAGCATCACACACGACTCGAGCTGTGCGATCTCTCCCTGTACTGCAGTGCTTTGTTGTACACGCGGTAGTGTGTGTACACACTTGTTTCCAGTTGCAATCTGCGTGTATGTACGCGCGCGTAATGCGACGATGAGAAAGCGAGATCGAAGAAAAGCCAATAGGCAAGTAACGTACGTATCGAGTTTATAACGTATGTAGTCGAACAACGACACTCGAGTATCGATTCAAAGGAAAATATAGAGATGTATAATCGAAATTTAAGGTTGCGTCGCTTTAAGAAAGCTCGAGGCGCTCGTGCGCGCGGCAATTAGCGCAAAAGTCGAAATTGGTTAATCGTCGAATTCATTAAGGACCTTACCCCCGAAGCAAATAATTCGAGCTCTCTCTCTCTCTCTCTCTCTCTCTCTCTTTCTTTATCTGCTCACTGCGGCTGTTTTGCTTGACAATGGGCTAAGCCCAACGCGCATGCCTTATATACGCCGGAGAGTGTGCCAGGCGCGCGTCTTTTATATAAATCGATGCCATCGTCGCCTCGACTCTCTTTCTCTCTCTCTCTACTACTCTTCGCCTCGTGGAAGAAATCCACGAGCCACGCCGCGCCGCCTTTCTCTTGTCCCTAGGGAAGTTTAATAGAGGGTGAAAAGCCTCTGGCGTAACCGCACTGCCAGTGAGCGAGTGAAAGACCTTTTTTCACGTTACTTTACTCGCGCGATGCTCCTTTTTTCTTCTCTTTCTCTCTCTTCCTTTTTTTTCGGCGGAGAAAAAAGACTTACGCGGGAGGTTTTTCTCCACGGTCATCGCTGTGAGATTGCCTTGAGCGCGCGCGTACGCGTCTGCGGTGTGCAAAGAAAAAAGAGGGAGGCGAAAAAAAAAATTGGCGTTATAGTGCGGAGAGAAAGTGAGTTGTGCGTGGTGGGTGGGAATTTCGAGAGAGAGAGAGAGAGAGAGAGAGAGAGAGAGAGAGAAGCGAGCCGCTGCCGTATAAGTATATACAAAAGTAAAGGAGGGTGGCGATGAAAGTGAGATCATTTATTTTCCTCGCCCTCCCTCAAGGATGAGATTATTTCATTTAAGTTTTGTAATCGTTTTATCTTAGACTCGTTTACTTGAGTAAATATACCGGTGTAAAAAGAAGAAGAAGAAGAAGGAATATCGGATCGAAACGTTGCGCTTCGTTTACCTGCGGACAGCGCAGCAGCAGATTGGCCATATATAAAAAAAGAGCAATCGCGGTGTCTGTGCGTGTGTACAATAATCTTCGATGAATGAAAAATCAGAGCACGTGAAAAAGGAAGAAGATTCGCTCGCACGTGCGAAGCATATTTGTTTGATTTTTGAGTGCATTCAGCACTCGAGCTGTGTGGTGTATAGCCAATACAAGCCGTCGGTGGATTCCCTCTTTCTCGACACCGAGCGAGACTAGCTCGTTTTCTCAATTCTCTTATTCCCCGCGCTTCTCCGTCACTTTTTTGTCATACATACTCAACAGCAGCAGCAGCAGCAGCAGCAGCAGCAGCAGCAGCAGTAGCTTGGCTAAGACAAAAGCGAAAAGTGGTTTCTTTGTCGTCCGCTGATTGATAAAAAGGAAGAAAAAAATTCTGGAGGTCGTTTTGGCGTACATGGATGCGGCAGCAAACTCACACGCGGCATTTCCAACGTTTGTATCGATTTGCTCGAGATATTATTTGTAAAATCTAGCACTTGTATGTATCTCTCGTATAAGCACTCTTGAGAGACGAGAGAGAGAATGGCACTCGACTCGAAGCATCCACTATCCTCCCTCGACAAAAAGAGAAAAGTATATAAAAAAGAACAAAAAAAGCGAGTGAGAGAGAGAAGGAAACGGGGAAAAGAAACAGCTTATCGTCGAAAATTCCGTTCACTTTATACACCAGAGTTCTATATACACTCTCTGCATCTCATGGAAAACTCTGTGTGCGCGCAGCAAGCCGCACGAGAAGGAGAGCGGGAGGGAAGCAAAAAAAAAATTGCTCGCACTATACACAGAGTGAGAGTGAGTGAAATCGATCGGATCGCCATTTGCTGTATACCCTACAGGGCACACTAGAGCGATGCGAATCACGCTGCTTCTACTTCTGCTGCTGTTGCTGCTGCTGCGGCAACGGTTTATTCGCCCCTCTCACTCCGAGAGTGAGCGAGAGAGAGAATCAACCCCTACTGTACGACGACGACGACGACGACGACCTCTTTCACCCTCTTCCGGCTTGCGTGTGCTACGCTATGTGAATTTCTCTCTCTCTCTCTCTCGCCGTCAGATGAGATTGCCCCGCGGGCTTTTAGTACGTGTGCATGAACGATACTGCTACTACTACTATGTATATGTGCCCCGTGCACAGCACATCGGAAGTAGTGCTTGTGTGCGCGGGAGCTCTTCCTCTTGGCGCGCGGCAGAGTAGTTTGAAATTTTCCAGAAATAATACCGCCTGCTGCTGCTGCACTCACCCCCCACGTATGTATAATATAATATTACAAAAGGGGGAAACGAGCAATTTTAGACTAGACAAATTATAATGACTGTTCCATCGGTCATCAATGATATGCACGATACGTTAGAAGGAACAATTTTTGTGGTTGTTGCGATGTGTCAAAAAAAAGAGCAAATATAAATAATACACACAATCGAGCTACTTCTACAGTATATAGTGCGACATAAAGAACGACGACTCAAAAAAAAAGAAGAAGCTATAGGGGAGAAAGAAAGCGACGACTCATACGTACACATATACAACCGTGTGTATATCTGTAGCAAAAAAGCTCTAAAAGCTAAAAGAGAGAAAGATACTGTGGCGCGCACGCGAGCGTGCATACGCATCTAGCCAAATCCCATGGGGGAATCGCGCGCGCCTAATATAATGCCCAGGGTATACGCGCGTGTGTGTGATATATACAACGCGTAGAAAAAAATAAATTCTCCGACAAGAAAATGGCGCATACGTAGGCGATAAAACGCGCCCATGTTTTTCAGATGCATCCCGTCTCGTGCGCGTAGTTTCATGCGACAATTAACTCCAGATACTGATAATCTTTCTTATATTTAATGTATACGTGTAAGCTCTCCGCAAGCTGCGTCGTCATTACAATTTTGTGCTTTTTTTGTTTTTGCAGATACGGCGCTGGCTACGATCTGGCGGCGCGGCGCAAGAACGCCACGAGAGAGTCCACGGCCACGCTCAAGGCCTGGCTGAACGAGCACAAGAAAAATCCCTACCCGACCAAAGGCGAGAAGATCATGCTGGCGATCATCACGAAGATGACGCTGACGCAGGTCTCAACGTGGTTCGCCAACGCCCGGCGACGGCTCAAGAAGGAGAACAAAATGACGTGGGAGCCGAAGAACAAGACGGACGACGACGACGACGCGGCCCTCAGCGACTCCGAAGACAACAAGGACAAGGACGACATGCAGGGCGTCGTCGACCAACAGAGGCATCACGGCCATCACCAGCAGCACCAGGACAACAGAATCGGCGCCGACGATCATCATCATCATCATCACAGGCGAGGATTAGACGACAATGGTAAGACATATAGAGACATTCGAATGTACCTCTGTGTAGTGTAACCCGAAAGCTTAATTGACTCAAAAATAAACAGCCGAGCTCGACCGCGTGTACCTATACATAATACGTGTACAGCATGCCCACCGTGTTCGGACACACACCGTTATACGTATTTATCACCCTGGAATGATACATTCGATTGCGATGATCACCTTCCTGCGGCAAGGCAAACACGGGCCGAGATTACACTTAGCACTTCTATATATCACTGCTGGTCTCACTTACTCTCTCTCTCTCTCTCTCTCTCTCTCTCTCTTTAGCTGGCTCGTACAGTTAACGAGAGTTATAGGGTTTTCGGGAGCTTTTCGACGCTCGTAGCCGACCCCCTTTACTATACGCACGCGGTGCGCCCAACCTCGTCGTCGGGCAATACGTCAAAAGCCATCTGCCCGGGGTGTCTCTCTCTCTCTCTCTCCCCCGCACTGATGTGTGGCAGGACGCGACCAATCGGCCTGACACCAAAGTCACGCGCACCGATATTATCATTGAGCTGCTCTGCTGATGCTGCTGCTCCCCTTTGATATTGCCGTTAATGAAATAATCGATCCCTGTAGCAATCCATAGCAGCAGCGGCAGTAGAATGTGTACATTTCCTCCCCATCGTATCCAAGGCATGATCTCCCTTATATATAATAATACGTGACTGCCCTTCAACCCCTCAAAGCTCAGTCAAAGCTCTCTTAACCCGTTCTATCTCTCTCTCTCTCTCCTCTCTCGAAATGAACTTATTATTCTAGTTAGCCCCGCGATTGAATTTTCCAATTGGGGAAACACGCGTAAATTCATTCCGTCTCCGTGTACGTATTTGTTTATGTGCGTGCAGGGTGCAGATTTTTCCGATACATCACATTACCTTGCATTTCTCTCTAACCGTATTGCTTCGGTGCACTCGCGCATGCACACAGACGTATAAATATGTTCGACTGCCGTAAAGGGCGTACACACGTATATTGTGGGTAAACACCAAAGTGACGGCCTGTGGCTCTCCACAGCTATATAACACGAAAAGATTAATGGCCTCTCGCTCTTTCTCTCTATCTCTCTCTCTCTCACTGCGTATGTATTGCGACTTGCGAAGTTGCTGCAGCAGCAGCAGCCCCCTGTAGCGCGTGCGACCTGGTGCGTGATTTCCCTTACTCTTTTTCTTCCTTTTTTTTTCTTCCTTCATCCTCGTTCATCCTTCTCTCATACTCTCTCGCGTATATGGACGCGAGAGCAAAATCGATCGGATGCTCGAACGCGCGCCGTATACACGGCGCTGAACGTAAAAATATTAGTCTGATAAAATGCCTCGGAATCGTAGGCTATTAGTTATTATACGAGCTTCCATTGCTCGCAGCAGCGATGTACACACTATAGCCTCGCGCATTATATACAGCTGAAGATCGAGTCTCGCGAAAGCGCGTAATATTTCTGCGCCTCGGCTGCGGTGCGCGCAATGTCTCTCTCGTGTATGTAATGCATATATTGTGACTATGTACGAGGCTTGTGTGTGTTGCGTGCGCGAGATGTCTTGATTTAGTCAGCACGAGAGTTAACGTATGCGTGTACGCACGGCGCATTATGTGCGTTATTTATATTATTAATTCGCGAAGATACGTCATCGTGTTTACGCGTTTGAAAATTCGGGTTTAAAATATTGATAATGGTAGAATTGACAATTGAACGATTCGAACTTGCGATGCCTCCTTCTACTTGTCATAGGTTTTTATTGCCTTTGTTAAAAACACGCGGATAGTTCATCTAGCTAGCTGTCAATTCAAGTTAAAAAAAAAAAAAGAAAACGAGAAATCTCGTGTCGCAAGCTCTACCAGAAAACTTATCGCAAAATTCCTGCCCTATATTGTACACGCAGAACAAGCTCGAAGCGATAGGCCATATACGTTATTACCGGAGGCATGGCGAGTGGCCAGTTGACTGTCTCGGTAGTAATACGCGCGCGCATATAAAGACGCGCGTTTCGCAACGGCGCGACATGGGCGAGACCACAATGACACGCAGCAAGGCTCCTAAACGGCTCTCCGCTGCTGCCCAATAGCTACGCACCCACCACTCGGTAATGTATCAACGCATAAGCCACAACGGCTTGGCTCGCGCACTTCGTCCGCGTGTATAAAACGCCATAAATTGGCGCGCGGGCACGACTCCGCAAGGAGCCATCGGTTTCACTCGAACGCATAACCATGCCCGACCGTGCACGCATACAAACACACGCACTATAATATGCATCGATTAAATTGTTAACGTCCATCGAGCGATTATTGTTATTATTTTTACGAGCCCAGGTTGGGCGCCGCAAGCGGGGCCAATGCAATATAGCGAAGGTTGAAAAGTTAAAGAGCCACTTGTGGACTCGTCCCGATATACTGCGCCAAGAGTATCTATTTAGTTGTCAAAAGAGCCATAAGCTCAGTTCTCTTCTATACACACACAAGAGAGCTGCTGCTTACTTTGCCCTGATGCTGCTGGGCTCTCCATTACGGGCTGCTCACTTGGCAGGCGTCAAGTCGGGCGCGCTCTCTATTTCGAGCCTCGGCTCTGGCCGCCACTGACGCCCTTCTTGGGGGAATTATCGCCTGACGAGCCATCAAGCAAACCCTCGTCGTCGACGTCGTCGTTCTCGAGCCTCTTAATGAAATTCTCCGGCACCCCGCTTTGCTGCTGCTGCTGCTGCTCTCACTCGACTGGTGTAGGTAATACCACCCTGCGGCAGAAGGTCCTGCCGCACGCGCGAACTAACCTTCGGAGCAGGGTTAGCAGTGGTATAGTAGCGCCTCCAGGGAGAGTAAGCAAGACACAGAGAATCTTTCGAGCCCGGAGAGAGAGAGCTTATAGGAAGGAGAGAAGCTAGGCTCACTCGAGAGTGAAATCTCGCGCCAAGTCCCATAGCATAGATATTCGCCTGCCTCGGCCGTGAGTTTAGACTCACCCTCCCTTTTCACAGCTTCTGCCCCGCGCGCTCGCTCGCAGTTCGTTAGATTAGCACGTGTGTGTGTGCGCGCGTATAAGTTCGCCGAGGGAATCGGCTTGACTGCTCTATTTCGCCTTATATACTCGATATATTTATACACACGCGCACGGAGACCGCTGCCGTATCCACAACACAGGGTTGGACCGACTTTGCCACTGAATACACGTTAATTATTAATACCTGATACGTACGAGATGTGTGTGTTTGAACTCATCGAAACAATTAAGCTCCGCGTATGCCAGAGCGTGGATAATACAAAGCCGACACGCCCGAGTCTTAATGTTCTTTCGCTGTTAACTAAGTGGACGCGTCTCGCGCAACTTGCTCATATCTCTATCCATTTAGGAGAGCTGGACGCAGCAGCACGGGTACTTTCGGCATTGAATGGGACTTTTGTCCGCTACACTTACGCTAGCTCTTTTTTGTCTGCAGCCCTCCTCGCTCTTAAGTTTATTATACATCCGCACACAAGAAAAACGCGTTCAAGAAGTTTAGGAAAGTTTGTTTGAACTTTTCTGTATACCGTGCTTGAAAGAAAGAGAGTGAGAGAGAGAGAGAGATAGACAGAGTCGAGGTTATATATCACGCCCTGAGCTCGAGAATCTTCGAGTGTTGTACTCTCCATTCGACGACTTTGGCGGTCGATACGCGCATTATATAAACGCGGCTATACGTACACAACTGGAGCATTGTAATGCAACCGAAAATATTTTTTTTCCTCAAAACTACCAAATATGAGAGTAATCTAACGGTTAAAACTGTTCTTGTGTTCTCGGTTGTGGTGGTGGTTCTCTCCTCCCAAAGAACCCATGCGTCACGTGAAAGCTGAACACATGCAGCACGACAAAGATCTCGACGACGACGACGATCTGGACCTCGAGGACGATCCACGTCGGGTTAACGAGCAGCAGCACTCCTACCACCACTCGATCCACCACCCGCTGCACCATCATCATCCCTACGGCCCGACGGACGATCATCATCATCTCAAGGACGACGTGATCAAGTCCGACTGCGGCGCCGGCGTGCCGATCCCGGCGACGAAGCCGAAAATCTGGTCCCTGGCCGACACGGCCGCCTGCAAGACGCCGCCACCGCCGCATCATCAGTACCACATACACCATCATCCGCAGCAGCAACAGCAGCAACAGCAGCAACAACAACAGCAACTGACCCCGCAGCAGCACTACAATCAACAGCAGCAGTCGCAACATTTGCAACAGCAGCAGCAGCAGCAGCAACAGGCTCATCAGCATCCCCACCATCACCTGACGAGTCAATCGAGCCACCATCACTCGCAGCAACCTTGGCTGGGTAGCGGTGGCGGTGGTTCCGGCGTGGGGGACACCAGCGGTCTGGGTAACTTCGCGCTACCCAGCTCGGCCTCGATGAGCCCGTCCAGCGCCGCGACCGCGCCCTACTCGAGCACGTCCGCGCGCTACGGCGGCTTCCTGTCCTCGTCCTCGGGCGGCCAGCTGCACTACAACCCAAACTCGACGTCGGGCTCGAGCGGCGCCTCATCCTCGGCAGCGGCGGCGGGGTTTCCCGAGGTTGGTACGGATACCCCGCCGCAGACGCCGCCCAATATGAAGGTGGCTACGCCGAACGGCGTGATCCAGGGCCCTCCGACCGGGTACTGCCCTGGTGGCAGCAGCAGTAACGGCAGCAGCAACAGCAGCAGTAATCCCGCCGTCAATCCCGGTCATTACGGCTCGGCCTCCGCCAGTCACGCCGCGGCCGCGGCCGTCGCCGCGAGCTACATGCAGCAGGCGCAGGGCAACGGCGCGCTCGGGCCCGGTCCCAACGGCAACGCAGCGAGCTACAACTCGAGGCTGCAGAACTCGCCGCACAAGGACTTCGGGGCGGTCACACCGACGCAGAACTCGATGCTGCATCAGCACCAGACCACTGCCAGTCTCCCGCCGACGGAAGCCACCACCGCTTTCAAACCGTTTTACAAAGGGTCGGTGTCAATTCCTCACTCTTCCCAATCAATTTTCCTACACGATAATTCTCATACTTTATGACTGAACTTGATTTTCACTTGTCGTGTTACAGGTCACAAGCGGTTGGCGGTGGATTCGTATCACCTGTCTAAAACGACGCTGGGATCGGCGCAGAGAGATTCACGGCCGTCTACAAGGTGTGTAACACATATTTTTTTTACTTTTTTTCCCTCAATATTTTATCTCGTATTATCAATCAAAATCGATTACAAGCGATCTCTCGCTCATTCGAATTCCAACCGAACCCTCGGTGTCATCCATTATTGCAAAAGCACCATTAGGCGTGTCGGAGAGAGAAAAAAAGGAGAAGAAGAGAAGGACAGAAATGTTTCGCAACTGATGATATAGGAGGTCGACCGGAAAGTCAAAACGGTACTCTCTCTCTGTTATCCGATCTGCAATCACGTGGACACTTTACATACACACGTATTGGTGCGTTAACGAAAAGGTCTCAAAGTTAAATCTTGTCTCGTCGTTGTCGCGAACACCTCGAGAAGACAATCGATAAGAAATTAATATACCTCAAGACAGGGTAAAGGGGGACAGTTGATTGGTCGTTATATAGTCCGTCCGTCTTCGAAGCTCCGAAACGAGAGACCTCGAAATAATAGCAGCGGCAGCCACTCCATTGCGTCTTGTGGGTTCCCCACCATTGCCCGGAGAGCTGAGTAGAGTCTCCTTCGTGCACGAGAGCAAAAATATATATGCGTATATAATACATGTATACACGGTTGGGTTATACGTGTGGGCAGCCTGAGTAAGAAAGACGCGGTTGCGAAGAGAGGGGCTATCGCCACCTTCCTTGACAGTAACAAATGGACGAAGATTTCAATCGCTGAATGGAATCAACGTGTTCACTCTCTCACGTTGTAAAATCGTGGTTGAGCAGTGGTCCTGTATACTCGTTCCGTCGTGCCTCTCGAGAGTCTGCAGCGCATACACACACACGCGCGCGCGCGCAGAGACACACGCAAACCGTATATCCACGGGTGTTCGTAATTTTCTCGTTCTGCTGCAAACTCATTCAGCTTCTAGTTGTTGCGGCCCTGTGGCTCGTACACATTCTCGCGCCCGTTTGTCCGCCGATCAGTCAAAGCTCGACTCTTTGTACCTTTTTTTTGTCACGCGTTCAGCATTTTCTCGAAACGTCGCGCGATATGTGCACGCTAAACTAGAAAAGCATATCGCTCTATATAACTGCGACAGAAACGACTCGCCGCGAGCTTCGGCCACAATGAATCATTTTAACGCGCCTCGACATTTGGGAAAGTTGACAAGTTGCAACTTTTCTCTCTGGAGTTTGATATTTTATCAGTTTCCGACGTTGACGCAGTGTACATGATATATATTTTGCGCCGAGCCAAGGTGTACAAAGTTTTATCCCCGTGCCGTGTAAATTTAGTATCTCTTCTCTTCTCTCGATTCTCAACGCGGAGCGGGCGAGAGAAGGAGAGCTCTCGTCGGCATTACATCCCAATTAGTTACTCGAAGCAAGTTAAACAGTCAGCGCGACAACAATCCTTTTTCGCAGGCGGCATACAGCCTCCTCTGTATATAAACGCGAGCGCGGCGGGGCTGTATTACGAGAGAGAGAGAGACAAACTCAGCAAAGGACCCCAAAGAGACGTCTGATGGACGAGGCCGATTAAGCGCATTGTTACAAAGCGTACCCCCGAGGCGCGAGTTATTTACACCTGAGGAGAAGCAACAGCAGCATCTCCGCCGATCACACACGTATACCGCCGAGCCGAAAATTCTCCTGCGCGAGTTTTTACCTGCTTGCGCACAAAGTAACAAACAGGAAGGACGAGTTTGTGCGCGAGGAAAAGATTAACGAAAAGAAACAGTAAAAAAAAGGAGAGAAAAAGAAGAAAAAAGAATGAACGAAAAAGAAGAATGGTATAAAACGGCAAAAGAGAGCTTGCTGCTGTAGCTGCTGCTGCTGCACATTTCTTTCAGGTGGCCGGGTGTTAGTGGGACATCCTTATCTGGGCGTTGATCGGATCTTAATTTACAGCCCAGTCCCAAATAAACTAGTTTTCACTGTCGTCACCTCTTCTCTCTCCGTCTCTCTCTCTCTCTCGTTCTCCTCCCCATCTTTGCCATGCTCGCAGCTCTTGGCTCTCTCAGCTCTCTTTCATATAATATTGTCCATGAATATAGATTATGTTGCTTTGGCAGTGCTTGGCTTTTATGCGCGCACCAAAATATATGTATACCTCTCAGGAAAAAGAAATCAAGGAGGAAGGAAAGAGAAGAGGCATTATTATATATACCTACCCGGTGGCTTCGGAGAGAGAGAGAGAGAGAGGCGGTAATTGCCAATTAGCGGGGCGGATATTTAATTGCTATTGAAAGTAGAAAGGTAGGGGCCAGAGGTGGTCTCGCTCGTTCAGTCTCTCTCTCTCTCTCAGTGAGTAGAATAATGGCCAAGAGAGGACCTTCGCACTATACTTTCGTGTACATCCTCTTAATAAATTTTATCGCAACGAGCTGCTGCTGCTGCTGCTGAAAAGAGAGGCGACTTTTTTATGCGACTCTGCGTGTTGGTTTTTGCTTGACTCTTTTTTTCGGGTGCTTATTGGGTGAAAGAAAGAGGCGTAAAAGATTCTTTGTGCTGTTTGTATATGCTGCTGCTGATGCTGGCCTGCAATATGAGAGACGTTTCGCCTCCTTGGGCTCGTTTCAGCGGATTACAAATAGGGAATATACATTTTTTCTTCTTTTTCTTCCTTCTTTATTAAGCCTGATGGCTCATTCGCTCCGGACTATTTCACGGCTCGGCTCATTTGTTTTCTTACCCAACGACGTTTTTTTTCGGACTCATTAAGGATGATGCGACGACCAACCTTTCCTCTGAGATTCTCTCTATACCGGCACGGTATCGCTCGTGCAAAACGTCTCATCTCGAATTTATAAATTGCGTTGCGTCTTATATACCGTAACATCTCGTGTGGTAAGAAATGAAAAAATTCTCATGTGCCAGCTCGATGCGTATACTTGTATTGACGGCACTGTCAATCTCGTCAAACGAGTTCATTAAACGATTATTACTCAAACTCAAAGAATTAATCAAATGAGCATTACCTGGTCCTAATATGGCTATTAAATGTCAGATACTTTAACGACGAGATTTCGCCCTTGTGTATTTATCTATTATTTCTGATTCGCTAATTGTATATTTCTAGATAAATTCAATATTTTCATAAAATTTCTTATACAAAGTAATGTAACTAATTAGCCGAATGAAACTTCAACGCAACTAATACAACTATATTGTCCGTTCTACTTTAGAGAATGAAAAAAAAAACGGTTATTTATAGTTGATTGGCAAAGCTCGAATTGACCCGAGCTGCTCGCGCGCAGTCACTGTTGGAGAATCACTTGCTGCAATTGTGTGGTATATAGGCAAAGCTCGCCCAGTGACCCCCCTCTTTGTACATATCTCCAAATGCAAATTCACTCCGAAACAGTTCCCTTTCTGGTGGCCTCTCTGTGCACTGCGCGCTGCTATATATACACACATGCTATTATACAGAGTAATTAAATCGAATGCGCCTCTTGCCTCAGCGTGCGGTATATGTACACCTATAGTATACGCGTATAATATATACGCAAATGTGACGCGCGAACGTAGCCAAGTTATCCTCTAATTAAACGAGCTGCTATATTGTACTGCCGCTTCTTTGGCCTGCTGCTGCTGCCTGTGTATCTCTCACTTCTCTGTGCGCCTTGTTTATATCGTGTAGCCCATACATATACCTGCTATGGCAGCGGGACTAGCGAACGCGCAACTCTGTGTGTGAGTGTGTGTGTGTGTGTGTATAATAAATCGATCCTGGTTTTTCGTGACAATTGTTGCGAACGTGCCCCGCTCGTGCTTGCATATCTGTCAATTATACAGCGCAGCTCGTATCCCTTCGCGCGAAGAAAAAAAAACCGACGAAGAAGAGGAAATAGGTCGACGACAATATCGCGCGCGCACTCAATGATATATCTTCCGCGTATAAAAAAGTACGTATTTGCTTAGTCAATCGCTGCTGCTGCTCACGCTCGCGCGTTTATCTCGCGTTTCGGGCAATTTATCAAGTCGAATCACGGTGGCGCACTATAACCAGGATTGAGTCAGAGTTTCGTACTCGTGTATTTGTGTGCATATGTATATGTGTATGTGTGTGTATGTATAGCTAGCTGGCGACGAGTTTTCACACCGATTTGTCGTTTATATCGGAGAGCTGTGTGTGCGCGACGAGCGAGAATCGAGTATAATTCATCGTCCGAGAGAGCGTATAAAACATATACATATACATACGATATGTGTGTACAATACGGTGTACACAGGTAAACGGGTGCGCGCGCGGGCTTATAAATTAATTGGCGATCTGATAAACGATCTTATACGATCTTGTATCGATCGGTGTTTTGCAAGCAGTTTCCTTATAAATATATATTCTCAGAGATACACGAGAGAAAGACTGAGTGAGAGAGAGGAGAGAAGAGAGAGAGAGAGAGAGAGAGAGAGGAGAGAGAGANGAGAGAGAGAGGAGAAGAGAGAGAGAGAGAGAGAGAGAGAGGAGAGAGAGAGAGAGAGAGAGGAGAGAGAGAGAGAGAGAAAGAGAGCTGCTGCTCAGAGCTAAATTCGCAATTACGCGCGCAAAAAATCTCATTACCCATGCGGAACGTCTCTCTGGTGGACTCGCGATAAGCTCGAGCCAGAGGTTCTGTATGTATACATAGTACGATATATAAAGACAGATATAACACGAGATAAGCGGCGATGCGCGTGCGTGCGACGAAGCACGCCGGTGGACGGTATATAGAAACAACGCAAAAAAAAGGAAAGAAAAATGAATGAACGAAAAAATAAAATAAAATAAAAAAAATATAAAAAATGCGTGAGAAAAAAAGTTCAGAGCGGATAATACAATGCTTCGCGATGACCAAAAAAAGCTCGCGAAGGAGAGCGCGCGAAGATAACCCGCGTGTATGTGTGAGTGTGTGTATTTATAAAACGCGCGTGGTCGAGAGAGCCAGCTCTCGAGGTTCACTGCAAGTCTCGAAAAACGCGCGCGTTCGCATTGTAATTCGAAATGTGAAGGTATGTTAAAATGGCAAGCGAGAGAGCGAGAGAGAAGGTAAGAAAGAACGAGAGAGAGAGAGAGAGAGAGAACCGCTCCTTCTATAGCGGCAGGCCTCGGTAGAGCGCGCGCAAACGAGATTCCAGCGATTCCACGATCCGTATAAGATTAATCCCTATATTGCCCGAGCGACTACTCGGCCTTTCTCGACGAGCTGCGCGCGAGCTTTTATAATACTTTGTACCTTGTATAAATATTAGCGCGTATAAACTTTTCCTCGCGGATGAAAAACAAAATAATAGCTATAACGATGATAAAAAAGCACGGCGATAACGAGAGAAAAAAATGACCGGAGCGAGGAAATAATTTCATCGAATGATTAATCTGCGAGGCGTATAGTAAGCGAGTTTACGTTGCGTGTGCTCCTCTCTCTCTCTCTCTCCTCTATGTATCTAAAACTCATCGATCATCCTTCGCTTTGGCAAATTCAAAATTGATAGTTCCTATCCGGTGTGCGGATGTTTATCAAAACGTCCCGATACATAGGCGTACTGATGAGTTTGGCCATTAGAAAAGGGCACGAGTCGCTTTGATTATTTAATCGTCGAACGATTGCGCGTGCATAGAGTAGGCACAGAAAAGGGTATTAGCTGCCTTTATCGGTAAAAACAAAGTACGATTCGCAACGATGAGTGCATGAATGTATAATAGACAGATTTATAGGTTGCAGCGCACTGGACAAGGCTCGCGGCCTCCCATGAAGTGATCCTCTTTTCCAACTCTCTCTCTCTCTCTCTCTTTGCTGTAAGAGTGACAGTTACTCGTCGACCGGTTTACCCTCTCCCGCCGCAATGGTGCGAAAAGATTGTCTCTCTCTCTTTCTCTTTCTCTACCTATGTGCACCTTCTTTCTTCACACTTAGTCTTACCTATATATGTATTCCGTCACGTACGCGTGTGCACTCGGCTAATTGGCGATTTTCGCCGTCGCGCACATAGCTCTCTCTGTATATAGTCGGAAGCTGCACCGTCGGATCTTGATACTTGCCGCCTGCGCTCCAGCCGCCACCGACGACGACGAGCTAGTTCCCGCGGTTTTTCGCGCTAGCAGTTTATACTCTTAACTCTCGACTACCGAGCGTCTCATATATATAGAAAATAAACTCGTACGGTATATACCTGCAACTGTCGTTGCCTAGAAGGATATTTTCCGCGAAAGTTGATTATAAGCATCGCTCAGGATTGCGCCGAACGTATCATATGTGTGTCTGCGTGTGTGTATATGAGCTCATACTCGTATGTGTATTTCTTACAAATGGACAAATACACGGCACGTTCACATGTGCGGAGAGAAGAGTAGCGTTGGTACATACGATCTCGCGAGCAAAGCTCTCGAGCCAACGACGATCGACACGGCTGATATCTCCTCGCGCAGCGCAGTTGTGGCACTGCGAGAGACGTGAGAATATAAGAGAGAATCTGCCGTTAACGAGCGGCCCTTTTAATCTCTCTCTCCCTCTTTCTCGTCTCGTCCGTGTCCGCGATGCGCTCCGAAGTTCACACCTTTTGGAATCGAGATCTTCAATTTATACCTCTCTATATATGAGCCTCGAGTACACTCGCGCGCTGCACAGTGCAAAAGCGCGGCACAGATCGCTGCAGGCGCCTAGATCGCGCGCACTTGATTATTTACAAAGCTGGAAAGATACGACTTGTAGATCGTGATTTGAAACGCGTGCCCGCGCTGCGCTGCCTTCCCCCGCTGACTTCGTCGAGTTTTCCGCGCGGCCGCTACGACGATCGTCGAGCTTATAAATTCCAATGACTCGATTCGAATTTCTCGGCTTTTAAATCTCCGCTTGACTAATTGCGCTCGCCGTGCCTTCTCGTCGTCGTCGTCGCTTCCTTTCCTTTTACCCGACGGCTGGAGTTGCTACTGCTGCTGCTGCTGCTGCTATATAGGAGAGTGCTGCCGCTGGCAAGTTGCTAATGAAAATTGCTCAATCTAATCGTCTCTTCGCTCGTATAAGCGACGGTCGACGCCGCACCACCGCTACCGCCGCTGCTGCCGTGCCGGTTCGTTGCGCAATCGAATAGTTGAATAAATCGACTCCGGGATCACTCAATCAATTTTATCCTATCGAATAATTAGTCGCACGAGAAAATGTCATTTGCACTGCGCATACGCGTGCGAAGCGAGATAAAGACGTATAAGCTCGCTTGTTGACACAATTGTCGAAACGACTTTGAATATCGTATACATGATTTTATAAATATGCATTCGATTTTAATAAATCAAAATTAAAAGACATGGTAATTTTTTTATGTTCCAGGTTAACCCGCTATTATAACTTATGAAGTGCAAAACGAAAAGAGCGAGCGAACGAGAGGAGAAAAAAAAGTGAAATATATTGTGATCATCGGCGTGAAAACAGCGCTGATACATGCCAACTGTCGCGCGCGCGACGCAATCCACGATGCTGACAGTGTATTACGATAATAATACGAAAATTCTACCTCTCGCATGAAAAAACGTCTCTTTTCTCGTATGTAGCGCGAGAGTCGCGCAACGTGCGTCGCGATTACGAGACACGAGCTATAATATATATTATATATATATACAGACTGAAGATTACACTATATAATACTACAATTTAAATGCGTGGTAAATGCGGACGAGTAAATGAGTGAGAGATAAATAAATTAAGTCAACGCGACTCGTTAGATGAAAGAAGAAAAAATTTTTGTTTTTAAATAATTATTAAAATGCAAAGAGTATCCGTCGGATGAAGTAAATTTTTATTATTTCGTTCCTTTTATGCGCGTAAGATAGAGAGAGATTTTACTTTATTGTATTGTTTTTAAAGTCACTGAATTTATTCACTGTAATAATAACTTAATAAAATACATAATTATGGGCAACGTGCAAAGCGGAGCTGTAAAACGCATTGGATTTATGACGCGATGCAGAGACGTCGAAAAGGGATACAAAAAGGAACTATTGTTGAATATTAAATATAATTGTTCATTAGTCGATACGAAGAGTAAAAAAAAAGTATGATTATTTTGATCATCTCGAAAGAAGCGTAATTTTTATCGATGCATTGATTACGTTTTATAAATATATGTCAATATATTGGATAAAAATGAAGTCACGCTGAAGTTACTCTGGCAACGCTACTATATCGAAGCGCGCAGAGAGTATCTCTTCTTCTTTTTCTTTTTTTTTTAATCTTCTGTAAATATGTTATATAAAGAAAAAATATAGAATTCTATATAGTGCAGATAAATTAATGATAAATGTAAGTCGTAAATTATAAATTTATGAAACAAAAAAAAACTTTAAAAGCGTCATGCATAACAATATAATTATGTCATTTGATAGGAAAAAAACGTGAGTTATAAGATAAAACACAGAAACAATTGGTTCACAGCGACAGAACTGCTTGTCACTTACACGCGTCTCCTATATAAATATGCATAAATATATACGAAAAAAATACCATTATAAAAGATGAAAAATTTTATAATCAAGTACACGGAATAGCTGTTTTATTCTCAGTGCAAAGGGCGAGTAAAAATCACGATTTGTTTTAAGATGAACTGTACAAAAAATCAATAAAAAAATCATAAACTTTAAATACTTGACTTTGTTTGCGTTTGAAATTTGTATGTGGCAGAAAGTAACAAAACACCACTCATCCCTGATACACCAATAAATTTTGATGTAATTGCGTTTCAACAGTGTGTGCGCTTGCGAAATTATTTGATGATGCACGACGGCGTTAATTCTCTAGACATTCACCAATTCGATTTTCAGCAGTGCACCATCTCACTTTCGCGCACGCGCCCATCTGTCGTCAATCGACCAAATCCCTGGCATAGATTTTGTTGATATACAGAAGAGCCACCACGAAAGTCCCGAGAGTTCGCGTGATACGCCGTCGTTATTATCGCGCTTGCAGTAATCCAGTAGTAATACCGGAAAATATAACGCGCGTTTGCCCAATCGTATAAACACCTATCATCGCGTCGTAATCGTCATCATCATCATCATCGCCTCAACTGGATCGCTCGAAATTTAACTGTACTATACGTTTCCTTTCATTGGGCCATTACCCATTTCAATCAAATTGTCTCGGTGCCTCGTTACGATAAATAACCTATATACGCCCAATGGAGAATCGATCGGTCGATTATATCAAGCCCACACGCAAACCCTTTCCCGAAATATCGCGCTGGCTTCTCTGCCCGACGGAATGTGCAATTAGAATCATAGTTTTTATCGCTCCAGGTTAGCGACGTATATTAAAGCCAATAATTAATGCATCTTAACTAAGCTTCGAATCTCATAAATAATAAAAAAAACCTCATAGCGACATTAATTAATCTTGAAAAATCGTGTGTGTATTATGCGTGTATAACTACTCAGAATATGCCTCCATCGCCTCTTACGATACATAGATTTTGCCCCGCGCGCTACGAGCGGCAGCAGGTGACGAGACTATAATGATAAAAACTCGAGTTAAATAAGCTTGTCTTTTTCAATAGAATACTTATACTCATAGTGCATACGTAAAGGATAATACGCTGCAATAGATCATTTTACAATACCCGTACAGAATACACATAAGTATAGCCGACGTGCACGAGATATTACTGTATTAAAGTGCAAATTGATCGCGTTGTGGAACCCAGCGTGCGCGGATAGTTCCTCATGAAAAATTCCTCGTTCATTTTTTTTTCTCCTGTACATATTATGCGTTTTGAAAATCAGACTGTACGCGAATAAGGATTGTAAATGTAAAAAAAAGTATATAATATATTTATTTATGTCTGTGATAAAATGGAAAAGTGTAGAGGAAAATTTAACGCAGCTATATACAATATGGGAGACGCGTGGAGCCAAGCCTCAACGGAATAGTAATATGTACACACGTATTATATACTTGCAAACACACGATAGCAATTTTCCCTATAATAATAGATGACCGACTCATCGTTGACGTTTCTTTTTCTTAATTATCACTGTAAATACAGCGAGTTATTTCATCTCGTTCGTCTCTTGTTTGCTTGTCTCTTGAAAAAAAAGAGGAAAAACAAAAACAGATGCAACGAGAGAGACGAGAAAATACGATAATTGTTGTGAATATTAAAGCATATCTTCTACGTAGCTGAGAACTCGGTGAAGCGCAAAAAAAGAGGTTTTAACGAGGTTGCCGAAAAACAAAACCTCACTTTTGATCTGGTTCGCTCGTTCTGGCAAGCTATATATTGTAAATTACGAAATGAAAAACCGAGTGGTGTGAAGAGTAAACAAAAAAATAATAATAAATTGTAAATAGTTGTGAATGTGAATGTATAGATAAAGTGAAGCAAAAATGATATTATATCTGTGCGCTATTACGATAACTATAAGATAAACTTAAACAAAACCTATCGATATTATATAACGAAGAAGAAAAAAAGAAAAGAAAGAGAACTCAGCGACAACTCATCACATAAAATATTATTATATTATTATTGTCTATTTCAATTATGGATTCATATTATTCATTAAAAGAAACAAGAAACTATTACGTTGTGATATGCTCGTTTTTGATCATTTCTGCTCTTCCACGCCTCCCCAAACGAATTTTCCTGCTATTAGTCCTGTGCTAACGCCTCCGTTTTGCAATCCGAAAGTGTACAAAGCGTAAAGTGGTATAAACTTTGCTTGTGAATATACCACCCACCTTAAAATATCACGCAGTCGCACGCGCGTGTATCGGCTACCGCTCCAGCCACTGCTACCGTCTGAGTGTGTAGCTTTTTCCATATACATAAATATACATAAGGAATTCGCGGCACGTATAGCAGCAGCGGCAGCAGTAGCTCGGCGTTAGGACTGCGGAAAAAAGTGTACACATCGCGAGGAGAGAGAGAGAGAGAGAGAGAGAGAGAGAGAGAGAGAGAGAGAGAGAGGGCGCATTCGTTCGACTTTAAATACATGCCGTGGCGAACAATAGCTGCTGAAAAGGGTATATAAAAATGATCGTGTATAGGTACGTGTATGTATATATACTGACCCCTGGCTTTTAACACATATAATAGCTCCGTGTGTAAGAAGAGGAACAATAGGCTTCGTTGCGTCGCGGCCTGCTAGGAGAGGCCTCTCTGCGGACGCGAATTTCGATTATACACACGCTGTATCTTGGGTGCACTCGCTACACCCGATGCATATACTCAAAGAATATACCGTATTACTCGCGCTAAACGAGCTTTCGAATTTACCCACGAAGTATAAAAAAAAATGCACACACAGAACAGCGAGATTGCGGCGCTTTTCGCGTGACGCAACGGATCTTCGCTGAGGCTTCTGCCCAGGCCATAAGAAAAAATATTATGCCTAAAGCCAATCGGGCGTACCGCAGTAGTAGTAGTGCAACGCGGAAGAACGGAATACGCCTAGAACATCCTGGCATTGAGCCATATAAATCTCGCATAACAGCAGCAGCAGCAGCACGATAATAGCAACTCGTTCGTTGTCTCTCATTATTCGAGTAATTTAGAGTGTGTGTCTGTTGTTTTTTTGTTGCCGCTGCGCGGAGGTTTCTTCTTTTTTTTCCCCATTCATTTGTGACTGGACGACGTGATTGGATAATTGTCGTTCCCCGCCTTATGCCGTGTGCGCTGTACCTGGCTATTATTAGAATCGCGTGCGCGCGCGATGGATTTTCATTCGCCGCTGCTCGCGAGCTCGCTCGAGAAAGAAACGTCACGGTGCATTAATAGCACACGTTGCAATTTTGACGGCTCATTTGGCACGCGGAATATACACGCTAATTCGCTATACTCTTGATACGTTTTTTTTTTTGAAAGGAGTCGTGTATTTTGTCAGTCGCTTCGCGTAGAGAAAGAAAAAAAAACGTCAAAAGGAAGCAAGGAGAAAAAGAAGAGCACGCGAAACTTTGCCGAACGACCGAGATTCGCTCGCGCGCCTACGCGGCTCGGCCATTTATATATATATTGTATTATATTATACCGTGCATATCTTAATTTATAAAATACGCGCACGCTCGTGTGCCTGGGAAGATTGCAATCGATATTATATACGCGAGCTTTTGCGCGACTACTCCCACGAGCAGCGACAGCGGCAGCGCCGAAATATTACTCCAGGATTCATAAATTCCGATCGATGCACGCGGCAGCAGCACGCAGCAGCGAGCGCGTATATAGAGAAGCGCGGCCATATAAGAAAGTGCAGCGCGAGCTCGATCTCGACTCCACAAACAACATCTATACGTATATCCTTTTTTTTTATCCTCCATCCACCTTCCTTCCTCTTGTTTTGCTCATCGCAGTGATATATATTATAGGTATGTATGAAGCTGTTCGCGCGATGTGGGAAAATGGCATCTTATACGCGTTGGATATGGTGTTTTTTTTTCTTTCTCATCATTGTTTTGTGCCCACAAGCTGCGTATGCATAGGATAGCTTGGTAGACTTCCTACGCGCCAACGAGCGACAAAGCTGAGAATCTATATTCATGCGGTACACCCTTACAAAAAAACCTTAAATTTGATAAAGAATCAATGTAAAATCGGACATGAAAATTATAGTAATCGACATTGAATTTTGTTCAATGTACTTTTTTCACGTTAAAGTGAACCTCCGTTGATTTTTAAGATATATTCGGTTATGGATCAGCGCCTGAAGCATCTAAATAAATAGTATTACGTGAAGTGGGAAAAAAGTGTTGTGTGGTTACACTTGCTACATTTCTCTTGTATTTATATGCTTTACTTGATTACTTTCATTGAGTGTTTGTATTTACGCGCGTTCGCCATCTAACGTCATTCGACAAAAACACGCACTGACAGTGTCTCAATATTATTTTTATTATGACCTTCATCAATATATCGACTACGTCAGTGCACCTGAACTTAATAAAATATGACGGATTTGTGTCCACGCGTGGATACCTTGGTCTTGGAATATTATCTTTAGGATTTTCCTTAATGCTCCGTTCAAGTTGTTCAAATTTTTTCACCTTCGATATACAATCTTCACATTCGAACCATCTCATTTTCATGAAGTAAAAATTAATTAATTCATTCAAAAAGGGGGCAGCGCAGCAGCTCCTGATGTACTACTCGAAGTGTATGCAGGATACCGCGGGTCCACGAATGGACCAGGCGACACGAGCTCGTGCACAGCAATGCATTCAGCTGCAGACGTGTGTACCTTGTGTATACACACACGTACACGCGCACGCAGACTCTCATACGCAGTCAGCAGTGGGCAGCAAGCACAAGTGTCCGCAAGGAGTAAAAGCTATACGTATGCCTCGTGCTCGAGTGGCGATAAAATCAGACGGTACGCATACGCAACCACGCGAGAGGGTAAATGTATATAAGCTGCTGCAGCCAAATAGACTGCAACAAAGAATGAATGAACAGCGCAGGCCGCTATATACACATACACACACACGTATACGGAGGGTCGAGATCCAATGCGCCAAATAAAACGAGAGTAAAAGCCATAGGGAGGGAGGTAAGCATATATACACGAGCGTGTATGTGTATACGAATAAAATAAGAGAAAAATCGTCGAGAGTGCGATACGCCGATGTGGCAGTAGTGGTGGTGGCGCGCGCACAGGTACACATACCCCACATACGCGCGGCGATCGCAGCATGGGATGTGGTGAACGCGGCGGCGCACACGCGGACGTTAATTTACACTCGCCGAGAGAGAGAGAGAGAGAGAGAGAGAGAGAGAGAGAGGCTGGATTATCGCCCGTATATATGTGTACAAAGTCCTTCCGAGGTCCCACTTATAATATAACATTTGCGAGAGGGATATATACACACGCATACATACTTATATACAGAGATGGAGCACGAGAAAGAAAATGCTCCACTGCTGCTGCGGCTGCTGCTGTTACATACCGATGATTTATGCCATTTAGCTCGGCGCCGTCGTCTTGTATTATAAGCTATATACGCGAGCATAAACGCGCTCGTATGTATGTCTGCTTGTATACGTATATGTACGCGCCGGGCAAGAATGAAAAGCCGAGCTGCAGCTCCCCTTTTTTTCGCGCGCCGATCCGTTCTCGTTCGATATATGTAGGTACGTCCGACTCGCGCAACCAGGTTTGCGGTTCGCGAGATCGCGTCGAGCTCATGTACGTTAGAGTGGATCGTCGAGCAGCTCTGCGCAGCCAATGCGCTACGGCACATAATACGCCGACGGAATTAATATTTTATAAAACGGATTGTTACGCGGATAGATGTAGTACACGGCATTTTTACGTCCACTGGTTACAGTTTGTTCCTTCGATTTATTGCGATTGTGTTATACGCAGGGAGTCGATGCCGGTATATATATATATATATGGTACTCGGACGCGTCGCGGTCCCATCTGCTGTCCGCGTGTCGGTACGTAATACGTGCGGGGGGTGGAGTACGTTATTCGCCGAAGAGCTTGCGCTAAACGCGCTCACACACGCGCAGATAGGTATAATGTGCAGTGCTCGACAGATTTTCTTAATTAAGACAAGAAGCTCGAGCGAGTCGGTATTACCCGAAGAAGAAAGCCCTATACGTTGTGCCGCTGCTGCTGCTGCTGGTGGGTAGGGTTGTGCGGGGAGCAAACGGAAAATGCTAATGCGATTTGACGACGAGCACAGCCTGGTCTACTGCTGCCGCTGCTGCTGCTGTCGCCGCGCGAGGAAGCGCATAAAATCTATAGCTGCCCACTGTATCAATTAGAATGCGGAGAAAATGCAAATGGCCGCCTCTCGCCCATATAGACTGCAGCAGCAGCACACGTATATAGTACAGTTCGGGGGGGATTATATGCACCTACACGAGGAGCTTTCAGATGCACGCAGTATGTAGGGTATTGTTTTTCTAGGGTTTCCTATATATGCGCTCGCGTCTATATATACCTGTATGTGTAACGTATATGTGTGTACGTTATGTATATGTGTGTGTCTGTGTGTGTGTGTGTGTGCGCGCACATCATATGCACGTGCTTTTGCTCAACGCTCGAGAGAGTAAGAGAGAGAGGGAGACTTAGCAAGTGCACGCGCGTATGTATAGACGCTAAAAACTTTAAAGCTCGCGACGAAATGTCTGTATATAGGGCTTGGTGCATTATACATTATATACGCAGGGGCTTATAACCACGCGCACGTTCGCGCGCGTCGAGGACGCCTTTTATTTGCACCGAAAAAATACACCACTATAGCGGAAGAAGAAATTATAATCGTTCAGGATCCGAGCTCTCCGCAAAAAAATACTTTTCCTCCGACACAGCAGATTCATTGACACAATAATTTTGCCTACGTATGCGCGAATATTAAGATGAAATTAATAAAGTCGTTTCGGGAGCGCATTACAAGTCAAATAACAATGATATACCGCCTCTTATTATCCCGCGAAACGATCGATCGGATCCGAGCTTCTTTCTTTCGATTCGCAGCTCGCTTTGCTTTAAATGAAGCCACGTATTATACTATATACTATATGATATAAGGCCGATGTATTATTTACACAACTGCGCGCGGCCGAGTCTAAAAGGATTACAAGCCAACATCGTGTGTAATATATCATCGGCGAGCAAATATATATAATATAATAATATGAATGAACCAACGAATGAATGAGGGCCCCGGCCGAACAGAAGCGTCGAATCGAATCGACATTTGCATTTATATAATAAGTGCTAATTCGCGAACTTCCTCTTCGCTTTATGTATGCGCGAGAACGTCTATAATGTGTAGGAAAGAGAGACAAAAAAAACGAGAAACAACAGAAGGAGTCAGGGAAAAAAAGGATAACAAGGTACGCAGGTATATAACGGGTTTTTTTTCGACAGGACGGCGATCGAGAGTCGCACTTTTTTTTCATCCCGAGCTGAATATCTTCGCAGTCGTGACTTCCCCTCTCCTGTGAACCCACGGTGAACAACTGCTGTAGGACACTAGACTAGTGGACGCGCCTTTGAATCGTTTGCTCAAGGTCTTTGCAGGTACATGCACGATTCGATTTTTCGATAGAGCTTATTGTGAACGATTCTTGATTGTACAAGCGAAAAGGAAAATATAATGCAGTAGTTATGCCGATCGAAGATGTCATTATCATTTGATTGGGAATGAAGAGTACGAAATAAGCGTATGACCACTCGATTTTTGGGCCTGGCGATTTATACAGAGAGACAAAACTCGTTTTTATACTCGCACATAGCACACACGTATGTCCAGTCGAAGATGAAAAAGAAAAAAAACAAGAAGAAAGAAACAAGTGCGCGTCTCGCATCTCCTTCACACCAGCATCTCTCTTTCGTCACCTCTTCTCTTATTGCTTTTTTTCTCTCTCTCTCTTTTTTTTCTTTTTTATCATTGATTCGCGCGCGTTAGGGCACAGTGTCGAAAAATAAGGTTAAAAATATAAAAAAAGAAGGAAGAATAAAAGAAGCCAGGTTAACGAAGCGAAGCACGCAAAAATGGAAGGAAAAATAACTTCTCGACTTCACCCCCTTCGGACGAGCGAGATGAAATCCGAAACTAAAAGAATCTCGTGCCATACTCTCTCGTTTTCGGATGGAATCGTATTATATTATATGTGTATATTTAGTATACGCGAACGCTGCTGCTTCTGCTGCTGGTGCAGAGAGTGTGTGCCGCACGCAGGTGCTAGAGCGAGTGAGCACAGTTTGACGTAAAATCAGCGAGACAAAATTTTTATAATACACATATAAGCGAAAGCGGGGGCTTCTTTTGAATTATACCGACTCCGGTGTAAGATTTTGTACGTCCGAATATGATGTCTCCTCCGCGTCTCTCGTGGCTAGCTTTATTCGCCAACACAGAGAAGAAGAGAAAAAATCCGAGTTTCTCATCCATCGACCCTTCCGGTATTCATTTTACTGTATACGCCGTGTTATTTGTGTGTATGCAACTAAAAGTGATTAACGCGCGAGTTTGCCTCTTGTAACCTCGAGACAGAGAGAGAGAGAGAGAGAGAGAGAGAGGTGAAAGGACTCGCTCGAGACTACTGGTATTTTTTTCTCTTCTCTCGCTCTTCCTCTGGCCCGGGTTTATCTGCATCGAGCGATCTATTTCTTCGGCAGAGAGAGAGAGCGAACGAGCGATGATTCAAATGTTTTCCGGTGGGCCTCGAGGTTGACATTTTTGCGTGTAACCTCGGATAGAAACAGCAGCAGCAATAGCTCGTTCCAATGCTAAAAGATTATACCCCCGAAACGATCGAGAGGAAAAAAAGTCACACACGCAGCCAAAAAAGCGATGGCATTATAACGGGAACCGATTATCGCGCGGGCCTGTAAAGTAGCCGATTTATGGGATAATAACGCTTGCAAATGTTGAGAGCACAGCTACTAGATTAATGCCGCTGTTGTTGCTGCTGCTGCTGCGTTGTTGATTCGTTGCGGGCCACCGCCATGCCGATTACACGCAGCAGATAACGATTTCTCGACTGCCCGATCGTGAAGAAGAAGAAAAAAAAGAAGTTAACTTTGCCACACACACACACACAAGCGCGCGCACGCATAGGCCACGACAGAAAAGATATCGTGAAAAATTGAGTCGTTTCGCTTGGTTCGACGCATTTGAATATTTCCGGCCCCCGATGCGTACATAATATAAATTCGATTCCTCGGGCGATTTTTTTTTAATGATCAGCAGCAGACTAGCAGATCAAGGCAGTTCGGACAAAAATACGAGTGAAGAAATACGTGTAATGTATAATGTAAACTTTTTTATCGATATGGTTCCGGACTAACGTATGTATCGACTCTTATACAGGTGTAATTAATGGCGAACTAATGATAATTCACGACTGCGAGCTCGAGATCGCGTCTCGTCGTTTTTGTTGTACACGTTACAGACAGATTTTAGGACATAACTGCAATGCCGTTAAAAGTTTAGGAAATTCTTAAACACTTTGGGTAATAGCCGCAATGACTAAAATTTTTTAGGCAAAACCAGCAATGCCCAAGCGATTTTAGCCATTTTTGTGTAGTCCCCTCTGAAACGTCTGTCGGTCGTGATATTACCGACATAAATAGTAATTAGTACTTCTGTTACCACTACAAGGCGCTTATCCAATTCGGAAGAGGAATAGTCAAGGTCTTAAGATATATGTAAGTGAAAATATTATTTAATTAGGTTTGCATATAACAGTAATAGATTCGGAAAGATGTGTCCTTCCGCGAGAATCTTTCTTACCAAAATAAATACACGCACAGTTTATACATGTATATAATACATTAATCAGCTTTTGTCTTATAAGATTTAAGAGAGAGAGAGAGAGAGAGAGAGAGAAGAAGAGAAAAAGGAAGGGACGAACGGGCCTTCAATCAAGGCACCCTTATCAAAACACTATCTACCGACAAGGCAGCTCGTTTCATCCATGTATGCGTGTGTGTTTCTGCTCTTCTCTCACCCGTCACTTCGACGACCGCGGGTATAGTGTAAGTATTATATCCTTGTGTATGTGTGCATAACCGAAGAGATGCAGACGGAGGTGGGCTGAAAAATAAAAAAAAAAGAAGTAAGAGAAAGAGAGGAATAAATACGAATTCGAGCCGCGCGTGCAAAGCGACATTCCGTATTAAAAGAGAGTGAACGGGAGAGAGAGAGAGAGAGAGAGAGAGAGAGAGAAGCAAAAAGCGGCAAATTCGAGAAAAGAAGAGAACGAGAGGAAGAAGAGACCATGAGGGTCCGGACGCACACATACACACACGGAGGATCGCGAGTGTTTCGGGACTCGCAGCATCCGGTAATATTTCAAGTCTGGACATGGTTGCAGACTCTTTGGCTACATATATGCACGGTTGGACCTCATTGGGCAAAGAGAGGCGGAGAGAGGCAGAGTGAGAGAGAAGAACAAACAAATCACCTGGCGTAGCATTACACGCTGCTTAAGGGACCTTAGAGCGCTGAAATATCACATTTTGGCACGAGCCACGCTGCTCTCTTATATATACTCGAGACTTTTTCGGGGTAAAAAGTGGCCTATCGGTCAGAGATATTTTTCGAATTAAGCAAAAAACCAACTTTAAAGGGAGGCCGCGCCAACTGCGGAGAGCGTATGTAAGCGTAATTAGCCTTGCGCGCAATGGCCAGTGCAGAATTTTGATTTTTTGCCTCATTTGTACAAAACAATTAAGCAAAATTCGATACACTCATTTTATGTTTTTTCTGACAATTCCTTTAAAATTCACTGTTAAAAATATATACATTTATATTAATTTAGAAGTGAAGGAAGTTTTTTTTCTCAAGGAAGCAGGAATAAAGTTTTTGTTTTCATCATGAGCATGATTATATGTAATTATCTTCACTTTGCCACTTGCAGATTTACATATAACGATACTCGCCAGCTAGCGGTGGAGAATGATATTAATTATCATTGAATTTTCATACATTTTTCGTTCGCCAGTTAACGCAACAACCGTTGACCAAAATGTTTTAATTTGATTATAGAATATAGAATTAAACCGATTGCATTTAGATAGTTTAAAGAAATAGCATAAAAATATCTAATAAGACCGAGCGAAATCAAATTGCAAAGGAAAATTTAAAAAAAAATAGCAACCTGAACGATCGAACTACCTGTCCAAGGGGTAATTAGCTATACCGCGTACATAACAAAAACTTTCCTTTGTCCTCTCGCTGCTGCTTATAATATAATAAGCCTTTAGCCTCGTCACGGTGGTCCGATCGCGCACGCGTGCCCGATCGGTATGTGTGTATACGACAATTTATTAGCCGTTATTGGGAATCGGATGAAAGACACAACAATACATATTATATGGACGTGTACACGCGTACAGTCCACCCTCTCGATCGCTACTGCATTGCTGCTTTTACTTCTCTCTCTCTCTCTCTCTCTACTGTACGTACACAAGGCGGATACAGGTACACGTGGAACGATATGTCGAGCGTTGACTCGACGCGACGATCGATTGCTTCGTTAATTTGTTGTATATTACGAAAAAAAATAAAATAAATCCACAGATATGTGTGTGATACATTTATACGTTTCCAGCTCCTCTCGGACATACGTGTCGGATTATAAGCTTCTGTGTGTATTTTTTATGAAAATGAAAAAGTCCACAGTTCATAAATAAAGAACGAAGCCAAGAAATAATATATAATAAACGTATATAATGCGCTATACGTATACGGGAAGAATGAAGCAGAAGTATATATAATATGTTTACGGGCGTGCGCGTGCGCGGCAAATGATTAATGCTCTGAGAAAAAATACCTGTTTTTCTAGGCTGAGAGCTGGCCTCTCTTATCCGTGCACGCTCGCATATTTCACTCTATTACGCACCACGCGATATATTTAATTATACGCGAATCTCGGCAAAACTTTAAAAAAAGAGAGAGAGAGAAAAGGTATGGAAGAAAGAAGCATAGAAAAAAAACTTCCAAAGAGATGAAATGGCCGTACGGCAGCGGAGAGCTGCCTCGTTGTTGCCACTATATGCAAAATACATATCGTCGCATCATATTATATAGCTTCTCTGCTCCTCGGCGAATAATTAATTAACTTGTAAACGGCGCAATAATCCAAAATGTCGAAATCGCGTATAGCATTGCGCGGCCACGCACAGATCCATATATATATAAACGAGGAACCAGATATCTCTCTTTCTCTCTACTTCTCTTAGCAGCGAAAATTCTAGCACATCCTCTTATGCTAAATCCAGTAGGTAGCTAGGCGAATATATGATTCATGAATATTCAACGACGTTATATATCCCGCTCGTACCTATATAGAAGCTCGCAGCGTATCGTCGACGTCGTCGTCGTCGTTTGCGACCTCCGGAATGAACGGCGTTTATAGATATACACCGGTGCGCGGATCGCAAAAAGGATCGCCGAGCTGCCAGTGCAAATATTCGTCTACCGGACACAAATCAATCTATATAATTCGCCGTCACCGGGGCCTTTCAAATAAATGCAAATTCATATGGCCAACGCGGCGCAATCAACACAGTTCCGCAACGGCGCGGCGCTGGGGATCATAAAAATCATCGCGCCGTCGTCATCTCGGGACCAGCAGCAGCGAGCTATATATTTGGCTATACAAACAGGGGTTAAAATGGGTTTTAGCTCAATTTTTGCGGGGGCGACGAGAGAAATAGCGGTGGAGTGGTTGAAAGAGAGAAAAAAAAAATTAGAAAAGGGGCATTGGGAGGAGGAAGGAAGGCGAGTGTATATATGGGCGCGTGTGTATGTATATAAGGGAGGTCGCTTACCTAATTGATGCTTCGTCTTTGTTTTGGTTAATTCCAACATGGTTTGGCCATTAAAACGTCCCTTCGTCCCGGGCATCGGTGCTGGGCCTGATCTCCGGGCTCTGTGCCGCGCGCAGATAAATAATGACACTCGCTTCGCGCGCACTCCTTTCTTTATAATCTCGGGCTTCTTTGTGCTACACGGTACATTCACACAGGCTCGATTTTATTATGCGCGCTTGCCCGAAACCGAACGTCACTTGCACCTATAGAGTACTTGGTCCAAAAAAATGTCAGTCGAAATAGGGTATGATTCGGTTTCAACTTATTGTATATTTATATCAGGTCGATTGATTAAACGCAGACGACAAGAGAGACGTAATTATATGCTGATTAATGCTAATCAGTGACAAATGAAAAAAAAAAGAAGTAAGCGAGAAAAAATAATGTGCCTAGCTCGGGGGGCTCTTATCTCCCTGCGATGCAAATCGCGCGCGGACATTGAGGAATATAATCCTCGATCGCGGGACAAGTTTCCAAATCGTATACACACAACGACGTTATATCGAGGCACAGTTCCCTGTTTGGTTCTCTCGAAGCTCTCTCCCGACATTATAATACATTATTATTGTATTTGTCGCGAGATTTATCTAAATTTTTTTTGCGGTCGGGTCGCACAGCTCGGGGGACTCTCGGGCTCGCGCGCGCGCGCTATCTAAAAACTCAAAATGCTTACACGCTTTTTATCGAGTTTTAAGGAAATTTATTGCGGCTTCTTGAGCCGGTGAGCACATATACATACGTATAGATCTGGTTCTCCGCGTGTATTATAAGGCTCGTAACATTGATTAAGCTATTTGCTTTCCTCGATTAAAATGATGTTTTTCTCAAAAACGCACACGCATACGCTACACGTGTCAGTAGAAGTTTCTCTATCTCTCTCTCTCTCTCTCTTGTTTCGTTTTTGGCACAAAAAAATGACGAAACATTCGTAAAACACAGATCGTTTGACACTTTCACGCCTGTCTACCGATCTTAGCAAGAAAAGAATCAGTGTAACAAGCGGCCTGTTTACATTGAATATCCGCAGCCAATTTTAAAGCATCTCTGTGTACTGTCGCTCGAATGTTATACTAGAGCTGTAAAGAAGCTCAAAAAGAAGGAGAAAAAAATTCGAATGCTTGCAAATAGGAGTTCGTATGATATGAGTAGCGAAAAATTTCGGAGATTTATCTCCTACTGTTTTTATGGACGCGCGTATGTAATGACACATTCCGATTGACGTCGATCGCGGTTGTGAATACGACACACATCGCACAAGTGGACGTTTCCACACGATGGTGATTATTGTTATTATTAACGTTTTATGGCAAATGTTTCGTTAGCGCGCGCATCTATATAATACGTATCGATAGTATAAATCTGGCGAAAAATTTCAGAAGCCTTCTACTTCCCCCCTTTTACATGCTGTGCGCGTATATATATATGGGTCCTTTTAATGCCGTGTGTGCAGAAATATTCATGCGCGTTTATATAGTGGCTACGCTATGGCTCGTTTCGCCATATAAAACGCACTCGGTCAGGTTAGAATAAAAAAAAAATGAACGAAGAAGAAGAAATAAATGTATATTCAAGCCAAAAAGCTTATCAGGGACCCAATCTTTCGAATTCCTACGAGATGAGAGCGAGAGAGAGAAAGAAAGAAAACGCTAGAGACTCTCTACGCTCGCGCAGCAGCAGTTCCATGAGAATTTGCAAGGATTCTACGCCGTTTTCTCTCTCTCTCTCTCTCTCTCGCTTGGCTTTAAGGCAAAATAGCACATAAGCCAAAATGAGAAATTTGCCTGGCCGCCGCTGCTGCTGCTGCGCGAAACGGCAGGTTATATACATACATAAACGACGACGACACCGGAGAGGAGGGAAAAGGAGAGGGATAAAGAAACGAGTATTAGTAGGTATATAAGTAGCTACCGAGCTGGGAGAGCCCGTGGGCTTACCCGCAAATGTCGAGAGATCGTGGCCCAGGCACACCACTACCCGACGAGTGCATAGCTATATTACGTATACACAGCGCAGCACAAGGCTTTTATACAGTAGCTCCTAATTAGCGTCGATGGCAGATGAGATTCGTATATATTTAATCGACGACGATACGTCCTGTGGTATATATATAAATATCTACAGTGGCTATATTCTCTGTGACCTTCTGCGTGCTCGCACATATATATACACATTCACCTGCTCTCACGTGTATAGGTTTAAATTTGTGTCTACAAATACGTATAATTCAAAGTCACTCTCTTGGAAGCTGAAGATTAAACTATTGAAAAAAATCTTAGATTCAATGCTGGCTTAACATAAAGGCAAATCTTAAAATCAAAGTAATCGATTATTAATTGCATTAAAAGTACTTTTGCCTGATGAAATCTTCCTTGAAAATTAATATAATATTACTGAAGTACTGATTTGCTTTTTTACATTCATTTAATGCAAAGATGAACAAATAATTAAATTCTACGCTCAAAATTAAACATCTTCGTTTAAATTACTCTAAAAATGTATGAGAGTTTACTCATAAGTATAGAGCCAGCATTCGCCGCTAGATGGCAAGTACCTTTACATCTGAAAATATACAAGTGGCTAAGTGAAAATAAGTACATATTTGATTTGGTTTATTATATATATGTTCAATGTTTAAGAGAAATTCATTTTGTGAATCCCTCCCTACTACATCTTCGATGTCCAATATTTTTTGTCTTGTATATTATAAATGCAACGCTACACAGAGCACGAGGATTGAACCTATACACACCGAATTATCTTCGCGATAAGCGCGACGTGATTCGAGACTCGAGCCCTTCCTCTCTTCTTATCCTTTTTTTTCCTTTCTTCGGACGTGTATACGTGTGAGTGTGTATGTGTGTGATATAACGAACGGCCAGACTGCATGAGGCTCTCCTCGGGATACGGCCCCACTTGCTGCTGCTGCTGCTGCTGCTGCTCGAGAGAGAGAGAGAGAGAGAAAGACGAAGAAAGAACAGGAGAGGCACACAGGGAAGAAAGAAAAACGCGACGAGAGGAAGCATTTAATTAAATTAACGTTTATATGGGCGAGATTAGCTGCAGAGGTGCGAGAGCCGAGAGCGAGATCCGGAGGACGATGCATAATGAACATCGTCGTCGTCGTCGTTGTCGTCAGTGCTGCTCTCCAGTACGACTCTTTTTCTCTCTCTCACTCTCTTCTCTTGCACACACACACACACGCGCGCGAGCTCTTATGAGTATATATGCGGCAATATACCGTCCATACGGGGGGAGGGTTATATAGCAGTTTGGTATTTGACGTCCCAGTTGGGTGGTCTTCTACGCGCGTTAAGGTATACGCATACGTATGCGTGCATCCAAAATCTCAACACACAGACATGTGTATATTATCTCCGAAGGAAAATTGCCATTGAAAAATTATTTCTGGCACGCTTGTCTTTTACTTTTCTCTCATCTGTTGTAAAATCTGCAAAGAACAGTCCATTCACGATGAGCGGCCGATGAGCTTGAACGATTTGTTAAATCAAAATGAGGTGCAAGTTTGAGTAGATAAGCTAGGCAGTTTTCAGCACAGGTTGGGTTACTTGGGTTACTAAAAAAGCAGGTAGTGGGAGGCCAAGTAACACACGTTTTCGGTAAAAATCATATGGAAAGGGAAGTCTAACACATGTTTTCGACAATTTTGAGAGTAAAAACGCAAGTAACACACGTTTTTTGATCGAGTAACCCAAGTTTTTTTGGTAGCGACAACTAACTCAAGTTTTTTGATCGGTGGTCTGATGCGTAAGTGTCTGTGTGTGTATGTGTGCATGCATGTATATACGGGAAGGGAAGGGGAGTATCAACGCTGATGTCTACGGGAACGGCTAGGGAGTCAACTAGGACCACCCGAGGAGTCCCAAGGGAGTCTATGAGGACTTCTACAGGGTCAGAGGAGGGACCTGGTGGAGGGTCGGTGAAGAGGAGATGGGGCGAGGACGACGACGACGACGACGACGAGAGATCGGTGTCGATGACCGACCATCATTATCATTATCATTATCGGTATACGTATACTCACGATTGCGACACTATGAATGTCAGTATGAATACATTTTTTTCGACAATTTTCCAAAAATATTTTTCTGTTATTCCAAAGTAATTTATCAAAAGAATATATCAAAAGTATGTAAGTATTTAACTTATCTAACATTGGATTACGCGCATTTGCAGGACCATGGGTAGCACAAGATAAATTTTTCAATTTATTACAAATATGTATATTATTCACTCGCAGTAATACGTCGAGCGGAACAAACCACTCGTCATCACGGATATAGCGAATGGAAATCCCTTTGATCGCAATCGACGTAAGTGTCGTTATACGTATTCAATTCATGAATACGATTTTTTTTCTCCTCTTCGTACGAAAGTAAACGAGAAAGAAGATGGAGCGAAATATCGCATGCGTACGTGAGAAAATTGATGAGAAAAATTTGAAGGTGTCGCGCGGTGAAACGAATTGATGTCCGTATCGCGTTTTAAGCCGCGATATTAAAAATAATCGATCGATATACCTGTTCGATCGTACGTGTAATACACGTGTATTTCGATATTATGTCTTCAAGCTGCGCCACGCGAGCAGCATCACTCATACAAACTTGCGTATATTCATATACGCAGGCGTACTCACTTACACACGTTAATCTCCATCCATCCATTGTCTTTCAAATATTAATGTCATTGCTAAAAAGGAAACAAAAAAAAACAGAGTAGACGAGGAGAAAAAAAGAAAAGGGCTAAATAAATTCCATCGCCGGCGAGGCACGTCGAGGAGCTTTCGAGCGAGGGCGACAATTAATCACCCGTATATTATACTTGCGCAGGTATATCGTACGAACCGCACCCACGCAGGCGCAGTATAATGTGTGTAGGCTGCAGTTCACTGCACACACACACACACATATATAGCTCGCTCTCGCGCAAAAGCATCTCTTAACACATCTTAATCTCTCGGCCACAAGTCTAAATTGAAAAAAACTCAACGATAATTCAGCGTTTTGAATTCATCTTTTATATTGTGTGTACCTATATACTCCGCGGGGGGGAGTTTTTGTACCGAAGAGGCTGGAGCAGCCTCAGCGCGACCAACCCCCCGCTGCAGCGCAGCATATAGCAGCGGTAGTAGTGGTGTGCCTCGTGCTGGCTCGGCTGCGGCCGTTATAAGCTTGAAATATTAGCGCTAAGGTAACGAATGAGTCGGATGGTCGGTAGTGACGCGTCGCCGACGCCGCGACTCTCCCGATCGCGAAATTTTACCTGTGTGTGTGTGTGTGTGTTGCGATCGGCACACACGAGCTATATACATATACGCGAGTGCAAGCGAGAGAGAGGCTCAGAGCTTCCCCGCAGGGATGACTCCCGCTAAGAGACTCCGCAGTGTGTACACACGTACACTCTCATGCAATTTTGCGCGGGAGGTGATATTTCGCTGGGAAACTGTATGGACTAGTATGTGATTGATTTTTTTTTCTTTTTCTTCTCTATCTCGCTCGAATTAAAATTTATTTTTCGGATAATCGGAGATTGATTTATCGCGGAATACACTCGGGCCGTGTTTACATATTAAACGTATATTTAATTTGTGTCGCGCATTATATTAGCACATATACGGCTATATTGATTAAACGCTTATAATTATCGAGGCGATACATCTTCGACGAATACATAATGCGTGTATTATAATAAAAAGCTACGATCGGCGCGCGATCGGAACATCGTATTATGCTATACGCACATAATAAAACGAGGATGACGAGGAGGAGGAAAAAGGTGGAATTTTATTTTCAGTCAATGATGAAATCAATTAGAAAAGTTAGTATTCGGTTTTGAGCTGCTGCTGACGACTTCCCCTCCACGTAATTCCTCGATAATATACATACTTATTAATATACCTATATAGCACTAGGCTATATAATAACGAGAGATGCTTATCGGATCGATCAATAACAATTAATAATACGAAGCCATGCGCGCGAAGAGCTGCGAATTCCAAAAAGGAGCTTTATTAATGATGTCCGCGCGCGGGAGCGAACCTAACACCGCGCGCGATATATAACTTCCTCTCTCGGCTCCGCGTGTCTTTTTCCATGCTCGACTGCGATTTTTTGACGGCTATACGCTACGGGCACGACTCTGAGGACATTGCGACTATGATACGCACAGCACAGCATATACGATGCCCGAGTATGCGTGTAAGAACATTGGCATCTTACACATATTGTACGTATGCTCCAGATTCATGAATAATTAATGTCGTTCGCGAAAAACGAGCGATAAGCGATATCTCGAATCGTAATTAATTTATTGCTTTATATTATATACGCATACACACAAGTGCTGCCCATTATACTACGCCCTTGCGTAGTACGTAAGGTGTCAGTGTTGTCCGCGCGCGAAAACGTCCCGCAATGTGCCGTATATATGTGTAACGTACATTTATGTATATTATGGCGTACAGTATCGATGCTCGTCATCGATAAATCGAGCGCTTATATATATACACCTTGGCTCGAAGTATAAATCAAAGCTCGAGAAAGAGACGGTGCATGTACATAAATTGTATGTATGTATAGCGTAGCAGCTCTGCAGCCACCAGAGAACAATTACACGCGTGCAACTTCCGTCGGATAATCAACACTTTGTGTCGTCGTAGTCGTCGTCGTTGCGTCTGCGCTGCACGAGCAGCTCCTCTGTGTGTTGTGTGCCTTCGTTTTCTCTCACTCTACACACACACACACACACACACACATGTGCCCTTGATTCATTCAAGAAAAAGCCCGCAGGTTTACCTTCTCTTATCTCTCTTTCTTTCTCTCTCTCGCTCTCGAGCGAGGCTCTCGTGCCCCGGAAAGGACACTGGCTTTCTCGGAACTTTATAGCTCACACACACGCGGGGTCCTGCGAGAGAGAGAGAGAGTGGAGAGGAGCGAGGAGGCTTCATTCAGGTTTTGCGATTCGTATCGCGCAAACTGCACACAGTGCGACACACACACACACACGTACGATACAAGCACTTACATTTACATATGTGCCAGAGAGAGAGAGAAGTCGCGAGAGGCCTCGCGCGTATATGCAACGGTTTTCGGACCTCGCAGCGCATCGATCTTGAGCCGTCCTCGCGCAGCAGAGCTCCTAATTATTTCTATATGGTATTATATCCCGAGAGCTTCTCTCTTCCTCTCGCGTGTGAGCTGCTGCACTCGTGCTTTTACTGAATGAACTGCTGCTGCTGCTGTTGCTGTTGTTGTTGTATAATGGCTTGGCGTGTTTCGAGAGCTGCGACGCAGCAGCGTCGAGTCGGTATAAAGTGTTATTAGAGCGAGAATATGGGACCTTATCGCGGCCATAAGCCAAAAGACATACACGCGTTGTCGCACGCGCTGATGGATTGTTTTTACACGAAGGACCCGACCGTCAGCGTTTCCTCCCCCGTACACCAAAAAAAAGTTAATCGTGTTTCACGCTCATCACTTCTTTTATTTCCTGCTTTTCTTTTTTCATTTAATTAGTCTCGAGGCTGAGCTGCTGCCGCTGCTACTTTTACCATTTGTAAATATTGGTTCACGAAGCTCGTTCCAACGTTTATTGGTGATATGCCTTTTAGTACAGATCATCATCGTCAGAATGGATCATTTCAATGAGCCAGAATAGAAACTAGATCTAGATATTGTTGCCGAAATTCGAGAGTCTATATATGCGTAGGACTCACTTTCGCTTGCGAGTGCGACGCCCAGAGCCGACGTCACCTAACGGCAACGAACGTAAACAACGTTGATTCAAAGGTTTTAACTTATCATTATCTTACATCAATAAGTCTTGGCCATTTGTTTTTTTCTGTGTGTCGTGAATGATTTTACTTACAAGTACTCATACGTACGTAGCGAGAAAATTATCCTTAAAATTTAGAATAATTAAAAAGAAACAATATGCTTCATTTTTCACCAAAAATTTATTTTTTATGCTACCCCAGCTGAAATCAACCTTTTTGGTCCTATGAGCGAAACGAAAAAGTTAATTTCTGCTGGAGGATTCATGAAAAATAGTTAACGCACCAATAAAACGAATAAATATAAAAAAATATGATGAAAAATTAGATCGTCATGATCGTTGTTGGCATAACTAATAGAAATGCTCAGTACAATAATGGTGTAATTATAAATAAATGATCGTTTCTGGTTTAGAATATATAACCACTTATTGACTGACTTATTTTGGCGATTTTTCTGTTTCAATTATGTTGCAAATATTAAGCGATTTTTATCTGACCTAAAAATAATAATTAAATTTTTTTCAAAAATTCCGATCAGTTTTCAACCACTTTAAATAACCATTACATCATTTTCAGCTGCTAGCACTAGATGGTGAATACCTTTATTTATAAATCTGCAAGTGGCGAAGGCCAAAAATTTGTATAAGTCAAACAGAGGTAATATGACTTAATAGCAATTTGATTTTATCCTTCATCATAGTAATTGACCAATAGAAGGCGAACAAGGATTGTTTTTTCAAAACTCGCAATTGGCAAGATATTTGTTAAATTTTTATAAATAAGAATTTCTTGTTCAACGGTAAATAAAACTATAAATAAAAAAAATCCCTTGTTATACTACTGCACGATGCGAAAATTTGGAATCGAATCGATGCGAATCGTGGAAGGAATTATTACATCGAACTTCTATCATTACGTACCAATGAATATTTTTCTAAACTAACATTTTATCCGTAAGAAATGTGAAATTTAAAAAAAGTGATTATTCTACTCGCACGGGGAAACGCTTTGCGCACCGAGTAAGAGCTAGATATATATATGTAGCATGCGGCGCGTGTCTCACGTCAAGTGGCTGCCCTACTCGCGACAATGGCCATCGCGTCCCGAGCTTTCAACGATTCTGTATATAATACATTCATCGCATTGCCTCTGTCTATGTCTGCCGCCGCTGACATAGTTGTTGTTCAATTTCAATGCCCTACAGACAATTATGCATTACATGTACGATGCGCTCTTGGCTATAATAGAATATAGTCGCGCGGACATGAAAAAAGCACGTGCCACGCGCGCGCGTCTACGCATTTTGCGGCTGAGTCGACCCGTTGTAAACGCGACAAAGAGGAAATAAACTTCATCGATTTCGAGAGGCCGTGTATAATACATATATAAGCTCGTCGAGGAGCGACTGATTATAGCTTCGGGCGCACTTGTTATTCTTTTGACGAAATTTTTCGGTCAAAGGCTCCCTCGAGTTTATTTGTTGTGTTTATACACTTAATTGTTTCTCACAAGCACGTTGGCCGAGCGCTGTATATGGATATATAAAAGTATAGCTTAAACAATAAAAACGTGAAACTTTTTCCAGACCGATGACATCAAGGTCTGTGCGCGCGCGTGTAACTCAAGAAGACGAGGAATTTTGTCAAATTCTCCGTCCAGCATTGATGATCCTGCAAGCTAGGAGGAGCAGCAGCAACACGGTGAAAAAAAAACAGAACACAACAAAACGCAAAGATAAAATGGAAGGAGGCGAGAGCCTGGCAAAAAGGCAGAGGAAGAAAAAGAGGAACCCGACACGGTATTCTATCCTGCCTCGCGAGAGTGTGGAAACGTATAGTCATATATAAACGCGCGAGATGCGAACGCGGCGAACGATACATATACGGGAGGTAACTCTGCGCGCGTCCGCATATGAATGAAGCTTTTAAGCTCATTAATGAATGAAGTCAGGTGAAAGAAACGGATAGTCGCTCGGCTCTCTCGCTCGAGATTCATTCATTTGCACAAATTTCGTCTTCTCTCTCTCTCTCTCTCTCTCTCTCTCTCTCTCTCTCTCTCTCTCCACGCTCGCACCTCTTCTCGCTTCGGCTTCGTTTCAGCGCGTCCTTCTCTTTATCTTACGCGCATCGTCGTCCAGATAATCTAAACTGAAATACGCCTCTCTCGTATGCGTGTGTGTGCTCGAGTATGTGTGCGTGTGCGCAGGTTTTTTAAAAAATGTATAAAGTCCTAACAAAGCGTTTATATTTGTCTTTTAACGGCGCGAGAAAACTGACGAAACAGCCTCGAGAAGAAGAGCCGAAATATAAAAATGCGTGTGTATTATATGCAAGAAAGAGGCTCGAGAGGATCGTTTTAAATTATATATACCTATACGCACGCGAATCTCGTGAGAGGAGACAGGAGAGTATTTATACGACGGAAATGATCGTCAAAGCGGATGATTAAAAGTTACACCGACAGACTGGAATTTCACAGTTGATAAATATAAATGTATAAAAACTCGAGCTAGGCCGACTCATATACACGACTGCGGCTGATCGGCCCCGCCATATTCAATAGTTGCTCGGGATAAATATTTTTATACGTAAAACTAGTCGCGGTCGGTCGATCGGTTTAAAAGCATTATTGTCTCGATATCCATGATCGAGGAAACGCTCG